>OX940800.1:12314145-12495972 GCA_954870605.1 Acer campestre
TCAATTGTAAAAATAAGTTCCTTTTCAATATAAACAATCATACAATTCTCAATAAACTCGTCATCCATCTTGTTGTGCAACGTTTTGACAAGTTTCATAATAGAAAATAAAACTTAATTTTAGATTAATTTTACAACATAAACTTTAAAATAAAAATAAAACTTGCAGTTTTCTCATACCGACGTTTGTATACCTCCACAAATCCAAAAGCTATAGAAACTCATAAAATTGAAATTCTTGGAGACTTGAAGATTAAGTTATATGATAAATCTACTACTTTTGGTGTGTTGTTAAGGGGTTAAAATTTCCCAATTTGATTTTTGAGTCAGTAAAGGGTTAACATTTATCAATTAAAAAAATACAATAGGCTTAATGAGTTTGATACATATTTTTAAATTATTGGGTTGTTATTAAGATGAATATATATATATCGTAAGTTAAGTTAGAATTGAAATTGGACCGAGATATATTTTGAATTAATTGAGGTGTTTTTGAAACTATTAATTTTTTTTTTTTTTACCCCACCCTAGCCAGCCCTATTTCCGCCACTGGTTGCTGGGCTCTCTCATTCAGAAGAGCATGCGTTTTTTTTCCTTCCATTTTTTTTTTTTAACTTTCTCAAGTTGAAACATTGGATTTTATAAAGCGCAATTTTAAGGGATATTTAGTGGTTCATTAATCGATTAACCTATATATATATATAGGTGAGGAGGGGATCCTTGTAATAACTAATAAATAGCTTTTAATGATAATTTTAATTTCTTTTTGGAAGGAACGGCCCTACAGATGAGGAATTAAAGGCTCATATTTTGAGTTTATATATAGGGGTATTTTTTTTCTCCCACTGTAGGGTTGATTTATAAGTAGGTATTACCTTAATTTAATTATTAACAGACGAATATGTCAATTTAAAAGGAATAAATTAAAAATCTAGAATCCTACATTGTCCTTGTAAATAACCACGCACTGCTTGCGAGATCATGCCAAGTACTACTTGAAAATATTGGGTTTGCTTAGGGTAAACTTGGAATTGATCGGTAAGTGTAAAACTTTTGTGTTTGGCTATTTATTGAGAATTTTATACAATTACACTTCGCATATGATAAGAATTCAATCAAGTTCAAATGTTCTTGGAACTCTGCATATGTAACTTGGCATATATTGAGGAATTTAGAATTAAAGTAGCAAGCAGATATATAATAGCTTGATAGTTTGTGACAATTGGCCTCTTGGTTCTTAATTGATTTGATTTTTCAAATGACCATATCACACGTAAGTTTTTTGGATGTTGACCATTAGATTTACATATTTTGACTCAAATTGTATACATTTGTTAAAATTTCTTCATAATCAGTGCTCTACATGCATTGGTACATCAGTGCGCATTGATATGAACGAGATCCGGGTATCGTATATATATATATATATAGGCTAATTGGCACGGATACCCCCTGAACTATACCCGAATTTGCACCTTACCCCCTGAACTTTTTTTTTCGGCATTAAACCCCCTAAACTCTCCGAAATTTGCAATTGTTAACGGAAATCCAACGGAACCCTAATTTCGTCCAGGAAAATTACACTAAGCTCCCCTGATTATATATAATTGTATTAAACCCCAAAAAATATAATAATATTACCCGAATACCCCTCTGACCAAATTTTAAAAATAAAAATTTAAAATTTAAAATTGAAATAATGGTTAAATAATAATAAAATTCTGAATTTTATTATAAAGACAATAAAATAAATATAGAAATGAAAACATTAAATTGATTTAACAATTATTAAATTATCTTTTTTTTTTAAATATCCCTAAATATAAACCCATATAAATATTTAAATTATTAAAGAAAAATAAAATAATGGTTAAATAATAATAGAATCCCCTTTCAATAATAATAATAATAATAATAATAATAATAATAATAAAATTCTTATTTATTTTTTTTATAAAGACAATTAAATAAATAGAGAAATGAAAAAAAAAAACTCTATTTATTTAATTGTCTTTATAAAATAATAATAATAATAATAATAATAATAATAATAATAATAATAATTATTATTATTATTATTATTATTATTATTTAAAATTTAGAATTTAAATAATGGTTAAATAATAATAAAATTCTGAATTTTATTATAAAGATAATTAAATAAATAGAGAATGAAAAAAATAAATCGATTTAACAATTATTTAAATTATCTTTTCATTTAAATATCCCTAAATATAAAAACCTAGATAAATATATAAATTATTTAAGAAAAATAAAAATAATGGTTAAATAATAATACAATTCCCTTTCAAAAAAAAAAAAAAAATACAAATCTGATTTTTTTAATAAAGAAAATAAAATTTTAAAAAATTAAAACATCTTTAAAATCTCAATCATTCATCTCATAGATGGACGGTGGAGAAATATTTATTAAAACAAATTCAAATAAAAAAAAAACATTTTTTGAAATAGATTGATTTATCTCAATTACAAAATAATAATAATAATACAAATACAAAATTTAAAAAATTGAATATCAATCCAATTAAAAGCACATATAGAAGAATTAAAAATTAAATTTTTTATTTTAAACTTTCTGGGTGTTGGAAATTTAAAATTTTTATTTTCTTTAGAGAAGGAAAATTTTTAAGGATTGGATGGAGAAACAGGTGTTTATTTAATTAGATGGATCGAAGTTCATTTAAAAATATTTATTCGAAATTTTTTATTTTAAGGATTTCTCTTCTCTATGTTTATTAAGTTAAAAAATTAATTTAAAAAACACATTTCACAAACCAATAAATGAAATCTAATTATAAAAAAAATTAAAAAATAAATAAAAAGAAGAAGAAGAAGAACATTGATGGATCTTCATATCTTCATTAATGGAGAAACTTATTATTTTATTTTATTTTTTTGTAATTGAGATCAATCAATCTATTTAAAAAATGTTTTTTTTTATTTGAATTTGTTTTAATAAATATTTCTTCACCGTCCATCTATGAGATGGATGGTAGAGATTTTAAAGATGTTTTAATTTCTTAAAGATTTTATTTTCTTTATAAAAAAAAAATAAGAATTGTATTATTATTATTATTATTATCACTACTACTATTATTATTATTGAAAGGGGATTGTATTATTATTTAACCATTATTTTTATTTTTTTTAAATAATTTAAATATTTATATGGGTTTTATATATAGTGACATTTAAATAAAAAAGATAATTTAATAATTGTTAAATCAATTTAATTTTTTCATTTCTATATTTAGTTTATTGTCTTTATAATAAAATTCAAAATTTTATTATTATTTAACCATTATTTCAATTTTAAATTTTAAAATTTTATTTTTAAAATTTGGTCAGAGGGGTATTCGGGTAATATAATTATATTTTTTGGGGTTTAATACAATTATATATATAATCAAGGGAGCTTAGTGTAATTTTCCTAGACGGAATTAGGGTTCCGTTGGATTTCCATTAACCATTGCAAATTTCGGAGAGTTTAAGGGGTTTAATGCCGAAAAAAAAAGTTCAGGGGGTAAGGTGCAAATTCGGGTATAATTCAGGGGATATCCATGCCAATTAGCCATATTTATATATATAGCTCTGTGCTTGAGGTTCCATTCCAGCAATACCCCTGTTGAAGAAGGCTTTAAAAGACTCCTTAAGGGTGCGTTTGGTACGCAGATGGGACAGGACAAGGTGGGACGGGACGGGACGGGACGGGACAGGATATGACAGGACAAGTTGTTCTGTATTGTGTTTGGAAGGTCTGGGACAGAACTGTTAACTGTACTGTTATGCGTTTGGTATGACTAGGACAGGACGGGACAAGAGGTTCAAATGACTAGAGTGCCCCTCTTATATATACTATAATTATAATATATATTGTAATATATAATGATATTATACATAATATATATTATAATATATATTATTATATTAATATATTAATAATATGTATTATTATATATAATAATATATTATATATTATTGTATATGATAATAAAATATTATATATTATATAACATATACGTAATAATATATAATATTATAAATATATATATTATAATATATATGTTAATATTTATAATAATATATATTATTAATATATATAAATACATATTATATTAATATATATAATATAATATAATATAATATATGATATATTATATTATATATATATAAATATATATATAATATTATATAGAAGATATATTATATATATTATATCATAATAATATAGATTATAATATTATATATTATTATATTTTTATATATAATATATTATATTATTTTAGTATATATAATAATATATAATATATAAATATATAAATACATATAATATTATAATCTATATTATTATGATATAATATATATAATATATCTTCTATATAATATTATATATATATATATTTATATATATATAATATAATATATCATAATAATATAGATTATAATATTATATATATTTATATATTATATATTATAATATATAAATATATATAATATTATAATCTATATTATTATGATATTATATATATATAATATTATGATCTTTATTACAATAATATATTATATATAATATGTATTTACTATTATATTATATATCATTATATATAATAATATAATATAATATATTATATAAAAAATATAATAATATATAATATATAATATATATATATAATATTATTATGATATATATTATATATATAATATTATGATATATATTATATAATATATATAATAGTATATATTATTATTAAACATGTTTATAATTTTTTTGAAAATTTAAAGGGTAAAATAGTCTTTTTGTACTTGTCCCATGTCATGGGACAACCTTGTCCTAGGGTTTTGGGTGGGACAAAATTTGGTGATTTTTGTCCCACCTTGTCTCGTCCCGTCCCATGCTAATAGCGCGCCAAACGTGGGACAATAAAAAGTTGTCCCGTCCTGTCCCGCGTACCAAACGCACCCTAAGAGAATAATGCAAGATAGAATGGTTCTGTACGTAATTTTGTTAAAAATTGTTTACATGCGCCATGAACTTTTCATGAATTTCAGTGACTTACTAATTAAACTTAGTTCATATGCATATTGCAAATTGAATTTGAGAGTTGATTAGGTTAGGTTGCATGAGCATAATGATTTTTTTTTTGAAGAACAACAACTAATTAATTTCAATTTAGTTATTGGATGCCACTTAATTAAAGGACCTTACTAGCTAGCTAGAGTCGGCTAATCAAGTTTCAACTTGTAATTTGTTTGTCATATAACGTAATGCCAGTCATGTACATATTAATTGACTCATCATTTTAATTTCAAATAAGCATTCTATCTATCAAGTCATGAGAAACATGAACTCTTACCTTCCAAAAAGAATGCATGCAAAATATATGAACAAATATAACATGCATTTTCTAACCATTAATGATTGTTTTTCCTTTTCATCATGTATTTTATTTTTCCATAATACATATATATATACACACACACACCCCTTAAGCAGAGATACCGATTTACAATCAATTGACGAAGCTGAGACTTTATCATCATGGCCACAGTTCAATTCAGGATCACCGGTGGGGAGGTTACACCAGAGATTACAATGCCAATATCCGCAACCATTCTTGACTTGAAGGAGAGGATTCAACTTTTCACAAGCATAGTCATGACTAGACAAACTCTCAGGTTTAATAACCAAGAGTTGACAAATGATCGAACCATTAGTCATTATGGATTTGGACAATTTGCCACGCTTGTTCTCGACGTTAAGCCCCTCAATGAGCAATTTCCAAAATTCTTCATTCTGGCAAAGTATGGTAATGAGCAAAGCAAGATGATCAAGGTGAAGGAAACAACTTTGGTTGGCGATCTGAGGAGTAAAATCGAGAGGCAGTTCGGGATTCCTGGAAAACTTATGAGTCTATATCGACTTTCTCATGAAATGAATGATGATTTTCCTCTATCTGCTTATTATGTTTGTCCGGGTTGTGAAGTTGAAGTGGTGATTAATACTGAATCTCGTTGATTAATTATTCCTTTAGATTAATTACTGGTATTAATTTATAATTGAGGATATATAGAAGATAGTATTGATGAAGAGACATTTGCAGTCGATACTTTTCTTTTAAGGTCAAAACGTTTATGTTATTCTAGCTTAAATCCTAAATTGTGTTTCAATTTGTAATGCTATATTTTAATTTATTCAAATCACATTTGCATGATGCACTTTAATTTATGAAAAATAATGAAAATTATTGTAATTTGAAAATTGGGATCGTGAGACTTTACATTTAGCTACCAAATAACCCACTGTATTTTGCTCAGGGAAGGCAACGGGTCGCCAGGTCGGTTTTTGTCAATCCCGAACCCATGAAATATTTTTCAACACTTGAATCCGACTGTGAATTCAAATAATTTCTCAGGTTTTATTTCCGGTTTTCACCCACGGATTTTGATGAAACCCAAACCCGTCCATTAACCCTAAGAACTCACGAATTCAAAACGATGTCTTTTAGGGTTTAGAATTTTAATTTGCTCAAAATAACATCGTTTTGAGACCAAAAAAATAAAGTTGTTTTGAAATTTGGGTTCTTAAAAACCCAAACCCGCTTCGGGTTACATTTTACTATTACAACTCAAAATTTGAAAATTCTACAAATAAAAATTTTGCTTGAGAAGCCGTACTTTAAATGATTATGTAGAACTTAATATTTTGACCTCAAACTATATTGAAAATTTGAAACAGCCTTATACGTTCAAACTGCTAACTATGTTCATAATACATGTATAGTTGCTGGGCTCGATTTTCAGAGAGCATGCCTTATATATATATATATATATATATATTAATTTTTGACTTTCTCAATTTGAACCATTGGATTTTATAACATTCAATTTTAATGGATATATATATATTTTTTGAAATATTACAAGATCTAGAACTATTACAATAGGACTGTTGGGACCTATCGAGATCAAATAATATATTATATATGTGCGGCCCGGATATCTACTCTCATAACGGGAGACAACTACTCCCCACACATGCTTGTAAAATGCGCATGGTGGGATTTGAACCCCTCACCACTTATGTGGAAAGGAGGTGTACTATCAGCTCTACTAAGAGGTGATATTAAGTTGCTCGGTTATGTTATTGAAACCAACATACAAACGGTTAACCTAATACAATAAATTTGTTTAGGGCCAATGTTCTGCCACAAGAGGAGATACCTCATCTCGTGTTGCAGTAGTTATTAGTATTATTTTGAATTATTACAATATTTTGAGATTTGGTGTATTGGATATGTTTAAACTTGAACAACACAATTTGTTATCAATCATGCATACATGCATACATTTGTCTAAAATTTTTAACAGAGTTCTAGAGAGAATACAACATTATGAGTTTTGAAAACAGAAATAGTGTGAACATCATGAGAAATAAATGTATTTACCTTCCAAAGAACGCATATAGAATGAACAAGCATGTATTATTTTTATATATTCACTTAAGCTGGCTTATAATTTACAACTTATCAGTTTTGAAGCAATAAAATCATAAACTAAAGACACTTTTTTTTTTTTTGAATTTATTATCATGGCTGCTACTGTGCTTTTCACAATCACCGGTGGGGAGGTGGTACCTGAGATCGAAATGCCTGTTTCTGCCACCATTCTTGAATTGAAGAAAAAGATTGAATCGGTTTTGAATTTGAAAGTGGAAAGGCAAACTCTCAGGTACGATAATGAAGAGTTAAACAACGATCGAAGCATTGCCTATTATGACTTTAAGAAAAATGTTGCAACTCTTGTTCTTCACTTCAAACTCTTGTCTGGAAAACCAAAATTCAACATTTTGGTGAAATCCAATCGTGAGGAATTTAATGTCAAGGTGAAAGAAACAACTTTGGTTGCTGAATTGAAGAAGAAAGTTGAGAAGCGTTCGTATTCAATCAAATATCTGGATTTTTATCATCTTTCCACAAAAATGGATGATGATGATCTTCCCCTTTCTGCATACTATGTTTCTGAGGGTTCCGAGATCGATGCGAAGCATAAATTTCATCCATATTATTAATTATCTTATAATTATAGTATTTAGGTTATTACTCAAATAGCATATATATATATATATATATATATATGGGAGCTAGTTCTATTAGGAGCTGGTTCTATTACGAGTTTAATTCTAGAGAGTAAATGTATTTGAATTATTTTGAATACATGCTTTTATATGAGCAAAATGTCATGCAACTATTTTATAATTAATTTTTTTTTTTTTTTTTTTTTTGAAGTACTATATAAATTTGAGGTTTTTTTTTAGTGGAAGAACTTGAACCCACAACCTTGTTATAGATGTGAGGGGTATACAACCGAATCAACCTCATATCGTCTATAATTAAATTGTTATTCATAGTAATTAATTATTACATCAAATTATCATATTGTATAATATAAAAATAGTTTATTTCTCCCGGAAATCGATAAATATTGTCTCTCTCTAATTCTCTATCATCATTATCATATTATATAGGGTAAATTGTAATAAAATACCCTCACGTTTTGCCATTTCAATGTAAGATTGAATGTTTGGCTTAATTGTGGAAAGATACCCTTGACCCATTTGACCATCGTCAGACTTAACAGTGGACTTAACATTTGAAGGGTAAAAATGTCTTTTTATTAACTAAAGCAAAAGGATATATTTTTATGATAAAAAAAAAAAAAAAATCTTAAGAAAAAAAAAAAAACATTGGCTCTGGTAGTCAGTAGTTTGGTGCGATCTCACCAGATTTCTTTTGGTTATAGAGTTTTGGACCGTTGAAGAGATCGACTGGAGAACTGGTTTGATATCCATGTTCGATTTTGGTTGGGAAAGTTTTTTTGGAATTGAAAATTTTTGTGGAAGTAAGAACCGAAGAAGAATTTGGTGGGTTTAATTTGGTGAGATTTTTTTTTTTTTTTTTTTTTTTTTTTGGAGGGGTGTAATGTGGTGGGTTTTTGGCACGGTAATTCGGGATAGTGTGAAGTCTTTGTTACGGTAACCTCCTCATCCAATATTAAAGTTAATATTTCAGTAGAAGTGGCTGTCCAGAATCGATGGCTATTCTTCGGGGGTTACTTTTTTATCCCAACATTGTTAGGATGATTAATGACTAGGTCCCACTTCCTCAATGGAATGGTAATTAAGTACTTCCACTTCAATGTTAAGTCCACTGTTAAAACTAACGGTGGTCAAATGAGTCAAGTGTGTCTTCCTGTAATTAAGCCAAAACATACGATTTGATGATGATATAGTCAAATATGAGGGCATTTATTGCAATTTACCCTATTATATATATATATATATATATGATACGATCATGTTTTCTGGAAATATGGATTTTATGACAATGTTGGGAATTTAGGATAATTTGGATAATTTTGGAATGTTTGAATTGGTTGATTCGAGAGAACTACTCTCCAATCAGCTGTTTCGAGAGAACCACTCTCCAATGACTTTCCAAAGAAAATTGATTACTCAATTTGAGCAAACAAATATTCTGATCCTTTGATTAAATGTACAAGTGTACAACCGACAAATGAATATGAAAAGTTACATGTAACTGATAACAACAAATTAGGAACATAAATTCTTTTCCCTAAAACTAGGACAGTTTTACTACACTACTCAATTGCATACTCACGTAATCAACCCACAACCACTAATTAAGCCTAAAGTCATAGATTAAATAGTGTTAATGATTATCTAAATTAAATTAAATAAATTATAAAATTCTTAACAACTAAATAGGCAAATAATTTTAGACATTATCAATATATACACTTTAAAATTCGTTTTAGATATTGTTTTTTAAAAAATCAATAGAAGGGTGTTGATTATAAAATATTAGCCTTAATGTATGTGTCTGTACACTCCTAATATATTAGTTGTGAAAAATCAACAGAAAGGTAAGTATTTTGGAGAATGAGCGTGGGTACCTTCCCGATTCCTATTTGACACATTGACATCTAAAAATGGGATCAAGATACTCTCCTCACCTCACCTCATCCTCACCGTTTCCTCACATGTGATTGGCTGTTAATAAAGTGTCAATCACATCTTAACCATTCATTCATCGCAATGCTTATGTGTCATAAGATTAAGTGAAGTGAGGATGAGCTGAGGTGAGGAGAGGATCATTGTCCCTTAAAATGCATATTAAAGAAATGACATGTTAACATGGTAATATATATATATATATATATGAAAAACCAAGAAAATGTTATTTGATTGGATTGTAGTTATACCCGAATGCGTTCGTAAACCCGAATAATTATTCTGGTCAAGTTTTTACCCATGTACTCTCTAACCCAAAATGATGTCGCTTTAAGATTTAGAATTCTAATTTTCTCAAAACAACATAGTTTAAAATTTTGGTTTTTTAAAATATTCTAGTTCGCGGGTTTCAAGTTTTTTTCCAAATCGGAACGCCAACCCGAACCCGCTTCGGGTTTACATTTTGCTATTACAACTTAATTTTTCAAAATTCTACAAATAAAAATCTTGCTTGAAAAGCTGTAATTTTTAATGATTAAATTAAACTTAAATATTTTGACCATAAACATTATTGAAATAGCTAGCCTTAAATGTTCCTACTGCTAATTATGTGCTTGGAGTTGTTGTATTGTTGCTGGGCTCTTTTTTCGGAGAGCATACTTTTTCTTTTCTTTTCTTTTTTTGACTTATAGTTGTTGTATAGTTCTTTGGCCACATAGGCAAACCAAAGATAAGCAAAAACACAAGAAAGAAGCTGGAAACACCCAGAAACACAAGACAAAAACAGACAGGGCAATAGGGAAGTTGACCACACCAATTAACCACACAAAACAGAGACCATAAGAAAGACTAAAACTAGACACTAGTCTCGACTCAATCAATGATTTCCCCATCCAAAGACAAACCCCTCTTTGGCAAGCTGTATGTAGGAGTTTGAAGCTCTAGAGATGTAGATGACTGAAGTGTTGCCTAAAAAACGAAGTATAGAGCGGATGTCGTAGATCGTATTCACCAACTTGATGTTACCAAACTCCTCACCATTCACCCAAGAGACCGCCACCCTAGAATCGTTAACAATCTGAATTTTTCTCCTAATAAAGGAAGGTTTGGACATGCACAGATTGCAAGCTTTATGAATCGCCAAAATTTCAGCTGAAGTGGCATCAAAGTCCCTTACAAAAGCAGAGAAGGAACACAAAACCCCTCCTTTAGAGTTGCACAAAAACCCTTCTATCCTAACATGACCATCGTAACTATGACATAACCATAAACTGTGACGGTCTAATAATGAAAGACCAGGATTAAAAAGAAGAAGTGATCCTAGGCCATTTGATTGATATTAAAAGGATTGTGAGGTGCACGTGACTCTGCAACTGAGGAAGACAAAGGAGGGAAGAGAATGTCATGTGTCCTATTTCTATTCGTTAGGGAATTTGTTGAGTCAGTTAGTCTGTTAGAGCTCGATTTATAAATAATAATCAGGAAGGAAGGGGAGGATATTCAGATTCATTGTATTTGCAAGCTTTGCTTGTTATGGAGCTTTGTTCTCCCTCGAAGAGAACCTTTGATTCAGAATAATAAAGTTTCTTGTACTCTGTTTCCATTGCTTAATCGATTTCCATTTATAATTTTAATACAATTTGTTACAATTGGTATCAGAACACACACGATCAGTGGGTATTCATGGCAGAAAACACGCGTGGATCTCAAGCTCTATGAGATGAGTTTGCAAGTTCTATGGCGACTATGGAGAATAGATTGATTTCTCGATTCGAACATCAATTTGGTGACATGAAAGGCAATATGGATGATGTGAATGGCAAGGTGACTTCTCTGGATAATCATTTTTCTACAATGGAATAGCACATGTCCATAATAATGGCTATGCTAGCTTCAATACAACGAGAACCATCAAGGTCGGTGATGAATCCTGTAGAACAGAGAGGCGGTTCAGACGCTGGTAGTGGTCATAAAAACAGAGAAAGAACTGATAGTAGAAATGGAGAAAGGGATCGATATGATAATAGAGATCCTTACCTCAAGAATGTGAAAATTGATTTACCGAAGTTCCGTTCGGAAGATCCTAAGCCTTGGGCACGCAAAGCATTATAGTATTTTGAACTCTACAAGATTCCTATTGAAACACGTGTCAAGGTGGCCCAATTTTCTTTAGAGGAAAAGGCAGCTAAATAGTTTCAAGACATTCGTGAAACTAAGATTGCTGATTCTTGGGAGGTTTTTTATCCTACCCTTAAAGCTCGATTTACGCCTGCAATCATCCACTCCTATTTCGACTAACTCTACAAGCTGACACAGAATGGCACAGTAGAAACATTAAGAGGCGAATTTGAACAATTGGCAAATAAGGTACCTAATCTCTCTCTAGACTTGAAACTTGATTGTTTTCTAAGTTGTTTGAAAGAAGAGTTGCAAATTCCTGTTAAAATGCTTAAGCCTTCAACTACGTTCGAGTCATATGAGTTAGCAAAACAATAAGAAGCATATTTGAGTATTTTATCTGGGAAAAACTTCTATTGTTGGGGGAAATAAGGCTGGATCAGCATCCACTAGTATTTAGGGTACTAAAAATAGTTCTTTTAGGGAGACTTCTTCCACTCCAAAAGAAAGTCAATCTTCAACAACAATTAACTCAGAAACTAGAAGCACTTCATTAGTCAATAACCCTCAAGTCTCCAGAATTTCAAGAATGGAAATTGAAGAGAGAAAGAAGAAAGGCCTTTGTTTTTCATGTGATGAAAAGTGGAATCTAGACCATAAATGTAAAACTCTCAAATTGTTTTATATAGAAGCAGAGTATGATGATGAAGAAATAGAACCACCTGATAAGGAGATTTCATTAAATGCAATTACAGGATCGACAAAAATCTAATACCATGAGGTTGGAGGGATACATAGGTAAATATAAACTAGTAATTCTAGTAGATTTAGGAATTACACACAACTTTTTTTGACTCTAATCTGATCAAGAAATGTGGTATGTGAGTAGAAAATGATAGAGTTTTACAAGTGAAGGTAGCTAATAGGGAATTGCTTAAGAGTGAAGGGTTCTGTGCTCGGACACCAATCAAGATTCAAACCTTCCAAATTATTGTGGATCTATTTGCATTGCCCTTAGGAGGTTGTGATATAGTCCTTGGTGTTTTATGGTTGAAATTCCTAGGTCCAATACTGTGGGATTTGAATGCTCTAACCTTACAATTCCAATGGGAAGGAAAGACTATACAGTTGACAGGAATTCAAGTATCTATTAATCAACTATTTCAGATAGAAGATAATTTTTTGAAGGTGCAGAAAGGGTTGTTCTTGCAAATTTCAATGCAGCCAGCAGAAGTTAAACAGCAACCACTAGTTTGGGTTTAAGAAGTCCTTGATGAATTCCTGGAAGTCTTCAAGGAACCAACCGAATTACCACCCTTCAGGTGCCTAGATCATCATATCACACTCAAAGAAGGTTTTTCTCTTGTTTCTGTTAGGCCCTATAGGTATCCTTTCCATTAGAAGGGAGAAATAGAGAAGATTGTTCAGGAACTGTTAAAAACAGGCATCATAGGAGATAGTCAGAGTCCCTACTCTTCTTCAGTTCTTCTAGTTAAAAAAACAGATGGAAGTGGCGTATGTGTATAGATTATAGGACCCTTAATGATCAAACAGTAAAGGACAAATTCCCCATACCTATGGTCAACAAATTGTTAGATGAACTCTTCAACGCAAACATTTTTTCTAAGTTGGACCTTAGATCAGGCTACCAGAAGATGTTTCCAAGACGGCATTCCGTACACATGAGGGACACTATGAATTTCTGGTCATGCCTTTTGGACTCACAAATGCTCATTCTACCTTTCAGTCTCTCATGAACAACATCTTCAAACCATACTTGAGGAAGTTCATTCTGGTGTTCTTTAACGATATACTCATTTATAGTCAGTCAACTGACCTGCATCAGCAACATCTCAGGTTAGCTTTGCAGGTATTATAAGATAATACACTTTATGCTAAGATGTCAAAGTGTAGGTTTGAGGTCACTGAAGTGGACTATCTAGGACATTGGGTTTCAAGCAGTGGGGTTAGAGTTGATCCTAAGAAATTACATACCATGACTGATTGGCCCATACCTAAGACAATTAAGCAACTAAAAGGACTCTTAGGCCACACGGGTTACTAAAGGAAATTCATAAGAGCATATAGTCTTATTGCAGCACCATTGACAGCTTTATTGAAGAAAAATATATTTAAGTGGTCTACTAAAGTTGAGGATGCATTTTTGAGACTGGAAGAGGCAATGACTTCTCCACCTGTTCTAGCTTTACTTGATTTCAATTCTCCTTTATAATTAAGTGTGATGCTTCGGGTTTAGGAATTGGTGCTGTCTTAATGCAGCATAAGCAGCTAATTGCATTTTTATCCAAGCATTGAAAGGGAAGGCTTTGGCTTTATAAACCTATGAGAAGGAATTTCTTGTTGTCATCTCAGCAGTTAAAAGATGGCGACCCTATTTGCTTGGTCAAAAATTCACCATTAAAATTGACCAGCAGAGTCTTAAATTCCTACCTGAGCAAAGAATTGGGACCCCGAATCAGTAGAAGTGGTTGTCCAAGTTGCTTGGATATGACTTCTCTGTAGAATACAAGCAAGGGTGTGAAAATAAGGTTACTGATACGTTATCCAGAAAAGAGTCCATGGAAACCCATGCTGAATTATCCCTAATTTCCTTCCCTATCCCTGAATGGCTCACTGAGCTTAAGATGTCCTACACTTCTTGTTCGGAATTGGTTGATCTTTGGCAATAATTAAAGGACATTAAGCTAGATCCTCTTAAGTACCAAGATATGGAGGCATTCTACTATACATTGGACAAATTTGTGTGGGCAAACATTCACCCCTTAAACAAAAGGTCATTTCCTTTGTCCATAATTCTGAATTAGGGGGTCATTCTGGTTATGAAAAAACAGTGCAGAGAGCAAAACGTGATTTTTTTTGTAAAGGCATGAGGAAAGACATTAAGCAACACATCCGTTCGTGTGATATCTATCAGCTCATGAAGAATGAATCCATCAGCCCTCCTAACCTTCTGCAACCCCTGCCAATTGCAAAGGCTGTATGGTTAGAAATCTCAATGGATTTTATTAAGGCACTCCCTAAGTCTAATGGTTATACAGTGATTTTTGTTGTAGTTGATCACTGCTCAAAGTATGGTCACTTCATTCCTTTGGCCTACCCATATAAAGGTTCCATAGTGGCTCAGGCCTTCTTGTCTAATGTGTTTAAGCTCCACGGTTTACCCTCAAAGATAATCACCGACAGAGATTCCACTTTCACCAGTCACTTTTGGCGTGCTTTATCTGAATTGATGGAGGTTTCTCTTAATTTTTTATCTGCAGACCACCCTGAAACTAATGGGTAGACATAAATTGTTAATAAGTGTTTGGAAACTTATCTTCGTTTTTTTTGTTGTGATTGCCCTAAAGATTGGTCTAAGTGGATTCCGTTTGTAAAGTTTTGGCACAACACCAATTATCATGAGTTTACTAAGAAATCCCCTTTTGAGATCCTTTATCACTTACCTCCACCCCGTTTGCTCAATTACATCTTAACACTTCCATAATTAATGTTGTAGATGATTTATTAGTGACTTGTGAGTAGTCTATAATGGTTGATCTCCACGAAAATCTCACTCTTACCCAATAGAGGATGAAACGTTACGCTGACCTAAGACGTTCCGATAGAGAATTTAACTTTGGGGATTGGGTTTACCTTCGCCTGCGTCCTTATAGACAACAATTTGTGGTACGACGGAAGTTTCAGAAACTAGCTCCTCTTTTTTATGGACCCTTTCAAGTGTTGGAACACATTGGTGTTGTAGCTTACAAACTAGATTTGTCTGCTTCTTCGTGGGTTCATCATGTTTTCCATATGAACCTGTTGAAGAAGAAACTTGGTGCCACCATCATCCCTATTCCCAGTTTACCTCCAACTAACGACAAAGGTCAGTTCCATCTTGAGCCTGAGCAAATTTTGCAGCGTTGGATGAAAAAGGTGAATAATCGCTCTATTACAAAGGTTTTAATCAAGTGGTGCGGTCAAACGGATGAAGAAGCTACTTGGAAAATATGGCACCAGTTGAAGGAAGCATACCCATACTTTGTGGACAAGGTGCTTTAAAAGAGGAGACTATTATGATGGTCTAATAATGAAGGGCCAGGATTAGAAAGAAGAAGTGATCCTAGGCCGTCTGATTGATATTAAAAGGATTGTGAGGTGTACATGACTCTACAACTAAGGAAGAGAAAGGAGGGAAGAGAATGCCATGTGCGATGTTTCTATTCGTTAGGGAATTTGTTGAGTCAGTTAGTCTGTTAGAGCTCGGTTGATAAATAGTAGTCAGGAAGGAAGGGGAGGATATTCAGATTCATTGTATTAGCAAGCTCTGCTTGTTATGGAGGTTTGTTCTCCCTCAAAGAGAACCTTTGATTCAGAATAATAAAGTTTCTTGTACTCTGTTTCCATTGCTTGATCGATTTCCATTTACAATTTTAATACAATTGTTACATAAACATTGAATTTCAGAGCCTCATTTACAATTAAAGGAGGTAACCAAGCCTCAGCCTTGGAGGCCTTTGAAGGTTTAACATCAATGCAACAATTTTTTAGATTCTCGAGAATCAGGGTGATCGGTTTCGAGGACCCTTTGCCATGGTGTTTGAATCACCAAGTAACCCGAAATCTAACCAAATCCACATAGTATGCTAAATCCATCGATTTTCCCTTGCAGATGACTCGGTTCCTCGCCTCCCAAATGATCCACACTACCGCTTGGGCCAGCCTTGGGCCTGGACTAGAGGGGCGGCTGCCCAGGGCCCGTCAGTTGAAAGGCCAAATTTTTTAGAATTTTACATGTAATATTACATGTATATGGGCCCAATAAATATTTTGCATACAAATAAAAAGGCCCATATTATTTGTTTAAAACTAAGACCAACAATTGACAATTAAAAAGGCCCATATTATTTGTTTTAAAACTAAATCCAATAATATTTATATATATAATAAATAAATAAATAAATAAATAAATAAAAAAGGTCCAATTTCAACAATTCCCAATTTCATTCATTGTTCTTTGTACCTTTTTTATTTTTACTTTTTTTTTATTTTTTATTTTAATAGGGTTCAGACTTTCAGTTCATCTGTCATCATTTATTTCTTTTTCTTCCACCAAACTCTGAAACGCAGCTGCCCATCTCTTTCCCTAAACTCTAAAATCTAACACTCTCACAATCTCAATTTATAGACTTCTCTCTTTCTCTCGCTTTCTCATATAATTCAATTCAATGCCCAAGTCTCAAGCCAGTCTCCTCCTCCAAAAGCAACTCAAAGGCAACAACCAAAGGTCCTCAACCATTCACTTTTAGGAACTATTTATATTTTATTTTTATTATTTTCTCCTAAATTTTATCGGGATTGTTTGGAATCGAGGAAAATTGGCTTTGCTTGTTAGATTAAAATTGATTATTTGGTAAAAACAATTGTGAAGATTTGATTATTTCATTTTTTGTGTTAGAGATGTGGTTGATGTGCTTTTGATTGATGAATGAGATCTAGACCATTATTACAACACAATTTAGTCATTTTGATAACTGTAAATTTGTCGATTTGAAGCTTGATGGATGTGAACATTTGGCTTTTCGAGTGTTATATATATGTTCCATTACCGGTTACAATTCATTTTCATTCAATATGAAACCTTGTTGCTGTTGTGTGTAAGACTATAAGCAATTAAGCATACAATATGCCCTCTTGGTATCTCCTTTCGTTTGTGACGTTCCTGAATTTGTTACCTGCCTTTGATGATTTCTTTGTATAGATCCAATTGTTAATATAAGTCTTTGCTCTTGCTTTTATTTATGTGTTGTATAAAAGATAAACTGGAATTAGCTGCTTTGTTGCTGCAATTTGATAGAAATAAGAATTTTGAATTTGTTCATTTTTTTTTTTTGAAGTGTGTCACTTCTGCTTTACCATGTACATTTTATATTAAAGTGTTAGAAGGAGCTTATATTGGTTGTTTTAGGGAATTGTTTGGTGATAGCACTATGTTGGTAGGGGAGTTGATGGATGGTTGTGTTTGTCGTAATTGGAATATAAGTGGTTCTGTTTTCAGATTATTGGTATAATATTTTAGGAAGACATGGATTTTAGAGATATTAATGCTGCTAAGTTTCTCTGTGTAAAAACTTTATAGATATGTATATATAAACTCACTATATTTTCTGTAGTTCACCCTTATTTATAGGGATATAAGTGGATTGCATGCCTTTTTTTTAATCCAAATTCCACCTTTGTCATTGCTTCATTGTCCAATTTTGTTAACATTTTTATTCGTCTATCTATTTTATGCTAAATTGCTAGAAGTGGGAAACTACAAGTGACGTTTTAGAAGCAGCCATGCATTAGACCGTTAGGGGCCCCATTTTAGGGATTCGCATCGGGCCTTTAAAAGTCAAGGCCAGCCTTGACTACCGCACAGAAAAGCGTGGCTCAAGCTCTACCAAACTTAGCTTTTGGATAGAGAAACTGCCAAACTCTGAACTAAGGATGGGCATTTCCGATTTTCCCCATGGGGCCCTAGCCCCCACGGGCCCCCATGGGGTTTTGAGGGTAGGGGTGGGGGCAAACTTTGCCCCAAAATATATTTTGGGGTAGGTGGTAGCGGTACCTCCCCCCAAACTCAAAACCCCATTTCCTCCATATATATATATATATATTATATAAAAATTGTAACAATTAAAAAAAATTATAAATTATAATATTAACATTAACATGAGTCACTGGATAGTGGTTATAATATTAATTGTATTTTGTGATTATTTTGTATTGTATTTTGGATTTTATATTATATTTTTAATACTTTTTGGATTGAATATTTTAACAATGTCAAATTATAAATTGGAATATTCAGATTCTAAATTTCGAATTTCGAATTTCGAATTCCGATTTTGGATTAGAAATTAGAAATTTAGAATTGAAATTGAAAAAAAAATGGGGGAAATGGGTTTCGGGGGTGGGGGAGGGGGGACCTACCCCCAAAACTCCCCCACCCCCAGTCCCCACAAATGGGTTTTGGGGAAGGTGGTGGGGGAAGGTTTGAGGAATCCCATCCCAACTCTGAACCACTCCTTGATGGTTCTACTAGAGCAACTACTCACCCCCACCAATCCATACTCGTGGACCACACAATCCAAGACAAAGAAAAAGATGATCAACAAGTCTCGGTATACAAACTTCACAGCGGGCACTCCTTACCATTGTTAATCGTCCTGTAAGTTGTAATATAAAAATATGTACCGGACTACCGGAGACAATATTGATTCAAATATATATATATATATATATAAATATGAGTGATATAAATTACATTAAAAAAGTTGGAGACTGATTAAGTTAGAAAAATTGTTGTGCACCCCCTACCACATATCATTTGTAGTCATGAGGGTTTAAATCTCACCAAATCATTTATTTGTAAATGAAGACAGACCACATGCATAGCTAAAAAAATTGTGTTTATGATCGATATACTTGAATATAACAAGTAAAATGGTATATTACATATTGAATTTCAGAAAGTCCCCTAATTCAAGAAACAAAAAGACATTTTCACCCTTGTAGATTATATTTTATGTGTACCTGTTGTGTAATTTTAAGATTATTTCCAAATTAAAACAAAAAGTAAAATAAATATAAATTTTCAGAGGCTCATCTAGCAACATTCTGACGATCTATATAAATTTTAAGTAATTTTTAGATATGTTAAAGTAATAGAGTTTAATATTTGTGTGTAAAATAATGTTGTATTTTTATTCATTGAATGTCAAGAATATATATACACGAATACATTCAGCTAGACTAGGAAAGCAATTAAGACTTGCGTATGTGTAACTGATACAAATTGGGAATGTAATGTCCTAGTTGTATACGGCAACAATTGAGTGCAGCTAGATGTTGTCTTGTGGAACTCTATTGCTAATATGCCCCCGCAAGATAGAGCTTCCGGCAAGGATGCCTATCTTGGATCGATGATCGTAACTGTTTGCGAGAGAGAGCTTTAGTGAGAGAATCGGCCAGCTGGTCCTTCGTATTTACATGGGCAACACGAAGTTGTTGGTGAGCTACTTGGTCCCGAACAAAGAAAAAATCAATAGCAACATGCTTCATGCGGCTGTGGAAGACTGGATTCGCGCAAACATATGTTGCACCAACATTATCACAGTAAATGACAGGACTGTCAAGTACCTGTATCTGCAGTTCAGAGATGAGGTGGCCGATCCAATTGATTTCGGCTGCGGTTGAGGCTATGGCGCGGTATTCCGCTTCAGTAGACGACCGAGCCACCGTATGTTGCTTTTTGGAACTCCAGCTGATAGGTGTGGAGCCAAGAAAGACAATATAGGCAGTAGTGGAGCGCCGATCATCAGAATCACCCGCCCAATCAGCGTTAGTAAATGCATGGAGGCGAAGCGGTGTGTTCCGTGAGATGAGCAGACCATGATCAAGGGAGCCATTGAGGTACCTGAGTACACGCTTCACAGCATTCCAGTGGTTTGTGGTGGGGCGATGCATGAACTGTGAGAGTTTGTTTACCGCAAACGAGACATCAGGATGAGTCAGGGAGAGATACTGAAGGGAACCGAGCACCTGTCTGTATTGAGTAGTATCTGTGGGTGCACTTCCATCATTGAGCTTCAAGGTTTCAGTGAGAGAGAGAGGCGTCGAAACTGGCTTGCAGTCAAGCATGTTTGTTTTGACCAGGAGATCTCGGATGTACTGTTGTTGAGAGAGAAAAAGACCACGTGAAGAGCGATGAGCTTCAACACCAAGGAAGAATGAGAGGAGGCCTAGATCTTTCAGGGAGAACCGATGAGCCAGTGTAGCAATGAAATCTCTGACCCGTGAGTCAGAGGAGCTGGTGACAATGATGTCGTCAACATAGACAAGCAGATATAATGTGTGACCATGACCTCGATGAATGAAGAGAGAGGCATCACACCTGGAGTTAATGAACCCTGCGGCCAAGAGAAAGGTACGAAGCTCAGTGTACCAGGCGCGCGGTGCTTGACGGAGACCATAGATCTCCTTCCGTAATTTGCACACATGGTGCGGTGTGGTGGAATTTGTGAAGTCAGGTGGCTGCATCATGTACACATCATCAGTTAGGGTCCCCTGCAAAAAGGCATTGTTGACATCTAGCTGGTGCAGAGACCCGCCGTTAGTAATAGCAATGGTTAGAATGAGACGAACGGTGACAGGTTTCACCACTGGACTGAATGTTTCATTAAAATCAACACCGGGACGTTGATGAAAACCTTTTGCCACAAGTCGGGCCTTGTACCTAGCAATAGACCCATCAGGATGGCGTTTGATTCGAAATACCCATTTACAGCCTACAACATTTTGAGACGGGTGAGACGGAACCAAATCCCAAGTGGCACTTTTAACAAGAGCATCATACTCTGTACTCATGGCCTGGTGCCACTCTAAATGCTTGCGAGCTTGTGTCAGAGATGATGGTTCGGACTGTGGTGGACTGTGAGAGATGGTATGGAGATCAAAGATTTGTTTCGGTTTGAAAATGTTACTCTTGGACCGGGTTTGTATGACTTTGGGAGGAGAGGTTGGGTGCGTTTCAGGCATAGGAGAAGGCAAAGGTATAGGTGCGCTGCATGGGACCAGTTGGGTGTCGGTGGGTGGTGCACTCGGTGAGGTAATGGGGTGCGAATGGCCAAGGACAGGTGTTGTGGAAGGGGGTCGGTCAGGTGCAGCTGTTTGTGAGGGCAGAATGTGAGGTTGTGCGGTGCCAGGTAATGGAAAATAATCATGCAATGAGGTGTCGTGGTTAGGAGATGAGTTTAAAGGTGCAAGAGAGTGTGTTACCTGATCAGATCTGACATCGGAGGAGGAGGGCTGACACCAATTTTCGACAGTGAGGAAAGGAGACGAGGACCTATGGCTGGCTGCTGTGGTGAACGGAAATTCCGTTTCAACAAACACGACATGACGCGAGACAAAGACGCGACTTGTGAGACGATCTAGACAGAGATATGCATTGTGTTCGGTAGAGTATCCAACAAAAACACAAGGTTTAGAGCGGGGTTGTAATTTGTGGAACGTGTATGGACGTAACCATGGGTAGCACAGGCATCCAAATACTCGAAGCTTACGATAATTCGGAACCTTAGCAAAGAGAAGTTGGAATGGATTTTGGTGACCGAGAACTTGGGTGGGCATGCGATTAATTAAGTAAGTCGCAGCTTGGAAGGCTAGGGACCAGTATTTGAGAGGCATAGACGCATGGTGAAGTAAGGTCAATGCAGTTTCCACCACATGTCTATGTTTGCGTTCTGCTGTGCCTACATGTTCAAGAGTGTGTGGTGGGGATTTTAGATGTTGGATGCCAAAATTGCTAAGGTCAATACCTAAGGATTGAGCATCCCCACTACCATCAGAGTAGACGGTTTGGATGCGGGGATTGAAAAAAATTTCAACTAACGCCTTGAAGCGCCGAAATACCTGTGGAACATCTGATTTATGTTTGAGAGGATATAACCACGTGTATTTGGAGTAATAGTCCACAAAGATGACATAGTAACGGAAATTATCAAACGACGTAATATGAGCTGGACCCCACACATCAGTGAACAAAATTTCTAGAGGTTTATTGCATGTCAATGTTGATTTACCAAATGGTAATTTATAACTTTTATTACATAAGCAAGCAGAACAATGAGAAATTTGAGATCTAGAATTGGTGACTGGAAGATGATTTGATTGGATGAGCCTCTGAAGAACTTGGAGAGAGGGATGACCTAGACGACAGTGCCATGCTAGAGGAGACGCGGTAGGTAAAGTTGACGCGGAATTGAGATACGGTTTGGAAGATGGAAAACTTGACTGACAGGACGTTGGCCAAATATAAAGATGTCTTTTATTCAGACCGCGGACCAAGGATGCCCCCGTAGTCAGATCCTTCACAAGAAAACAATCAGGAAAAAATTCAATGGACGTGTTATTATGTGAGCAAAATTGGGATACAGATACCAGGTTGTGAGATATGTTAGGTGAGCATAGAACACGGTTGAGATGAAAGGAATTATCACAAGCATTTAATAAGGTAGATCCAGTATGAGTTATAGGAATAGTTTTACCGTCCCCAAGCATGATGTTTTCTGGACCACCATATTCTGAGTGGAGCGACAGATTCTGTAGGTCCGACGTCATGTGGTGGGAAGCACCAGAGTCAAGTATCCAATTGTTGTCACGGGAACCAAACTGATCAGTTGTCATATTATTTGTCTGTGGCCAAGATTGGAGCGAGGGTGGTGGACGAGAGCGACAAGTGCGAGCCGTGTGACCCACCTTATCACATAGTTGACAGACCGGCCTGGAATTAGAGGGTGTAGTGGGAGGACACCATTGTTGTGGAGAAGTAGAATTGAAGTGGTGTTGTGGACGGTGGGAATTGCCAAATTGAGGATGAGTGCCACGGCTGCCACCTGTATAATAATTACCAAAATTACTTGAATTTGGCTACTGATGTGGTTGAGAATTGAAGTTGTCGTATGGATGATGTCCACTATAATTCAATGCATTGCTATGTGATCCACGACCCCTCCGATTGAAATTCCGTTGGGTAAATTGAGCAGTAATTGGTGCAGCAATTTGTGCAGAATTTTTCTTCGTTTCATCACGGCGAAGAAAGGCCTCATGATCTAATAGCTTGTCATATAATTCTTCAAAAGATATCGGGGTGTCCCTAGCCCGAATAGCTGATGCAAGAGATGTGTAGGCTGCTCCCAGGCCATTTAATGTGTGGATGACAGTCACACCATCATCAACGGGATGACCAATTAATTCTAGATTATCAAGAATAGATTTAATCCCTTGCATGTAATCCGCTATTGATTTGTCCTCCAAGCTAACGTTGGTTAATGAATCAAGGAGACCAAGTTTGCGTGTATTGGAACGGTTGGCATAGGCAACTTCGAGTTTGTCCCATGCTTGAGCAGAGGTGGTGGATCGGGTGACGATGGCCTGTGCAGCTCCCATACATGAGACTTGAATGGCATGGAGGAGAAGACGATCTTGTCGGAGCCAGAGTTGATAGTCTGGATTAGCTGTTGTTCGGTCAGATTCTTGACCAGAGGTGTCAGTGGTAGTTGAGATAGCTGCAGGGGGACACGGCGTAGTGCCGTCTAGATATCCCATCAGTCCATAGCCAAAGAAAAGATTTTCAAATTGAGATCTCCATGTTGTATAGTTCCCTCCTTTGGAGAGTTTGATAGGAACCTGAGTGGAGTTAATTGCAATAAGTGATGGTGGTTGATTTATATTGGTCGAACCCATGAGCGTAACTTGCGGTTGAGAGGAAGAGGATGTAGAAGCGGTGACAGTCGGGCCAAAGGAAGTCATGATTCACGGCTGGTGTAGATTTTGAAGAAGAAAAAGAAATTTAGGGAGAAGATATTTTAGGGTTTTAGGATCTAAGCTATTTCTTAGCTTTGCTCTGATACCATAATAGAGTTTAATATTTGTGTGTAAAATAATGCTGTATTTTTATTCATTGAATGTCAAGAATATATATGCACGAATACATTCAGCTAGACTAGGAAAGCAATTAAGACTTGCGTATGTGTAACTGATACAAATTGGGAATGTAATGTCCTAGTTGTATACGGCAACAATTGAGTGCAGCTAGATGTTGTCTTGTGGAACTCTATTGCTAATATAAAGAGTGTAAAGGTTATTTTAATATCAAACAAAAGAAATGGGGCTATAATTCTCAACTCTATTCCATTTTTTATATAGAGTCTATAGATATTTAGGGGCAAAGTAAAAATTTTACAATATTGACAATTTATATATATATATATTTTTGGAAGGAGGGTCATGCCGCTATCCGCCACTAGAGGATACACCTCACCCTGTGTTGTGGGAGTTATTTAATGGTTAATCTTACTAGGTCTTGACAAAGGACCGATTCATTCATGTCAGCCCTCAAAAAAAAAAAAAAAAAATTGTAACCTAAAATAACATTTTCATTTGCAAGCTTTTTATGCAGTACACAAAATATGTTTCAACTTGAACAACACAATTTTTTTTTTTATCAAACATAAATTTGTCTTAAAACTTTAACAGTTAGAGCATCTTCAATGAAACTATGTATTTGGAAAAAATTTAGTCCCGTGTAGTTTAGAAAGATAATGAGGTAGAAAAAACATCTCCAACACAATTATCTAATTTTATTATGGAGGTGATGTTGCAAAAAAAAATTAGAGAATACGGAGATGAGTTTATTTAATTGTAAAATAAATGTCAATAATAAACCTTTTTTCTTGTAGTGAAATAAATGTTTTGATTTTAGATAATTACAATAGAGATGAGAATATGTATTTCTCTATTTAGTTTGCCAAAGTGGACCTATATTCAATAGAAATGATAATGTGTCACTACTTAAAAACTAGAAAATGCATATTAGCATCGGAGATGCTGTTAGTTGTTCCAAAAAATATAACATTATTTGTGTTGGTTAGCTTGTTAGAATATCCGTACAATCCTTATATTACACATGTTATGTTGGAAATGAATTAAAATAGAGTATGAGTTTTGAAAAACAAAAATAGCATAAATTATGAGTTTTGAAAAACAAAAATAGCATGTCTTTCCACCACCAAAACAAAACAGAAATAGGAGGAACATCAAGAGAAATGAATGTATTTACCTTCCAAAAAAGGCATATAGAATGAACTTGCATAGTTGCATGTATTATTTTTATATATTCACTGAAGCTGGCTTATCATTTTACAACTTATCAGTTATTTGAAGCAATTAAACGAAAAAAAAAATTATAAACTAAAGACACTTTTTGTTTTTTTTTTGTTTTTTTTGAATTTATTATCATGGCTGCTACTGTGCTTTTCACAATCACCGGTGGGGAGGTGGTACCTGAGATCGAAATGCCTGTTTCTGCCACCATTATTGAATTGAAGAAAAAGATTGAATCGGTTTTGAATTTGAAAGTGGAAAGGCAAACTCTCAGGTACGATAATAATGAAGAGTTAAACAACGATCGAAGCATTGCCTATTATGACTTTAAGAAAAATGTTGCAAGTACTCTTGTTCTTCACTTCAAACTCGTCTGGAAAACCCAAATTCAACATTTTGGTGAAATCCAATCGTGAGGAATTTAATGTCAAGGTGAAAGAAACAACTTTGGTTGCTGAATTGAAGAAGAAAATTGAGAAACATAGTTATTTAATCAAATATCTGGATTTTTATCATCTTTCGACAAAAAATGGATGATGATGATCTTCCCCTATCTGCATACTATGTTTCTGAGGGTTCCAAGATCGACGTGAAGCATAAATTTCATCCATATTATTAATTAATTATCTTATAATTATAGTATTTAGGTTATTACTCTGAGAGCATATATATATATATATATAGTAGCCGGTTCTTTTAGGAGTTTAATTCTAGAGAATAAATGTATTGGAAAACATGCTTTTATATGAGTAAAATGTCATGCTGCTATTTTATAATTAAACTGTTATTCATAGTAATTAATTATTACATCAAATGATAGCTTATTTTACACCGCAAATTGATAATATATTGTCTCTCCATCATCATATTATATATATTATATAGAGTAATACCTTACAATCCAAAAATTTAACTCAAAATTCAACATAAATGATGTAGCAAATAAATTGTCACTACCACACAAATCATGAGGTGATGTGGTAAATGATATGGTAAGGACAAATCATTTGCCACATCATTTGGGTTGATTTTGGGTTAAATTTTTTAGTTGACTAGCATTAGTATATTATGTAATATGAAAATAGCTTTTTTTACTCTAATTTTTTCTTTTTTAACTATTACAATGTTACAGAATTTGGGAAATCGGATATAACTTGAACCCACAACCTCATAGATATTAGATCTCATGTTGTATTATGAAGTGTTCCTATTTAACTTCTTCCTTCAGGATCTGTCAGGTGTGATCCCTATTAATTATAATAAATAATATATGATATAAACTTTTATGCTCTTTTGATTATTATTATTTTTTTTTTTATAATATCTATTAATTTGGGACCATGTATTTTTTAAAAGCTTTCATCATTGGTAGGATTCGAACTGCTGACCTGAGAGTCATTTGTCCAAGCTCTAAGCTCATCCATCTACCAACCGAGCTACGCTCATGTTGGCCTCTTTTTATTAGTTATTAATTCTGATATATATATTTAATGAATATATATTATGAAGTGTCACTTTTAATTATAATATAGAATATGAGTTGTCCTTATTTAATGCTCTTTCAATTCTCACTATAAAAGAAATGTAAATTAATGGGACCTGAATCTTCTCCTTACCTAATATTTTTTCCTTACCTTCTTACAACAAGTGATTGGTTCTTGATAAAAAAGACTGTGAAAACCAATTACATCCTAACCACACATTAATTACAATACTTATGTGTTATGGGATTAGATGAGGAAAAAAAATGAGGTAAGAAGAATCCAAATCTTAATTAATGATAGGGTTAACAATACCATTGCCTCCTGAACTATTCGTGAGTTTGTGATTTGCCTCATAAACTTTTTTTAGCAAGTAAACCCCCATGAACTCTCTGTAATTGGCAGAACATTTTGGTTAATTGCCCCCCTGAACGCCTGTTTGAGGGGGTATCTACAATCATGTTTCACCAATTACAGAGAGTTCAAGGGGTTTACTTGCTAAAAAAAAAAGTTTATGGGGTAAATCGTAAACTCACGAATAGTTCAGGAGACAATGATGCTATTAACCCTTAATGATAATATCAAGTGTCCCTCGCTCTCTTGAGTTGCGTCTCTTCTCCTTTCATCTTTTCTTTTTCTTTTGGGCAAATTACACTGCACCCTTGAGGTTTCAGTAAGGTACACTTAGTTAAGTTTTGGTATTATACACTAACACCCCCAAGAATTAAATTTGACTTTAAAAATGCCTAAAATGCCCCCAGTTATATTATTTTATACTCTTTTTTTTAACCTTTTAACTAAAAACTTTATAAACTTTAATAAAATAAAATAAATTAAATAAAAAATATGATTCATTAAATAAATAAATAGTTTGAAAATTTTAAATAAATAAATAGTTTTAAAAATTAAATAAATAAATAGTTTAAAAATAAATAAATAAATAGTTTGGATATTTAGAGGTTTTCTTGTCCCTATTAATGGATATCCTTAAAAAAAAAAATTAATGTTTTTAATTTTTTAATTTATTCTTTTAAACTATTTATTATTTTTTTTTAAACTATTTATTTATTTATTTATTTTAAAACTATTTATTATTATTTTTTTAAAACTATTTATTTATTTAATGAATCATATCTTTTATTTAATTTTTTTATTCTATTAAAGTTTATAAAGTTTTTGGTTAAAAAGAAAAAAAATATAAAATAATATAACTAGGGGCATTTTAGGTATTTTCAAAGTCAAATTTAATTCTTAGGGTTGTTAGTGTATAATACCAAAACTTTTTTAACTAACTGTACCTTGTCTAAACCTCAAGGGGTGTAGTGTAATTTGCCCCTTTCTTTTCTATGTAAATCTCATTTTTCTAATTTTGGTGGTTGTGCCGTTGTGATGACTACATCTACAAGAAGACTAATTTAGTCATCCAAGTGAAAGGAAAGGGAATCTTTATCTCTGCTTCTGTCTAGGTAAGTTTTGTTAATCGACATCCCTTATAGGTGCGATTGTTTTCCAAGTGTTAAATTATATATATATATATATATTCTTTCTACTATCGGTTCATCCTGATATAAAATATATCATGACGAAGAATATGAACTATAAATTATGGAGAAGTTTGACAAGTACATACACTTTTGAGTCCAAGTATGTAAATTTAATGGTCCACATTCTTCGTCCTGATATAACTTTATCAGGATATTGAATGTGAACCACTCATTATGGAGAAGTTTTGACAAGTGTATACACTCTTGAGTCAAATCATGTAAAACTAGTTGCTTACATTCAATATTCTCATGAAGTTATATTATGATGCACTGATTTGAATATATATATATATATATATATATAAATGTTCAAGTCAATGCACACTGATATAATTTTATCAGTGCGTTAGATGTAGACCATTAGATTTACATATTTTGACTCAAAGTGTATACACTTGTCAAAACTTCTTCATTATTAATGGTCTACATACATTGGTACTGATATAATTACATCAGTACGTACTAATATATATATATATATATATATATTTCACATGTATATAGTAATTAAAAGATAATTTTAAAGGTAATTTGTTTTTCACATTTAAAACTTAATAAGTCTGAATTGAAATTATTAAGTTGTTTTTTTTTTTTAATTTTATTTTTAAATAATCAAATAACTTTAAAATATTAAAAAAAAAAAATTAAAAAAAAATCAAAAATCTTTATTTTTAACTTAATTTCAAATCATTAAATTACATTTAATATATCTTCTTTTAAGGTTATCCTACCAACCAAAGATAAAGATAATGTACATCCAATTTTATCATATTTTTATATTGTAACAAGAAGTGACAGTAGTCACGTGAAAAGCAACGTATAGAAATAAAGGTATTTCTATCAGTTGTCAAATCTTTTGGTATTATTCCAATACTAGGAAGGAATATAAAGCATTAATGAATATGCAAACAAACCATAATCAATATATGGTAGTTGAGTTGTACATTTTGTGTCATTGACTATGAATAAACATTTTTGCAGTGGCCAGTGGGGGCACTAGCTAGAAATATATACCAGATCGGGAAGACAATAATTGTATTCTTCCAGTACCAGTACAATAATTTGATCCATATACTAAGAAACAAGATCCAGTTTCTGCGCAGATGAAAAACTAGATGCAAATGCATATCCAATAATCCAAGGTACACATATTCTGCAATTCGATTTTATAGATTAATATTACAGTTCAATTTTCTTATGAAAAACTTCTAACATTTGTTTATCTTATAGAGCTTTTGGAAGCATATAAATTATAATTGTTTATTGAGCACCATATCCTAATCCTAGTAACTTGATTATTTAGTTCGTTGGATCTTCACTGGATCTAGAATTCCTTGATTTTCTTTTTGAACTGAATATATATATATATATATTTATTGTGAGAGAGTGTAAGTCTCTCATGAGGGATCCCTTATTTTAATTTCGGTAAGAACTTTGATGAAAATACATCGATTTTAATGAATTTTGATCTGAAATTCAAAATTCAGATTGATAAAAATACATCCTATGTTTTTCCTATTTTTTGATGCCTTCATATTTAACAAAATTTGGATAAATAGTTCTAGTGTTTAGAAAATTCTCAAATTTTGTTCATATGTATATTTCATTGAACTCATCATCCACAAAAAAAAAAATTCAGATTAAAATTCATTAAAATCGATGTGTTTCCATCACAGTTCTTACCAAAATTAAAATAAATGATCCATCATGAGAGACTCACTATATATATTCTTATTTGTTAATTTTGTATAATTGTTATAGTTTTTGTGTTTTGTGAGTAGTGTCGTATAAATTGATGGATAGTCGTACAATTCAAAAGACTAAATTATTGAGATGTGGCATACATTGGTATATATATTTCTCATGTCTGGTTTATATGTTTTTAATGTGAGATTTATTTTCATCTTCTTTAGTTTCACACCTGGGTTCTCGAATATTTTCCTTCATATGCGAGTTCAGGTTAGTTTTGATTGGCCAGCCATTTTTATTTTTAAATGTCGTTTGACCGTGTTTGGCTAGGAGAAAATCTTGGCTGGGACGGTCTCATACACGTGGCTGTGGGACCGTCCAATCAGAGAGTGACACATATACACCACAAGTGTGCCACATAACTCTCACACAGTCTCCAATAACTCTCACGTGATTGGACGATCCCACAGCCACGTGTATGGGACCGTCACAGCCAAGATTTTCTCATTCGGCCAGACCCATGATGACGCTTGTTTTGAAGACTTTGAGACCCTATTAATTTTGCATATTTGTTGTATTTTTTATGTTTTATGAGAAATATTAGGGGTGGGTATGGTTCGGTTCGGTTCAGTTTTGGCCAAAACCGTATTGAACCAACATATATTCGGTTTTTAAAAATATGAATCGATTTGAACCGTTTGAACCTGAAAACCGAATTGAACCGAACACCTTTATCTCGGTTCGGTTTGGTTCGGTTCAATTCGGTTTGGGCCTATTGGGCTTTGAAAGTTTTTTATATGTTTTTTAATTTTTTGGGTCTTTAAGTTGTATTTTTGGCATTTAGACTTAAACTTTTTTAAGAAAACATAATATGTAAAAAAATAATTTAAACAAAATACAACCCTATTTTCAATCCAAATCTAAAATTTCAATCATATTCAGTTTATATACTCAATCAAAATATTAAATCTTCATAACTTCTATAAAATAGAAGTAAAAAAATGTAGTACATAACGTAATCCAAAATAAAACATTATCACAAATAGTTCATAATAAAATTGAACCTTACAAAATAATAATTAAGACAATTTGGTTTATTCGGTTCGGTTCAGTTTTGTATATCCAAAACCAAACCGAATTCAATTCAGTTTTCAAATTTCTAATCGATTTGAACCGAATAGAAACTATGAACCGAACCGAACCGAACACCCTTTTTCAGTTCGATTCGGTTCGGTTTAATTCAGTTTCGGTTTTTATACCCACCCCTAAGAAATATTATATATAATATTGATGGATTGTTTTACGATCCAATGGACATCCTTATATATTTTTAATGGGTTGAGAATTAAGTGAATTTTTTTAAGTCGGTCTTAAATCTTTCCCAAAAAATTCTCAGAAAACCACGTGAAATTTCCTATCTTTTCTTTGCGGTGATTGGACATTTGATACCTATCTTAGAGTTAACGAAAATTTTATTTGTTTTGTCTGAATAATTTTTTGTGGATGCGGTGTGCAGTGACCTATTTCTGATTGTCTGATTGAGGATTGTTATTGGAATTCCTCCAAAATTTTGTACACGCCTTCATAAATATAATTAATTATCACCATTCAATCATCATCTATATAAATTGATCACAAGCCAACCCTCTCAAAGAGTCCCCAAGAAAAAATGTCTAGCGACAGCTCATTAGAGGAAACAAAGGTCCCTTTTCTAAAACATCTAGCCTCTTCAAACGCCCGATCAAAAGATGATCATGATCATGAAGAAGAAGATGGAGGTCTTGTAAGAAGGTTTTGGATTGAATCGAAGTTGCTGTGGCACATAGTTGGTCCAGCAATCTTTAGCCGACTTGCCTCCTATTCTATGCTGGTCATCACTCAAGCTTTTGCTGGTCATTTGGGCGATCTCGAACTTGCTGCTATCTCCATTGTCAATAATGTCATCATTGGTTTCGATTTTGGTCTCTTGGTACTCTCTAAAATTCAAGTCTTAATATATTGTTTTTGTTAGATTCTCAGTTTTGCAGAAGCTCCATTAATGGTGTCCAGCTTTTCTTGAAGCTTCTTTTCTCTTTTACTCTCACTTTTCGGTGTTTGGCATTTCAAACACCTTTGTTTTTTTACACTCTTGTTGATAATTGCTATTGGTTTACTTTTTATGATTAGCTGGGGATGGCAAGTGCATTAGAAACATTATGCGGACAAGCTTTTGGGGCCAAAAAGTACTACATGTTAGGTGTATACATGCAACGTTCATGGATTGTGCTATCAGTGTGTTGTGTTCTGCTTTTGCCTCTGTATCTATTCGCTTCACCGGTGTTGAAGCTTCTAGGCCAAACGAAGGAAGTATCAGAGCTATCTGGGTTGGTTGCTATGTGGATGATACCGCTTCACTTCAGCTTTGCTCTTCAGTTTCCTCTACAGAGATTCTTGCAAAGCCAACTGAAGACTATGGTGATTGCTTGGGTGTCTTTGGTGTCTCTGTTGGTTCATATACTAGTGAGTTGGCTGTTTGTGTACAGGATGCAGCTTGGTGTGATTGGAACTGCAGCTACTTTGAACATTTCTTGGTGGGTTTTGGTGTTTGGGCTTTATGGTTATGTAATCTGTGGTGGGTGTCCTCTCACTTGGACTGGTTTCTCCACGGAAGCTTTCTCTGGTCTTTGGGAATTTGTCAAACTCTCTGCGGCTTCTGGTGTCATGCTATGGTATTGAATATTGATTCTGCATTTTTGTTGTCCTCTTACGTTTGTCTTCTTGAATCTTATCATGTGATTATTAAAAAACAATTAATACATGTGGTGCAGCTTAGAGAACTGGTACTACAGAATATTGATATTGATGACTGGAAATTTGAAGAACGCAGAGATTGCTATAGATGCTTTGTCTATATGGTATGTATCTTATTCACGAATATGATTGAACGTGTTACATGCATTAATTCAACTCTCACTCTCAAGAATTTTTTTTTATTTTTTGGTGTGTGGTTGGTAGCATGACGATAAATGGATGGGAAATGATGATTCCTCTTGCATTCTTTGCTGGAACCGGGTAAGTATAACATCATTTCTCCTTTCTTTTTACCAATTTTGTTTTTTTTTTTCTAAATTATGAACCCAACTGTGGAGTGGACCACATTTAATCTCTATCAAAACGTCAAGGGTGTCAATTTTTGGCCATAGAATTAAATATAATTTTATCCAGAATGAATAATTTACATAAATAGTAGCGTATACAGAATTTTCTCTGATATTTAATTTGTTTTCTTCTGGGGTACTTATCAATAAAGTAATTAATTTGAGATCAATGTCAATAATATTCCAATTATTATATGGCCCACTACTAAGCATTATTCAGACAATCAGACAGGAATTCTAAATCATTTTTATGACTTCCATCTCTGCACCTATTAAATTAATTTAATTAGACTCAAAGGATCCAGATTGGTATGCTGGTAGCTGATTTATCCAATTTCTCTTCCAAATAAGAGAGACATTTATTTATGCTCCGAATTTTTGAAATTCCTTTATTTTCAATAATTTTTGTAGCAGATCTTTTTTAAAATTTCTTTTTTATTTAATAAAATGTTGGGGTGGGATTGATTTCAATCCCCAACAGCCTTATTTTAAAAAAGAGACATTTATTTGAAATTAATAAATCAATACCTATAATTAGATTAATTATTTTAAGATTTGTTTAATTTTTGTTTTTTTTTTGATAAATTTAAGAAATTATTAAATCTATAAATTTAAAAGAGATCTGGGACCAGAACCCCTCACCACCACTTAGATGGAAGGTGCACTACCATCTCTATCGAGAGGTGATGTTCAAAAAATAATTGTCTTTGGTCATTTTTAAATATTATGTAAATGACTTATTAGATTTCATTAAGTGCATGTATTAGAACATGATTTTTTTTTCTTGTAGAACAAATTTTAAGGTCATCATCATCATTGTCATCAGATTGTTTATTTTAATTAGTTTTTTTAATATAAAAAAGCTTTTTTTAAAGCACCAAAACTTGTCCTACAAGAAATAAAGCATGATACATTAATAAGTCCATATTTAATTGTCGAATATATTTAATATTAGAAACAAAGCTTGACCAGCACACAATTAGTGATTGTGATTTGTGATTGACGATTGCAGAGTGAGAGTTGCAAATGAGCTTGGTGCTGGAAATGGGAAAGGAGCCAAATTTGCTACGGCGGTTGCAGTGGTGACATCAGCGTTGATCGGGCTCTTCTTCTGGGTATTAATTATGATTTACCACAATGACCTTGCCTTGATTTTCTCTTCCAGTCAAGCTGTCCTCCAAGCAGTAAACAAACTCTCTCTTCTCCTAGCTTTCACTATTCTACTCAACAGTGTTCAGCCAGTCCTCTCAGGTACAATACAACGTACACTTGTTCTTCTATTTTTATAATAGGGGGAATTACAGTTTAGTCCTTATCTTTTAAGGAAACATCACTTTTTTACTCAATTTACGTGTATTAGGGTTTTTAGTCCTCATCTTTTTGGAAATACATCAAAAAGGTCCCTCCGTCAGTCAATGGTTAGTCAAAGTTAACTGGTCCAGGGGTAAAACGGTACTTTTAGTAATGGAAGTGTCAAAAAGACAGTTTTACCCATAAGAATGGGAAAAGACTGAAATACCCTTCTAACAATTACTCTTAAACCCTATTTAAATTAAAAACACATCCATAGGGATTGAACCTTCAACCTTGTGGATAAAGGTAATAGGTTATAACCAATTGAGCTACTACAACTCATTGTTGAAGGTTTGTTGATTTAAATGTATATATAGTTATATAATATGTTTAAAATAATTTAAATATATTTATATAATTTAAAATAAACTCATATATATATATATATATATAATTTGAAATAAACTCATATTTAATAATAATATATCAAAACATATTTAAGAAAAAGAAAAAGAAAAAGAAAATAAGAAAACAAAAGGAAAAAAAATCACAAAAGGGGAAATTTTTCTTTCTTTCTTTTTTTTCTTTTTTGAATGTTTTTCCCTTTTCAATTTATGAGTTTTGATTTTCTAGGTTTCTTTTCAAATGGAAATAAGAAAACAAAAAGAAACCCAGAAAATCAAAGCCTGTAGATTTTTTTTTTCTTTTTTGAATTTTTTTCCTTCACAAATAATATTTTATTTCAATTTGATAAAAAAAAAAAAAAAAACCTAGAAAATTAAAACCCATAAATTGAAAAGGGAAAAAAATAATTATAAACAAAAGAATTTTTTTCCTTTTTTTTTTCCTTATTTTCTTTTCCATAAATCTGTTTTGATGTATTATTATTAAATATAAATTCATTTCAAATTATATATATATATATATATGAGTTTATTTTAAATTATATAAACATATTTTAAATTATTTTAAACAAATTATATAACTATATATACATTTAAATTAGTAAAATTGCAACAATTAGTTGGAGTAGCTCACTTGGTTAGAGCTTGTTACTTTTAACCATGAAGTTGAAAGTTCAATCCTTGATGGATGCATTTTTAATTTCCTAAATATTAAATGGGTTTAAGAGTAATTGTTAGAGGGGCATTTCAGTCTTTTATCATTGCTTAGGGGTAAAACCGTCTTTTTGACACTTCTATTAACGTTGACTGTCAACTTTTTGGTCAGAGGGACTTTTTTGATGTATTTCCAAAAAGATGAGGACCAAATATCCTAATACGCATAAGTCAAGTAAAAAAGTGACGTTTCCTTAAAAGATGAGGACCAAACTGTAATTCCCCCTTTATAATATATATATATATATATACAGCAGCGACTCAAACTTGGAACATTTACAGAATATAGTTCGATTCAAATAGTTTTGAAGTTCGACTGAAATAGTTTTTGATATTGTAACTTGTAGGGGTGGCTGTGGGATCAGGATGGCAATCTTATGTTGCGTACATAAACTTAGGGAGCTATTATATGATTGGGGTCCCTCTTGGATTTGTGATGGGCTGGGTCTTTAACCAAGGCGTTATGGTACGTGTCATATAAAATCAAAATTATTACCTTTTTTTTTTTTTTTTTGATTACGTATCTGACTTTTCATATAAAAATGAACACTGCTATAGGGAATCTGGGCTGGAATGATTTTCGGTGGCACGGCAGTTCAAACCTTGATATTGACCATTATTACAGTCAAATGTGACTGGGACGGAGAGGTAATTATTCAAACTTGATATGCCTTTTTTTCTTCAAAATATTACATTATTCCGGGATTTGAGACAGGGTCTAGACTCGAATCCACAACATGGTGTGCAAGTGTTAAAAACAAAAGTGAACAAACTTGATATGCTTTTCCTTGTACACAAACAGAGTTTTTAAGTTATCTGGTCTGAAATTGATTGCAGGCAGAGAAAGCAAGCATGCATGTGAGAAAGTGGGGAGCAGAAGCTAATTGAAAACAATATTCAGATAAAAAGCATAAATAATTAGCATCAAGGATGAATTGTCAAAAAAATATTATTGGGCTTTTAGTTACTTTGGGCCTCACTCATTTTTAGTACCTGTTAAATTTTGATGGGCATCAAATTGCCAAATCTATGATTTGGAATTGTATTGAATTGAATTATAAGATTTCTCTTTATTTATTTCAGTTGCATATATGTTGTGAGAAAATCTTGCATGTGACGGGTTCACTACCATTTAGTGAGATTATCCGATGAAATTGCACCATATTAGAGTTTAATAATATTTTTTTATTTTCCCAAGATAAATGCCACAATCTCATTGAACGGTCTTACCAACCAAACGACGGTGAGACCATCTCATACAAGATTTTCTCCTTTTATTGCTTGTTAACCTGCAAGTCTGTAACAGCCGGCCAGCTGAATTCCTCTACTTGTTGACTTTTGATGGGTGTTGTTGATGATCAACAGATGATGCGGTAATTGATATAGTGTTCATAAGACTAAATCAGTTACAACATCATTTGAGATTATACATAATTGCAAATAAGTTAGAAAAGATCCCAATTCAAGTCTCTTTTTCAAGATTTCTTTATTTGGTTGTGAAGTCTGCTAGAGTAATATCATGGATTCATGATGCATCAGGGTTGAGCTGCTCACGGGCGCATGGGTAGCACTCCTAAAGTAAAATTTAATTATTGCTTCACATTGTAAACAACGATTTGATAGTGAAAGTTGAGTGCTAGTATGCTTTCTATATGTAGGTTTACGTCGAACCATGTAAAATCTCGTGTCTTGTATTTTTTTTTTCCCTTTGTTTTCATATGATTTGATTCTTGCATTAGGTTTGTGTACTCCTTAACATTCTTCCCATCCGGTACTCTATGCAAAATAACAGCAGTGTTGCAACAAGCCAATTGTATTTTTAATTCACATTAAGTTACTTAGGAAGGAAGATGTTAGTCATATGACAGATTTAACTAGAATTAAGTTGTATTATCTTTGAAATGAACTTTGTGTGGCACGACTAGAGATGGCAATTGGGAAAATATGGATGACTATTGGTTCCCCCATTCAAATTATTTATTTATTTAAGTGATATGAAAGAATTGGATAAAAAAAAATTATTATTTCACAAACTTGATGATATAATTGATAGGAAAGAATTGAATATAAATTGTGTTCTTGACTTTGAAATTTATACTTCTATTTTACCACCAAAACAATCGATTGTTCAAGAATAAGCTAGCACCATCCTAATTAATTTGCTACTTCACAATACACATATGGACGGACTGCTAATTAAATTACTACTTCACAATTCACATTAGTGAAATAGTATCATAAGTTTTTTTTTTCGGAAACTTTCATAGAACAAGTAGCTTCTAAATATTATATGTGTATACATATATCAATTTCTACGATACAAATGAGAGGTCTTAACGATATCTCTATCTATTTCACAAATTCCATGACAACTCCAATAGTATATGGTAATTCTGAGTTTCAGAAATTTATGAAAATTAGTAATGGACAATATTAAAATAAAATAAAATATCTTTATGTTAAAGTTTCAAAAGATAAAAAAAGATAATTTTTATGAATGGATTAGATAATTAGATAATTTTTAAATCATGTAAATCTAATACAATCTAAATGAATAGATTATAATGTTGCACATTACCTAAATTTGGGTAAAGTAGTATTATTATAGCAAATTTAATACAACAATAATGTTATATATACCATAAAAACAAAAAATGTGGTCCCAAAATTAATTCAAATGAATGGACAAGTTATTTGTCACTATCATGTTATCTAGTACAATATCATTTCATGATTTTTTATTTTTTATTTTTTTGAATTACAATTACAACAGTAGACGGGACCCGGTGAGATTAGACTCTATAAGCACGGCCCGGAATACTACTCCCACTATCGGGGAAAGGGTACAAATAAACTACAACTCTCACAACTTGAGAGAGTACAATATCATTTCATGATTTTATTTTATTTTTTGAATTACAATTACAACAGTAGATGGGACCTGGTGAGATTAAACTGTACAAGCACGGCCCGGAATACTACTTCCACTACCGGGAAAATGGTACAAATAGACTACAACTCTTACAACTTGAGAGAGAGCTGCTCCCATTGAATGGAGAGAGTGCTCCCCACACTTTGGAATTTAAAGGTCAAAGGTGGGACAAATATGTACATACCAAAGCTTGAACCTTAGTGGTGAAACCTCTCTTGGGAGACTCCAACCACCAAGGCAAAAGTGCCATTGGTATTTTTTTGACAAAGACAAAGAATCATTTCATTATTTTTTTTTTTATATTATTTATAGTATTTATCTATCCACTTATCTAGACCATGTATATATATATATATTTATTTATTTGTCATTGGTAGAATTCGATCTTCTGACTTGAGAGTCATTTGTCCAAGACTCCAAGCCCCAAGCTTCATGATTTAAATGGTAGAAATAAGTCACTAATCATATATTTGAGTTGATTTTATCATAAATTTTATAATATCCGTCTTCATTATAATTCATTAAATAGAGGAAAATTCAATTTAATGGCACATTTCGGGAGGGACACAAATAATTTGTTTTTATCATTTTACCCTTTTTGCATGTTTAGTTTCCATATATTTGGAAGGGAAACTTTATTAACCAAACAGCAAAAACACACTAAGCTGGAATATCATCCGGAATAAACCTCTCCATAAACAGGAGGGAAATCCTCTGACTAAAACTGGTCCATATCTTTAAAATGGCAAATTTAGTATAACTCATTAAATGGAAGGGTATATACAAATAATGGTATGGGTTTAAAAACCCATAATCAAGCCCAAAACATTTCATTTAGTACCAAATGTAAAAGTGATAAGTCCCAAATTAATAGATATTTAAAAAATAATATCTATTAATAATAATTGTAAAAGTGAGATGCATATATAATCAAATGATAAAGCATCAATTCCATTAAACACAAAATCATTACTTATAAGTTATAACTAACTAATTAAAGGTTTGACTTTAGTTAATAAATTGATATGAATCGTTATACCAAATGATATAATCATTGGATTATAGAGTAAGAATATCTCCAATGGTATAAGCAAATTTGGATCTTTAAAAGTTTTCACCTCAGTATTTGAGGATTGTTTTCAGGGTTTGCTAAATTTGATGATTATATAGTCCACAATAGTACACTTGTAATGGTACCACAATGATATATTAGTTTTTTTTTGCTAAAAAAAAAAAATCATAAAAAACAAGAGAATTTATATGATATGGGTATTGATTCATTCGTAATGAAGAAACGAATTTTACCTAATTGAAATTTTGGGGTTGAAACAATGATGAAATACATAGATGATCAGAGGAAAAAAAAAAGTAACAGAAGAGAAAGAAAGAATAAAATTACAAAAGTTAATTTGGGTTAAATTTGTATTTGATGATTGAAAGTCAATCTTCAAATTTGATTATTGAAGAGACAATCTGATTATTGATAACTGCTATTGCTAAATTTTAGTGACTCCATTGGACATTGTTTTTTGGTTAAATAATCAAATTTTGATTACTCTCCTACATTTGAGGATACCATTGGAGATGCTCTAAAGGTACTGGGGTAGGAAAGGCAATTTTACCCATACCTGCGAGTACTGAACCTGAACCGTATGGGTCAAGTTTAGGTCTTCACATTCGGGTCTCATGTCGGGTCTGGGCCTAAAATAATTGATCTGATCCGGGTTCAGATCTGGGTCTAGTCAAAAATCCGTATTAGAACCTGTGGACCCGACTAGTAAAAACGACGTCGTTTTTACAAGGTATATTTTAAGAACACCCTGAAATTAATTTCTTCTTCTCCTTCTCGCTGCCACAAGGCCCGCAACTCCACTCTGAGATTCTCAAAGTCTCAACTCAAAGTCTAACTCTCAGTCCACTTGTGTGGTAAATCGCTGTCGACCAATCGACCGCCGACAGGTCCACTCTCTGTCACCGGCTCACTGCTTCAACACTCTATTCTCAATCTCTGAAATCTGAATCCACGTAACTCTCCCTCTCTTACACTTGTTCTTTATTTTATTGCATTTTTTTCTTGAATTCATCAAGTTTTCTTATGTGGGCTTGTGGATCGATTTCGTTTTAGTGGCCTCTTACCAATCCAATCAATTTGTTTCGATTGTATTGGATTTTTACCGACCTCATGATTTAGGTGATGCTATATTGTTAGGGTTCTTAACCTAAATAGATATGATTTGTAGAAATTTAGAAGAGAAGGTAGAAGTAGAGAGATTGAAACTGAATGAGAGAAGAAATTGGCAGAAGATGAGATAATTAGATACAGAGAGATAGAGAATTAGGAGGATTTTGGGATTTAACTTCTTGTTGTATTTTATTAAAATAAACCACATACAACTAAAATATAATTCATAATTCAAAATAATCCTAAACAACTCTAATCCAAATCTAATCGATAATAATTCAAATCTAACAAGAGTCCTAATACAGATCTGGGAATTGTATTATTTTTAGGGATTTTGTCTGTTAATATTATTATTTAGTTTCGTGAATTAGCTTGACTGCTTGAGAAGTTGAGATGTTGTTATGGATTTATGGTTATCAGATGTTGTTATTGTTATTATTATTTTTTTATTATTATTATTTAGTTTCGTGAAATGAAATTTACTAATTTAGGATCGAGAGAGTGCCATATCTAGGGACTTTGTAGCTTTGTTGTGGAAGAAACCTGGAAATGAATAAAATGAGAAATTGCATTCATGTCCTGACTTGATTATAACCTACCTGTGAAATATTTGCAAATTTAAGTCAAGTTTGATAATTTTGCTTCAAAACTGCAGACTGTGAAAAGTTTCTTTTGCCAACTGCACTAGTTGTAAAAACTTATAAATATTGCTTATCTGTGATATTATGGGAAGTTTAGAGAAAATGTAGCATGAGAAAGTGTTCAAATCTGATTTAAAGTTCAAAATATTAATCGATATTGGTTTTTGGGGTGGCTCTGGGTCTGCTTTCGATGGCACAATTTGTACCGTTGAAATTGACTCACATTTTCAACGGCACAATTTTTGCTGTCAAAAATAACCCACATTTTCGACAGCATTATTTGTACTGTTAGTGTGCCATCAGAAATGTGGGTCAATTTCAACTGTACAAATAATGCTGTTGAAAATGATGGAAGAAGTAATACCATATTTCCAACGGCTCAATGGCCATTAGAAATAATCGAATAATTTTGTACATTATTTGTTATGGTATTGTCATGACAAAAAAAAAAAAAAAAAAAAAAAATAGTCAAATATTATAATATTAATTAATGAAAGAAGTGGCTTAAATGGCTTTCGGCAAATGGAAGTAGTCTATCTAACTTTCTTCGGTGCTCATAGAAAACATTATAACTTTTTAGAGCAGCGACAAACTTTTCCTGGTATCCCCGAAAGAAGATTTTTCCTACTTAGAATTTAAATTATTAAGGAATAAGAATATGTTCTTCAAGCAACTTCCGGCAATGATTTTATCTTATAGGACTGAAACATTTCTTTGTTTGGCTGTTATTTCCTATCTAAGAAGCAGACGATTGTTAGTGCTAAACTCTACGAAGGTGTAAGGTTAATATTGGGTTGCTTTGATATTTGATCTACGGATGCACTTGTTTTGGTGTCCATACTAATCAATCATACATGAACAAGTTGATTTCTTGCTTTGTTGAATTCTAGCAGTTTGTTACCGGCATTATCGTTGTCATTGTTTCATATTGGTTTTATTATTGCAGTGAGATGTTCCATTTTCATTGACACGTAATTTCTCATTGCTATAATGGATGTTACGGATAGAGAAATTAAGACCAAGAACGCAGAGTGTAAACCTGCAGAGAATAAAGGATCATATGTTCAGATAAAGGTACTGTTCTTTGCCAGGGCTCGAGATTTAACCGGATTGACTGAACTTCCACTAGAGTTATCATCCGGTAGTACCACTAAAGATTGCTTGAACAAGCTTGTTGCAAGGTTTCCAAGCTTGGAAGAGATTCTGGGGAGCATGGTTCTTGCTTTGAATGAGGAATACACAAATGAGTCGGAGATTGTTCAAGACAAAGATGAATTGGCTCTTATACCTCCTATTAGTGGTGGCTAAATGTATTTGTTCTTTCAAAACAGAAGGGAAGGAATGCTGTGTAATATTTATTTAATAAAACATATGGAAAAGGGAAGATTAATAAAATGTTGTAATCTGCATTTGCTAGGTTCTTCATTGCTTCAAATATTAGTGTTAAATAAACAATAGCAGTTGGATCCATTAAAGAAAACGAAAGCCTGAACAACGATGAAAGAGACTAATTGAAATATGATGTTCTTGTCTTGATTAATTATTGGTTGAATAACAACCCAGAATACATTGGTTTCTCATCACAAATAAACTTTGAACATCAATCAAATTGAACAAAACTTGTGGAAATTGAGAAATGGCTCCATCTTGAAAGAATTATGGAACTGTAATATTGTGTTATCATTTGGTGATGGAATCCTAGGCCAAGAGGGTGCTGAGATTCTTGGAATTCATCAACCAACACACTCCAAGCGCGTACAAATTCTCATCCCCACGGTGCTCAATTTTCACATTCTTATTAAATTTTGATCGGAAACAAATTGCCAAATTTATTATGTGGAATTTGTATTGAATGGAATTATAAGATTTCTCATGATTTCATTAGTTGCAACACAGCTAGATGAATTCCTCTGCGTTTTGAGTTTTGATGGAATGACGGATGTTACATTGCTGATGGAGAAGGGCATCTCCAACCCAATGCCAATCTCCAAATTGCCACAGCAAAATCTTCTCAAACCCAACGCCAATCAGCTGCGCTACTTTGTTGATGGAGGTTAAGCAGCGTCAAATCTAGCGCACCTTGTAGAAGTAGTGCAGCTCTTGCGCTTCATTTTATTATTTTTTTAATTGTTTGATTGGTTTTGATTGGTTGAAAGGGAAATTGAGTGGAATATTCTTTTTAAAGTAAATTTTGGAACAATGGGTTGGAGATGGGAAAGAAAAGGTTGCTGTATTTTGGAGCAAAATTGTAACAAATTGGAGTTGAGGGTAGGAGATGGTCTTACATATGGATCTCTATTTTTATTTTTCACTTATAGATCCTCACTTTTTTCTTTTTTATTTTGTTAAAATATTTTATTTTTTGTTAAAGTTGCTTAACAAAAATAGTTTTATTTTTCACTCTATTTTTCACTCTATTTTATTTTATAAAATTGTTTTAGCCTCTAAAAAGGTAACTCAATTAGTTTTAGGAAGCGTTTACCAATTAGAAATTGAGGGAATTGGAATCAAATTGCACTGGAAATGAAATGGAAGGGAATCATAATTTTTTTTTTGAAAAAGGAATTCATTCAAAACGAAACCAAAAGCTTACAAAACGACCAGGCAATCACCCAACACGACAGAAGCCACACTAGGAGGAAACTCCTCTAGCCAAAAGCTATCAAAACCATTAACCAGACCAATTTTAGCAAGACAATGAGCCACCATATTGGCTTTCCTAGGAACAAAACTAACCGGAAAAAAAAAAGACCCACAATTCAACACGATCTTAATCTCATGAATAATCAAACCAATCTCAGCAAGGATAGGAACATTGCCATTGGTCATCTTGACCACAGATAGAGCATCTGTTTCACTCGAGTAAGGCCAAATGCCTGAATCTTTAGCAAATTGGAGACCCTTCAGAAGAGCCATAGCTTTAGCAAGTTGAGGATCAAAATTGTTCACCATAGATTGAGCACTAGAAGCCAACACATTCCCCTCATGATTCCAAATTATGATCCCAAAACCAACTCTTCTTGTCCTAGAATCGACAGCTGCGTCTGTGTTGCTCTTGAAGGAGCCAATATCAGGGGGGTTCCACTTGATATAATTCAGCACGCTAACACTGCTCACCGTGGGAACACACACATTAGCCCGTCGAAAATCTTCCAAAAACGAGGAGGACCAAAGCAAAACCTCATCATTCAGGATGGCCTTTGAATTGTGAACAAAATCATTTCTACGCCACCAAATGTGCCATAAGACAATAAAAAGCAGCTCAAACAAGTCGACCTAAAGTTGGTTCTTGCAGCTGATTAAAAAATCAAGGAAGTGAATATCTTGAGGCACCTTTATCCCCACCATAAACACGCAAGAGCCTCTAATTATCTTTAAAGACCGACAACCCCATAAAGCATGCAAAGTTGTTTCCGGCATTGTTTTACACACAGGACAAAGATGTTCCAAATTAATACCACGCCTCGCCAAATTACCATTAGACGGAATCTAGTTCAAACACGCCTTCTAGATCAACACTTTAATCTTATTTGGAATTTTCAAACATCACAAGAATTTCCATCAGGAGTTATCTAAGCTGAGCCCTGAAGTGCTCGACTCAGACTCCAACACACAGCCAAAGTGGTAGCCACTTCTCACCGAGTACGTACCAAACTTATCAAAGTGCCATAACAAGGAGTCCGGAATATATGAGCTTACACAAGGAAGATCCAATATAGCCTTCGCTTCACTCGGCCAAAGCACTTCCCAAATCAAAGATGCATTCCAACAACCAGAAGGAAGCTTGAGCGAATTCACTTTAGCCAAATTACCCAGTAGAGGAGGCGATTGAACTTTGAAAGAGGTAGGACAAGGCAGCCATCAATGGTGGTAAATCAGCATAGAATCACCGCTCCCTATGGGCCATCTGGAGCCTGCATCAAGCAAAGATTTACCTCAAAGGAGGCTTTTCCACAGGAAAGAACTAGCAAAAGACTCAGAGGCTTGCATCACATATGTATCCAGGAAATAACAGTGTTTTAAAACCTTGCCCGCAAGAGAATTTGGAAAATGGACCAGCCTCCAAACTTGTTTTGCAAGCATCACCTGATTAAAAATGGAAAGGTCACGGAAACCTAACCCACCTAAATCCTTGCTACGACAAAGTTTCTTCCAGGACCCCCAATGAATCTTATTAGCCTCATCACGAGCCCCACCAAAATTTAGCACACATTTGATGAATATCATGAATGAGACATTTAGGTAGTCTGAATAACGACATAGAGTAAGTTGGAATAGCCTGAAGGATCGCTTTAACCAAAACCTCATTACCTCTAGCCGAGAAAATTTTGCTCTACCAACCTTTAATACAATCTCAAATCTGATCTTTAATAGAGGTAAAAGGTTACCGTTTGTTCCTACCAGCAAAGCTTGGGAGACCTAGACAACGCTCATGGCACTTAACAAGTTTAATACCCAAAGATCGAGAAAGCAAACTAGCTCTCTGATGAAAAACACGCCTATTGACATACATCGCAGATTTTTAGAAATTCACCATTTGGCCTGAAGCCTTTGCATAACACTCTAGAATACTTTTAATAGAGTGACAATCATTTTCATGTGCCCGAGTAAACATCATACTATCATCAGCAAAAAAGAGATGGGAAACTTTGGGACCTCCCCTACTACACCGAAAATCCGCAATCTCATCACTCCTCTCAACCTCATAAGTCAAACGGGATAAACCCTCAACACATATGAGAAATAAATAGGGGGAGAGAGGGTCCCCTTGACGAAGGCCCCTAGAAGGTTTCAAAGACCCATAAGCAACTCCATTAACAAGGAACGAAAAAGATACGGAGGTGATACATTTCATAATCCTGTCAATCCAGGAATTCGAAAAACTCAGTCTAGCCATCATTCCTGAAATAAAGCTCCATTCAATCCTGTCATATACTTTGGACATATCCAACTTTAAAGCCATAGCCCTTTTTTCCCTTTTTTCTTAGTCCGGAGTGCATGCATACATTCGAAACCCACAATAACTCCATGAAAAATCAGCCTACCGGGAATAAAAGCACTCTGGGACTCCGAGATCACGTCCCCTAAAACCATTCTGAATCGGTTCGCAATTGTCTTTGCCACTATTTTATATACTACATTACATAAACTAATTGGCCTAAAATCAGAGACAACAACTCTCCTAATTTTAGGAATTAGAGTAACTAGTGTATTATTAACATCTTCCAACTTCTGACCATAATTTAACACATCAAGGCATGCCTTTGACACACTCTCCCCTACAACCAACCAATATTTTTGATAAAAGAGCATGTGGAGGCCGTCCAGACCAGGAGCTTTTGTAGGGTGTATATCAAAGACTGCAGTCCGAACATCTTCCATGGAAAACCTGGCATCTAAAAAGGCACTTATATTATCTGCGAGGCAAGGCTCAACACACCTTAGGACCCTTTCAATATCGGACGGACTCGAGTTACTCGATTGAAAAACATCGCCAAAATGGTCCACAACCACACGCCCAATACCATCTTGATCATCCACCAAATTACCAGTAGAATCAAACAGCCAAGGAACTTTATTCCGAGTCCAACGAGAAGAAGCACGGGAGTGAAAATACTTTGAATTTCTATCCCCACTTTTAAGCCAATTCTCATGAGATCTTTGTTTCCAAAAAATTTCTTCTTTTTCCAAAAGAGTATCCAGATCACTTTCAATTTTCCTTATGTTACACCACGAACTAGGTTTGATGACAGCAGATGCCAACCTCAGCTCCTCTTGCTTTTTTCGAGTCTCAAGCAACCACTCTCTTTTAGTGCTAGAATACTATTGAGCCAACCAATTGGTACACCTATGGATACTATCGATTACACCTTCCATACCAATTCGAGTACCGCCAATTGCCTAGTTGTTGTTTATAACAGACGCACATCCCTCATGGTTCACCCAGCATTCTTCGAAACAGAACCAATGAGCCCTATGAGGAAGCAAGATGGGACTGTTGTGCTGCAAAATCTCCAATAGAATGGTCTATGGTCCGATTTTCAAAACTCTAAATGTCTAATAGTAGAATCACTAAAAAGATTCCTCCATTTGACACAACTGACAGCCTGGTCAAGTCTTTCTTGAACCATCTTAGAACCCTCCCGTTTGTTACACCAAGTAAGCACTGGTCCTATGAAGTCCATGTCTTGAAGACCACATTCATCCAAAAAAAATTCTCCATTAGATAGCGAGGTCTTTGGAGCCCCCCCAATTTTTCCAAATCCATAAGGGTTTCATTGAAGTCACCTACACACATCCAAGGGAGACAAGACATACCTTTTAGTTTGCGTAAGAGAGTCCAAGCATGACATCTTTGGCTAGAATCAGGATGCCCATAAAAACTCGTAAACCACCATCAGATTTCCTTGTGAGAGACAACCTCCACGTTAACATGAAACTTTGAAATAGACAGTAAACTAACATCAACACAGCTCGACCAGAAGAGGCAAAGGCCACCCCCTTCCAACCGAATTAACAACTAACTTTCCACTAAAACCAAGCTTTATTCGAATATTCTCCATAACAAAATTGTCCACCTTAGTTTCTATAAGAAAGACAATATTAGTTTCTATAAGAAAGACAATATCAGGGGAATGAGCTTTTATAAAGCTCTGAAGTATTTGAAATGCACGAGGACTCCCCATACCACAAACATTCCAACATAGTGTTTTCATGGGTCCCAACCAGTCGATTGAGACTGACCTGCCGATGTAGATTCAGAATAGCTAGAAAACTCATAAGAACTATCACTCAAAAAATCTAGCTTTAGTTTTTTCGTCTCCTATATTTCATCAATTGATGCTCTCATTTTCCCACATGAGCTCCAGCAACCAGCCATTTGTTATTTTTCACACCATCGCGAGCCCACCGTTTCCATTTTCCTGTTTTTGGGCCAATCTCATGCTCATATACAGAGTCAGTTTCAGGGCTAGTATACCTCTCAACATTAATAGGGCCCAAAATTCCTTTAGACGCACCCCCCGAGTCCACCTCCATATTAGCGGTCTTATTTTCCTGGTCCACTCCACTAGGCCCATTAGCTTTATTAGTATTATGTTTCTCAACTAAGATTGGGATCATTGCACCCTGATTGCCCTCCAACTTATTTATGGGATTCACTGCAGCTGAATCCTTCTCATTATTAACTTCATGCACATGCACATTCGATAAATCATCCAAACAGTTGACTTCCTCATGAATTCCAGCATTCACCTCCTTATCGGTGGGATTTAAAGTATCCTTTTCAAAAATAACACCGAGATTTTTACGGAAGGGTATCTCTGTCCTTCTAACTTCAACACAGACACTCTGTTCCCTAGGAATCTGGATGTAATCTAGGCTTTCCTTCCCAAACTCTGTTTCAGCCCTTCGATTGCTAGGGCTACCACCATCTATCTCTGTCATCGCCATCTTCTTTGTGCCAGTTCCCATCCGTTGCAGAATACCTGTATTATTCACATGGGTGGATCACTTCTGTCACCATCGCGTTTAAACCTTGAATGGTGACCCTTCGTTGGACTTGAAGCTTTTAACCAAGAACCATACATTAAATTATGATTTTCAAGGCCATTTTTATCTACCTCCACCGCACAATCCCTGATCACATGACCAAGCCTTCCACATCTGAAACAATGGTCTGGCAGCCTCTCATACCGTAACAGCATTGTCGATTCCTTCCCATCTCCCATAACGTCCACCCGAAGTATCCTACGCAGAGGTTGGTTAACATTAATAACCACCCGCACCCTAATAAACTTCCCCACACATTCCCCCAAAGGACTTGTATCAATCTCCTAAACATTACCGATCATGTTACCTAAGAACCATCAGATTTTTTTTTGTCATGCACAAAAGCAGTACATTATGGATTTGTACCCAAAAGGCAACCCTAGAGAAATCCAATTCCTGAACATCTCCCTTTCCACTCGGTTCAGCCAAAACTAGCAGAGCTTTATCAAAACTCCAAGGACCCCCCATTAGAACATGGCACTTATCTTCCGCATTCCTGAACGTAAACGAAAAAGTATTTCCATCTATGACCTCTATTTCAAATTCCTCTAAAGTACGCCAGATCCTAGGAATGACTCCAAAAAAGGCATCCCAGTTCACCAATTTGTTGGCCATAATCTTCCCTACCAGTTTCAAAGCCGACCGTCTCTCCCCGTTTTTTTTCAGACCCGTTTGTAGGGCCATTAATGGTCCCTCCTTCTCTTTGAGAGACAAGGCCTCGCAAAGATCTACAACTTTATCCGCATTCATCCTCACCAAAAAAAACTAAGAAAACTTGCCCGATAGCACCCCTAAAGAGTAAAAAAAAAGCGGCCTATTGAACCAAAAAACTACTTTCACCTTTCGGCTATTCTGGCTCAGAGAGAGTCAGAGAAAAAACCCAGGGGAAAGAATTAAGTTTTTGCTATATAGGGAATCAGAATTAAGTTATTAAATTTCATTCTAGTATTTACCAATAATTTAGAAATCTGAAATGAAATCAAATTTATTCATTTTCTAGTGTTTACCTTATATAAAGAATCAGATTAATATAAAGTTGATTACAAAAATACTCTTATATATATAAAACATGTTGAAATATATTTTTTATTACGAAATAATATTTTTTATATTGCTCATAACAGTATTGTAAATTTTGAACACTAGATATACAATTATAGAGACAACTTCAGGTAAGACAAGAAAAAATTGAAGATATATGAATATGCAATGATTTGGTATTATAGACCAATATGATTTACTTAAAAAATTAAAAATAAAAAATTAAATTTTTTTAAAAAAAAACATTATGTAAATCAACAAATCAAAGAAAGTTTTGTCACATTATTTTTTGTATACTTCCGCAATTCATTTTTATTATTTATACTAGGTTTTAGAGAATCAGTATTTGAGTTTCATATTTGCAAATATACATATACTTAAAAAATAAGAAATATTAATATAACAAATACAGTTTTAGTTCATGTAAATTTTATTACATTGATATAACACCTTGAGAAAGTCCTAAACTCATGTGGATGATTTAATGATTTTTTTATTTGACCAGAAACCACCGCCTGGATTTTTTCTAAATTTTTTTTTTACTGCATTTCACTTTACACACATCGATTGTATAATCCACAAGTCATAAAGTTTCACACAAATTACATTTCCAACCTTGTATAATTCTCTTTTCTTTTTCAACACATTAAATACATAAAAAAATTATATTTTCATCCCCAGTCCATTTTACAATTTAAAATAATAAAAAATCCTTACTATATAGTCCCTGTTGTGTTACTATTACTAAGATCTGTCAATTAAGTAATTATACAAACTTGAAGGGTTGTATTTGTCAATCAACGTTCAATGCAAATCTAAGGGATGCTATAATTGAAATCTTACTAACCTCTATCTATTAAATAATTATATAAACTTTAAGGGTTATAATTATAATTTTACATTCAAAGAAATTAAAAGAAAAAAAAAATGGATGCTATAAATGAAAAGTCACTCCGCTCTTTTATATATAGTATAGGATATATAGCTTTAAAAAAAATAAAGTAGGGATATTTTAGTAAGAGGATATGAATTCTCCTCTTCGATATGCAATGATTCATAAATGGTATTGTAGACCAATATGATTTACGTAAAAAAATAAAAAATAAATAGAACTTTGCCACATCAATTAAAAAAAAAAAAAAAAAACATTATATAAGCCAATCAATCAAAGAAAGTTTTGTCACATTTTTTTTTTTTATATACTTCCGCATTTCATTTTTATTTTTATATATAGATTTAAAAAAAAAATAGGGATATTTTAGTAAAAGGATATGAATTCCCCTCTTTAATAGGGTACTTGATTCCCGGTGTGAGTGGGGGATTCAAGTCAGTGGGGAAATCAAGTTTTCTTTCATTCAAAAACTTAGGGCGCATTTACTAATTGTGAATGAAATGAATAGAAATTAAGTTCCACTAGAAAGGCAATGGATGAGAATCGGAATTAAGTTATTAAATTCAATTCCAGCGTTTACTAACTTATTAGGAATGAAAAATGGAATGAGGATGATACAAAGTTAATTATAAAAATACCCTTGTATATATATCATGTTGATTCAAAGTTAATTACAAAAATACCCTTGTATATATATCATGTTGAATTTTTGTATAAATATCCTGATATGTATGTGGGGTCTATGGAACTTAATAAACACATGAATTCAAAAATTAGGAACTTAATTCCCTTTTCCAATAAGGATTCCTGATTAGCAAATACGCTCAATAATATATATATATATATATCAAAAAATTTCACATGAGTGCGCACTCATGTATTTTATATGAGTGCAATGATTATGAACTATTAGATTTAACTACTTTGACTTAGACTAATCAAAGTAATTGAATCCAATGGCTCACATTCAATACACTCATGTGAACAACATTGATATATATATATATAGTATTACATTAAATTTAATGAAATTTATTCAATTCCAATGCATTTTGATTTAATTATATTTATAAATTAAAAAAATAATAAAATATATTTTTCGATAAAAAAAATTGAAATATTTTTTTCGATTTGAATACTTCATATTCAAACAATCTAAAATTATAGTTTTGAACAAATTTTGAATCTTTTTTCAAAAGTATATTTTATTGTTATTATCATTCATAAAATAAAATCATAATTAGATAGAAGTGCCCTTCCTTATTAGGAAATAATAAATTGATGAGAGTCCACAGTTTATTAAGTTGTGGCATCCATCGATATATATATATATATATATATACACATTTCTCTTGGTTGGTTTATATGTTTTCAAAGTAAGATCCATTTTCGTATTCCTTAGCTTCACATGTGAGCTCGAGCCCCACATTGGCTTTGATTGGCTATCCAATTTTGTTTAGTTGTGGACTTGTCGTTCGACGGAATTTGGCCTAGACCCATGACAACGCTTGCTGAAGGATTTAATACCATGTTAATTTACCTCCAAGGATGTAGTTTAACTAGTAAATGGACGAATTTGAGGGTTGGGCAAATAATTTCCAAATCAGCTACTTAAATCCTACCAATAGCAAAAGTTTAAAAAAAAAAAAAAATACTTGATATAGATGGGTGGCTGGATGCCTGGATAGATAAATAACGTCAAAAGAAATACCATATTGATTTCGCATACTTGTCTTTTTTGTGTTTTATGAGAAATATTATTATTATTATTATTGAATTGTGGACCTTGTGGTATCCATTCGGGTATATATATATTTTTTCAAGTCAGTGCGCACTAATATAACTTATATCAGTAAGTTGAATGTGGACCACTAGATTGATATGTTTTGACACAAGTGTGTATGCACTTATCGGTGTTTCTCCATAATCAGTGGTTCACATTCAATGCACTAATATCATATCAGTGCGCACTAACCAGAACGGAACTATATATATAGTGTTCGAAAAATTGACCACCTAAACCGATTAATTAGCTCAATACAGATAGTCAACAGCAAATTGAGGTGAAATGGTCAAAATCGACCTTATTTATCGGTGAATGATTAATTGGCCAAATCACTGATTAATCAGCCAACTTGACTAGGCAGAGTCAAAGTCGTTTACTCCGCCTAGCCCTTAAAAAAAATAATTTTAAAACGACATCGTTTTCTTCAGAAATTAGACTTCATTCTTTAGTTCTTCACTTCTCGTTCGACCAAACAGGCAAACAAACCTAAACATTCAAAGTTTCAAACAAGCTACTTGTCGCCTACCACCATTCAGTCGCCGATGTCACCGATGTCCGACGTCGAAAGCCAGTTCCGAAGCTTGGAGATGAGAAGAAGGAAATAGATTTGGTTTTGCTGGAACTCATCTTCGAAGCATAGAGCAAAAATTAACGATGAAGATGAAGAGAGATGGAAAGAGAGTGTTTGTGCGCTGAAACCATATCTGATAAAGAAGATGAAGGAGAGAGACAATTAAAAGAAGAAGATGAAGAGAGATGGCGTTGAAATGGGTAATTGTCTGATAAAGAAGAGAGAGTGTTTGTGCATAGTCATGTGTAATTATTTATTGACTATTGTGGTAAAGAAATGATGATGGCATTGTTGTGTTGAAGAAATGATAGTGGTGCTATGTGGTTGTGAAGTCAGAGTCAAATGGTCGGTCCAGCAATAATGGTTGTGCCCCATCATGTCTTTTTTATTATGTCCGGGCTGTATTAGTAGAGTCCAATTCTCGTAGGGTCCTGACAGTTGTTGTAATTTAAAAAAAAAAAAAAAAAAAAAATTTAAACTAGTTGCATCTCAGTTGGGATGAAAATTTCCCCCACTGGCCCCACACATGTTATTTCATTCACTTTAATTTAATAACGATACTATACGGTGTTTATTTTTCAATTATTAGGTCCACCTGTGTTTATTTTTCAATTATTAGGTCCACCAACATGTCAATGTTGGTACTACCATAGTAACACTAACATGACTCTTGTTTAAATTTCCGTAAGATTGCGTTGCCTTTTGTGTGTGGGTATTTTGAGTTTATTTTTCAATTATTAGGTCCACCAACATGTCAATGTTGGTACTACCATAGTAACACTAACATGACTCTTGTTTAAATTTCTGTAAGATTCCGTTGCCTTTTTTGTGTGGGTATTTTGACATCATTAAAGGATTGAATATATAGTTAGAATGAAACTAGTTTGGTTGGGCAAGTTTGCATAGACCAATTGAATATACAGTTACAATAGAACTGCACAAGTTTGATATGAATTTGGATTGGGAGAGTAGATCAATCAGAGCATCCACAATGGTGTGGAAAAGAGACCCAAATGAGTAGACTCATTTTTATTTGGGTCTTATGAATGTTACAATGGTACAAAAAGAGACCCAAAAAAGAAGCCATAAATGTGGGCCCCACCCCATTAGACCCAAATTAGGTTCCAAATATGAAACTACATTTGGGTCTTGCCCAATAATTGAAATTGGGTTCCCAATACCTCTCAATCATTGGGTTTAGCTTATATATACAATTTTAATTTAAATATATAATTATTAATTTCAATAATTATATATAATGAAAAAATATAAATAAATTTAATTTTAATTTTAAATTTTGTTTTAATGAAATTAAAATAATTTGAATAAAAACATTAATTTTTTGAAGGTTTGAAATCGAAATCGGAACCAAAACTGAACCTTTAAAATCGGAACCGAAATCGAACGAAGAACCAAGAACCAAAATTGAACCATCGAAATCGGATTGGAACCGAAATCGGAATCTCTCTGAGGGAGGTTCCGGTTTTGGAACCGCCACTTTCAAAATGGAACAGGAACCGAACCAAAACCGGCGCCATATCTAATCATAGACAATATTTCGTTTTAAATATTTATTTTTATTGTTGATGTAATTCGGTTGTGGTAATTTTAAATTAATAAATTGTTTTATTTTAAATTAATTATAATTTGTTAAATAATTATTGATAGTGTTGATATTTAAAATATATTATATTATTTATTTAAGACATATATATATATAATATTTTAAAGAAGAGTAATGATTGTTTGGAAAAAAAAGTAAAAAAAAAAGGTGGATCTACTTTCTCTTTTTCAATTTAGCACCATTGTAGGGAAAAAAGACCCAAATAAACAAGACTCAAATGGAAATACTCATTTTTAAAAACAAGACCCATATTTCATGATGTGGCACAAATGGGTCTTGAGAAAATCTTCAGTGCACCAGGTGCATGAGCTGAGTGTTGCACCGACCACTCAGATGTTGACACCTCGGCATGTGTCAGTTAAAATAATAATAATAAATTTGATGGGATGAAAGAAAAATATAAAAACAAAACAAAAAAAGCTGACACATGCCGATATGTCACCTTATGAGTAGTCGGGTGCAACACTCTGCTCATGCACCCAGTCCATTGAAGATTTTATTGGTTGGCTCCTACAGTATGGACAGGGGCGGATGGACAAGAAGAAAAACTTGGCTGCACCGAGTGCAACACTTAGCGCACATGATGAGTGTTGCACCAAACCAATTAAATTTTGACACCTCATCCAACTCAACCATCCAACTCAACAACCCATCTAAGAAGAATAGGAAGATCGGCAGCTGGAGGAGGAGCGACGACGGCGGATGTGCAATGACGACGGCGACGCGAAGAGCAGATGAGGATGGTGGAAATCCTCCTGTTCCTTGGCGGCTCTTCGCGTTGCTGTCGTCGCTCCTCCTCCGGTTGCCAATCTTCCTCTTCTTCTTGGATGGGTTGTTGAGTTGGATGGCTGAGTTGGACGGATTGTTGAGTTGGATGGCTGAGTTGGATGGATTGTTGGATGAAGTGTCAGAATTTAATTGGTTTGGTGCAACACTCAACATGTGCGCTAAGTGTTGCACCGGGTGCAACCAAGTTTTTCTTGAGCCAACCGGCCACACTTGTCTAGATTTGCGTGCATACCAAAGAACAGTGTATGTATATCTGGCACATGTCAACACCAATTCAACAATATACGTGGCTATCATTACTCCAAAAATTTGTACGTGCCTTCATAAATATAATTAATTAATCATCACCATTCAATCATCATCTATCTAAAGTCATCACATGCCTTTCCCTCTCAAAGAGGCTAGCTAGTTGCTGCTGCTAAAAATGTCTTGTGGTGGTTCATTAGAGGAGAGAAAGGTACCTTTGCTAGAACTTCTAGCCTCTTCGACCGTCCGATCAGAAGATGATGATGATGATGATGATGATCAGGAAGATGGAGGTCTTGTAACAAGGTTTTGGATTGAATCGAAGTTGCTGTGGCACATAGTTGGTCCAGCAATCTTTAGCCGAGTTGCCTACTATTCTTTGTTTGTCATCACCCAAGCCTTTGCTGGTCATTTGGGTGACCTTGAGCTTGCTGCTATCTCCATTGTCTGCAATGTTATCGTTGGTTTCGATTTTGGTCTCTTGGTACTCTCCCTCTCTCATACTCTCTCAAATTCAAATCTTTTATTTTATTTTTGTTAGATTCTCAGTTTTAATTTGCAGAAGCTCCAATAATGGTGTCCAGCTTTTGTTGAAGCTTCTTTTCTATTTCGCTCACTTTACATGTGTTTGTTGTTTCATCGAACACTTAGTTACTTTTCACAAACACCTTTGTTTTACACTCTTGCTGTTGGTTTACTATTTATGATCAGTTGGGGATGGCAAGTGCATTAGAAACACTATGTGGACAAGCTTTTGGGGCCAAAAAGTACTACATGTTAGGTGTATACATGCAACGTTCATGGATTGTGCTATCCGTGTGTTGTGTTCTGCTTTTGCCTCTGTTTCTATTCGCTTCACCGGTGTTGAAGCTTCTAGGCCAAACGAAGGAAGTATCAGAGCTATCTGGGTTGGTTGCTATGTGGATGATACCGCTTCACTTCAGCTTTGCTTTTCAGTTTCCTCTACAGAGATTCTTGCAAAGCCAACTTAAGACTATAGTGATTGCTTGGGTGTCTTTAGTGTCTCTGCTGGTTCATATACTAGTGAGTTGGCTGTTTGTGTACAGGATGCAGCTTGGTGTGGTTGGAACTGCAGCTACTTTGAACATTTCTTGTTGGGTTTTGGTGTTTGGGCTTTATGGTTATGTAATCTGTGGTGGGTGTGAGGGTGTCCTCTCACTTGGACTGGTTTCTCCATGGAAGCTTTCTCTGGTCTTTGGGAATTTGTCAAACTCTCTGCTGCTTCTGGTTTCATGCTCTGGTATTGAATATTGATTCTGCATTTTTGTTGTCCTCTTACGTTTGTCTTCATGAATCTTATCATGTAATGATTAAAAACAATTAATACATGTGGTGCAGCTTAGAGAACTGGTACTACAGAATATTGATATTGATGACTGGAAATTTGAAGAACGCAGAGATTGCTATAGATGCTTTGTCTATATGGTATGTGTCCTATTCATGAATATGATTGAACGTGTTACACGCATTAATAATTAATTCAACTCTCACTCTCAAGAAATTTTTAAAAATATATATATTTTTTGGTATGTGTTTGGTAGCATGACGATAAATGGATGGGAGATGATGATTCCTCTTGCATTCTTTGCTGGAACCGGGTAAGAACATCATCACTCATTTCTTTTTACCAATTTTGTTTTTTTCTAAATTATGAACCCAGCTCTGTAGAGTGGCCCACATTTCAGGACGTCCAATCATAATCATACATTCACAATGGGCCAATAGCCTTATATTAACAAATACCCACATCCAATATGAATGTATGGGTATGGTAGAACGTCCTTAACTTATAATTTTAGGACGTCCTCACTAGAGAACTACCATGGCATCATACATACATGCATATATATATATATATATATATTATTCATCAATTAATTGCAAAATGCCTTGATCACTTTTTGGCCATAGAAATATATAGAATTTTATCTACTTAAAAAATTTAGTTAACAATGAATCAAAAGCTTAAAAAATAATAATCAAAATAATCAAAATAATCAAAATGACAGATAAATAATACGAACAATCTTTCTATAAGTGTCTAGATTCATGGTCAACATTTATGAATATTCTGCAAGGGGGAATTGCATAAACATTCCTCAAGGTTTGATGAAATTGCACATATATGGCAGTTTGGCTATATACACACAAACTTCCCTCAACATTTGAAAATTGTTGAACAAATATCCCCTGTCGTTAGATGGATCTGTTAGTCAATAGTCAAAAGTGTAAAAAGTCTAAAATACCCTTTATTTTTATTTTAAATAAACTAAAAAAAAGATAAATAAAATATATAAATAAAAAATAAAAATTTAGGTAATATGAATGTATTTTAAATCTTAAACTTGAAAAATAAAAATTCATCTTTACAAGTAAAAAAAAATAGTTTTTTAAACAATTTAATAATAAATAAATTTAAATTTTAAAATTTAAAATCAAGGGAGAATTGCGCAAACTAAATTTTTTTTTTTTTTTTTTGAAGATGATTTTTTTTCCAGCTCTCAGATTTAAGATACATTAATATTTTCTAAAAGATTTTTTAATATATTTTTTTTATCTTAGTTTTGAAATTTTTATTTGGTTTAAAAAAAAAAAATATAGGATATTTTAGACTTTTTACCCGTTTAATCATTGACTAACGGATTTATTCAATGGTAGAGGATGTTTGTGCAACAATTTTTAAATGTTATGAGAAGTTTGTTCGTATATAATCAAAACTGTTATATTTGTATAATTTTATCAAACTTTAGGAGATGTTTGTACAATTCCACTGATTTGTAAATCAGTAATGCTACATATCCCACCATTTTCATCCTAACGCACGTGGTAGTTGAGCTGTCACTTGGTGAGTGGACAAACATTAATTAGTGAGAGAAAACATGGGTAAGAGACATAATTACCAATTAATGTGTGTCCACTCACTAAGTGACATCTCAGTTGCCACGTGTGTTGAGATGGAAATTGTGGAATTGTAGGTGGGATGTTTAGTATTATTGTTTGTAAATATATACACACCGGTGTGTACAAAGCTTTTTCTCTTATTTGTTTTCTTGTCGGGTTTTGTGAATAAAGTAATTAATTTGTATTAATGAGAACAATGTCAATTTTATTGAAATTATTATTTGTATTGGAATTCTAAAGCACCGTTTGTTTTTTCCACTATAAGACTTATTGTCTCTTATATCTTAAATTAAGATAAATCAGTTTGTTTGTTTTTCTAACTTATATCTTATTTTAAAATATATATGTCTAATAGAAAAAGTAAAAAAGTTTGGCTTTTTTCTTATTAAAAAAGTGATATGGTAGAGTCTTTTAGTAAATTTCCATAAATATCCTATTACAATTCATATATTTACAATTTTATCCACATATAATAAAACCCTAAAAATAAATTTTCCAAAAATTCTCAATTTTAAATAAACCCTAATGCAACCTAACCAACTCAAGGAGGGCCACGGTTGTCGAAAAAATGAAAAAACAAACATGTCATAATATCTTAATTTGTAAAACTTATTTATATATCTAACAAATTAAGATCTTATAAGACTTAAAAAAAAAAAAATAAATAAATAAAAACCCAAAATCATTATTACGACCTCCATCGATCGGGACCTATTATATTGATTAGACTCTCTCGAATGGTCCAGATTGGTAGCTGATTTATCCAAGTTCTCTCCCTCTAATAAGAGAGACATTCATTTTTAATTATTAAATCAATACCTATAATTAGATGATTTTAAGATTTGTTCAAAGGTTTACAAAGATTAAAAAAAAAAAAAAAGTTTGATAAAATTGGTAAAATATTTATAAAAATTATAAAAATTTCAATTTAAAAGAAATTTGTAATGAATTTTAAAATGGTTGAATCAGATATGTATTTGATATAAAATACAAAACAGTGCGCGAGAAACAAATAATTTTTGTCATTTTTAAATATTATATATATATATATATATTTTAAAGGAAAATCATTCATAGAAAGAAAAAAGGTTACAAAAAAACGGGACAATCGCCCAATACCAGACTCTCCACAGACAAGGGATAGTCTTCCAACCACACAAACTTACCCTCATAATCAAGGGCCAATTTGGCCATACCATGAGCCACTTTATTAGCTAACCTAGAAACAAAATTAATAGAAGAAAAGCAAGGGTTCTACATAAGAAGCATAATACTCTCCACAGACAAGGGATAGTCTTCCAACCACACAAACTTACCCTCATAATCAAGGGCCAATTTGGCCATACCATGAGCCACTTTATTAGCTAACCTAGAAACAAAATTAATAGAAGAAAAGCAAGGGTTCTACATGAGAAGCATAATATCATGAATAATCACTCCCACATAAGAGGAAGGAACAGAATTAGCCCCAATTAAATTAACCACCGCAAGAGCATCAGAGTCCACCGAAGCCGGAACCAAACTAGTCTCTAAAGCAAGGCACAACCAACGAGGATGGCTATAGCTTCAGCAATAATGGGCTAATAAAAGGCCTCAAAATTCTGGCACAAGGAAGCCATAACCCTGCCTTTCCAGTCCCAAATAACTACTCCAACACTTAAGACCTTGCTACCAATGTTCAAAGCCGCATCAATATTAATTTTAAACGAACTAGCAATCGGCGCCTTCCAACAATGGGTGTTCGAAAGCTTAGCCATACCACAACTCTCCCTTTTATTAACACTATGAAACTCATCAAGAAAGTTGACATCCCAATCAAAAATACCCAACCCAGGAACAATAGTATCGGAGTGCACCAACTAGTTTCTTCTAAACCAAATCCTAAATCCTCCATCAAACAACACAAAGAAGCTCGAACCCAGCTACATTCATTCTCGCCTTACAATACAAAACAAACTCAAAGAAAGATATGGAATCCAGAAAAGAACTCGACCCACCAATACCAGAAGCTGACCATACACCCTTCAAAGAAGCACAACACCAAAGAGCATGCATAGATGTTTCCTCTTTTTGAAGACAAATAGGACACATGGTCTCCAACTTCAAACCGTTGGGAAGCAAGGTTCATTTTCGTAGGGAACCAATTATTGCAAGCTTTCCAAACAAAGGTTTTAATTTTCGAAGGCAAATTAATCTTCTAAAAAAACTTCCACCACGAAACAAAGGAACTCAAACCCGAACAACTAGGAAACGAACCATCATTCTTGGCTACCCAGTAACCATTTTTCACCGAAAAGGGACATGATATGTCATAATGCCACAAAAGACTATCATCCAAACTAGTACCTCCAGTTGGGAGGCTTAATATGGCATCCGCTTCCTCAGCAGAAAACACCTGCCTGACAAGCTCAGAATTCCAGAAACCATTATCAGATTTTAAAACATTATCCATAGCCTATTCCCCTAAGATTGGAGGGGACATAATTTTGAACGTAGAGAGATACGGGATCCACCTATCTTTATATATATGAATATTCCAACCCTAACCAACCCTCCAACGAGATCCTTTCTCCACCAATTCACCAACCCCAAACCATACTTTTCCAAAGGAAGGAACTGGAATTACCTTTTTTGGCCTTGAGAAGAGAGGAATTAGGGAAATAACAAGCTTTAAGAACCCTAGCTACCAGCGATTGTGGAAACTGGAGGAGTCACCAACATTGCATAGTCAGTAAAGTTTTAGTAAAGGCGCCAAGATCTCTGAAACCTATCCACCCCCCTCTCTCATGCTTTACACAAGAACTCATAAGACACACCAATGAAGTTTTCGCTTAGGGCTCCCTCCACCCCACTAGAACCTAGCACACAAACAATGGAGCTAAAAGATAAGAGATGTAGGGAGTCTAAATAGATTCATGGAGTAAACCAGGATTGCCGCACCACCACCTTAATCAAGATCTCACACCTACCACCAGAAAATAAACGATTACTCCAACTTTGAAGTTTCTTCCACACTCTTTCCTTAAAAGAATCAAAACACCTCTTTTGCTTCTACCAATGACACATGGTAACCCAAGGTACTTATTATGATGATCCACAATAGCCATATCCAAAATGTAGGGAAATATGTTTGCACGCAGCGGAAGCGAGACTAAAAAAAGTTTAGTATATTTTAAAATTTTTCCATATTTGAACCTTAACCCTTTAATTAATTAAACATATATACCAAAAGATATCATACATTTGTCGCGTGATCCTATTGACTATGCGTCGATGGTAATCCGTAAGATCTTTCAATCCAATCACGAACGTGAATCACCTAGGAGCGTGGTCTCCCTTCTTTTTGAATTGTGTACCTTAGAATGGATAACAAAAACTTTTCTGATATTTGTTAGTCACAATAAACTCCAAAAGATTGCAAAGAATGTCCCGGTCATTTTTGAATTCACAATCGTTAGATTGAAACTCGTGTGAACCTTATTCGAAATTGTGTACAAAACCTTTTGATGTAAAGGCTAGTAGTGCACTATCGAAACAAGAACAATCTCTTCACTCAATCTCTCGTGGCCGAATTCTTTCACTAGTCTTAGGGAAGGATTTTATTTTTCTCTCTAGCAAAAGAAAATTAATTCTCAATAGTCAAAAGCTAGGGTGGCCGAATTTTATCTCTTGTATTATATAGGGACCGAATTTTTTACCTAAAATAATCTAGGATTGCCGAATTCACTCTTGTGTAAACAAGGAGATCACCAAAATCCTTTTCCAAAAAGGATTTGTGTTTCCACAAAAGACTTCTTTCAATCTTCTTAGAATTCAAACTCTAATCCAACTCTTTAGTGAATTTGTGACTATATAAAAGACTTTCTAATTTGACTAGATAAATAAAATTCCTTATTTATCTACTTGTCAAATATAGTCCTTTATATTTAATATACTACTACTAATAGTATAATACTAGGAAACATATTTCCTAATCAGAAAAAGATTTGATTTTTAATTAAATAATTAATTAACATATTAATTAATTAATTTTGAAAATAAATATAAACGAGTCCTAATATAATCTAGAGGGGAGGTGAATAGATTTTAATCCCTTTTTACCAATTTTTGAGATTAATCAAGATTACAAAATAACCCCAACTAGTCAACAAATGAAATCATGTGTAGAGAATGCGGAAAGTAAATAACACATGATTTTTACTTGGAAACCCACACGGGGAAAAACCACGAGCTGTTTAGTGCGCCACACTAGAACCTCAATCCACTACTTGCAAATACGATTACAATCTAGGTTGACCGCATCACACCTAAGATTACTAATCCGTCTTTGCTACCCACAGGCCTTTAGAAGTGAACCTAGTTCATGCTTGCAAACTACCAACAAGGCAAATACAAGACTTGACTCTAAATGAAGAGATAAAACAACCTAGTGTGAATATGTGCAATATTCAAGATGCTCAAAATGCAAGGTTAGACATTTTAGCTTATCTAGGCATGGATGAACATGTTAGACATTCCTAGATATCATCTTACTAAGTGGCATGCATAAAACATAACAAAATAGACAAACAAAGTCCTATATGCAATATCTACCACAATACAACTCACAAAACACAATAACACAATCTTGAACCTAAGTCAAGTCATAAATGAGCAATCTTGAACTTATTCAAGTAATAAATGAGCAATCTTGTAGAGAAAGAACATGTGACATGATGCAAGAGATGTTCTAACTACAAGTCATGTAAGCAAAGATGAAAACCCTAAGAGAATCATACTAGAACATGCTAGATGATGAATGAATCATGCAAGAATGATGGGTTTTGATGTTTTGAGAGATAAAAAAGTGTTTTTGATACCTTAGCTTAGAAGCAACTCAAAAGACTCTCAAAAGTGTAATATTTGCTCTCTCTAAAGGACCAAAGGCTATCATCATATATATATATATGAGATCCAAGTAAAATGGTGTCGTATTGAGTAAAGAAAACGCTTCAGTTACTTGCTGACGTACTGACGCGGTCCCGACTGTCGCGGTTGTTCAACCGCGGTAGATGCACCGCGGCAGAGACAAAAGTCTCTGTCGCTCGACTGTCGCGGTTGGCCAGCCGCGGCAGGAGCCGCGACAGAGATAATACATCTCTGTCACTTGAGTGCCGCGGTCCACCAAGCCAGCGGCACAACCGCGGCAGAGAAGGGCTGAGCCTTCTCATGCAGCTTCTCACATGAAGAACACATGCAATTGTGCAAGTGTGTGTGAGTGAATATCAAATACTCAAAAAGCAATAAACACACATGTTAGCAAGAGCTTTGTTTGTGTGCAAGCTAAATCTCTTCACATAAAGAGTCAAGATCAAGAAACCACCTTCCATGAGGCTCTTGAAATCCACAATGAGGTCTATAAGCAATTGAGAAGAGAATCTTCAAACCTAAGCTACCCTTACAAGAATGAACCCCATTGCGGTTTTGTCAACGAAATAAGTCAATCAAAAGTGAGGCACTTACAAATTTCCATTTAATTAAATAATAAAATAAACAATATTATAGGCTAATTAAAATTAGCTTTGCCGCCCATGACAAAATATAGGTCATATATTGTTTTTCTTATTTTATTAAATCCATTTGGACTTTAATAAAAAAGCCCACATGTGAACCAGACATATTCTTACTAAAAGAAACAAGCCCACATGCCTTTCAATAATATATTAATATAATTAAACAGCCCATTAAATAAATAATGTGCAAATTATATTCTTAATATATTAAATACAATTCTAGATGGACTCATAAATAGTCCGGTAGAATATATTAAGTGATTCATGCCCGTGTGGATTGGGGATCTTGACGGGCCTATCTAAATTTAAGCTCCAATAGACATAACCCAATCACAATCAACAAATGATTCACTTAGGTTCAATCTATTAATTTTAGTTCATTTCACTAAAGAACTAAAATTGTACTCGCAAATAAAGATGGAATAAGCAAATGATTCTCATTCATACCCTAGACAATCTTATAGGAGATAGTGAATCCTCGTGAAGAATATCAGTAATTGCCAAGGACTCATAAACTACCTATAGCTCTTCAAGTTACCACATTTACTCATATGACCACACTTTGAACTTAGATATATATTATGACTTGTCCAGAAGTCATCTTTCAATAGTCACTATTGAAAACTCAACGTTAAGATTTAATATCCAAACCATAAAGCATCCATATGATGATATTCTACTCACATTTAATAAATGGAGCCACTATGTCCATATCTATAAATGAAGTCCTCTATCGATTAGCAAATGAATACCACCAAACTATCGAGGATATATAGACTATGCTATATAATCGTACTCATTGATAGCTCAAATGATAACACTTGTAACTAGACCTGGCTCGGTTCCGGTTCGAACCGGAGGAACCGGCCGGAACCGGAACCGAGAAAACCGGAACCGGAACCGGTTTTTCGGTTCCGGTTCAAGAACCGAAACCGGAACCGGTCTAACCCGGTTCCGGTTCCGGTTCCAATTTTTTCGGAACCGGCCGGTTCGAACCGAATTCCGGTTCCGGTTCTGAACCGGCCGGTTCCAAATTTTTTTTTTTTTTTTTTTTTTTTTTTTTTTAAACATTACAAAATATTATTACATTTCATTTATAAAAAAATAAAATGTTAGAAAGGACATTGTAGAGTATTGAGCCATGGCCCATAACCCTTGTCCAAGTAATTATATTTTCCATTCCATTCTCCTCATATTTATATAGGTTAGGCATCTCATTCACTTCTCTATTTTTCCAATGTGGGATGTGGGAAAAATTTCCCACATCCCACATTGGAAAAATAGAGAAGTGAATGAGATGCCTAACCTATATAAATATGAGGAGAATGGAATGGAAAATATAATTACTTGGACAAGGGTTATGGGCCATGGCTCAATACTCTACAATGTCCTTTCTAACATTTTATTTTTTTTATAAATGGAATGTAATATTTTGTAATGTTAAAAAAAAAAAAAAAAAAAAAAAAAAAAAAAAAAAAAATATTTCGGTTCAGAACCGCCGGTTCCAGTGGAACCGGAACCGGAACCGGCGGTTCCGGAACCGGAACCGGAACCGGTATAAATCGGTTCCGGTTCCGGTTCCACCCATCCGAGGAACCGGAACCGCCGGTTCGGAACCGGAACCGGAACCGAACCGGAACCGCGTCAGGTCTACTTGTAACCATAAGTCCATCATTTATCTCAGGATTAAGATAGACTCTCTGATTGTCCTGATAATGAAAAGACTTTTATCTATTGACGGTTCTAGAAAAAGTATTTCATTGTGATCCAGTTTAATGCACCCAGTGCACTAGATTCTTTTACTCGAAGACCCTTCGATGATTTTAGACTCATCATAACACATTTGATCCCACTCAAATGCTAGCAAAAGAATTCTACAACTTTAACAAGATAAAGGTGTCAACCTTTCACTTAAGTTGTGAACGTTATTCAAGACTAACTAAAGAATTGAGTCTACCTCATACATATCCAGATGTATGAACAATTCTTCTTTTCTCATAGTCTTTTGACCTTATGATTATTTACTTTGACAATTATAATAATAAATGCTATAAGATTTTGTTAAAACAGAAATCATTTTATTAATATGAAAAGATTGTCAAGTACAATATTACACTCTTACTATTGAGCATAATCCTAACACAAAATACTTGCTAAAACACACATATCCACATAAGAAATCTATTTGCTGAAACAGACATCAGATTTGTTAAAATTAATACTCTTACCTAAAGCTCTAGAATAGGATTCCAACAAATCCTTTATGTTAACACATTCCTCCATTGTAGCTCAAGTATCATCTGAAAAAAAAAAAAAAAAAAAAAAAAAAAGTGAGTGATTTTTGGTCCCCACCTACTGCACCTAAAACCTAAAAAAACCCCTTGCCTTCGGATAAGGAGATAAGACTGGAGAGCCCTTTAACACAAATTAAGAAAAGGTAGGGCGAGAAAGGATCACCTTGCCTCAAATCTCGAGAAGGTTTAATATTACCTTGGACTTTACCGTTCAAAATAAATGAGTAACTCACTGAAGATATGCAGTACATGATGGTCGAGATCCACTTATCAAAGAAGCTCATTCGTCTCATCATACCATCTACAAAACACCATTCAACCTTATCATACGCTTTTGACATATCCAGTTTAACCAACATGGACCCCTTTTTTTTTCCTTTAACTTTACGGCGAAGAGCATGTATACACTCAAAACTCACCATCGCGTTATCAGTGATTGAACGACTAGGAATGAAAACACTCTAGGTCTCAGAAATCACACTCCCCAGAATTTGACGAAGCTGATTCGCGAGAGCTTTCGAAACACATTTGTAGATAACATTACAAAGACTAATAGGTCTAATGTCAGATATATTCCACCTTACAAACTTTCGGAATAAAACACAAGACGGTTCGATTTATCTTACCAACCAACCGACCTTCATTTAAACAATCCAAGCAAACTTTTGTGACATCTTCCCTAAAAATAGCCCATAATTTTTCGAAAAAAGTCACCGAAAAACCATCTTCACCAAGGGCTTTTGAGGGGTTCATCTGGAAAAGGGCATTACGAACGTCGTCCATTGTGAAGCTAGCGTCTAGAAAATCCCTTGAACTAGGAGAATATCTAACATCAATTGAATTGAGCACCTTATCCAAGTGACCAACCGAGAGAAAAGAACTCTTAAAGAGACTAGAAAAATAACTCTGAATAATATTTTCCATATCTTCGTCGCAAGTCTTTCACTCCCCACCCTCCGAGTTCTCAAACATACCACATAAACGATTCCGTATCTTTTCCGAAGTAGCCTTAGCATGAAAGAATTTTGTGTTACAATCGCCTTCCTTCAACCATGAAACTCGGGATCGTTGTTGCTAGGAAATCCCTTTCATCCTTAGCAACCCGTCCAGCTCTCTTTCAACTGACCCGCACCTTGACCGGTCAACTGAATCACTTGCATCATTAATCTGAACTGGCTCTTCTTTCTTCAATGAAATATTCTCCAAGAGAATTCTCTTATTGTCCTAATTCCATTTTTGAAGGCGCGTAGCACACATAAACAAGTTATTCACCAACTTGTTCATGTTAGTGCCATTAGGCCTCGACCAATCACTTTTAATCAGCCCCAAACAATCATCTTTCTCCACCCAACAAACATTATAATGAAATTGACGTCTACCGGCTTGACTAACCACTGGACCTTCCAGAAGTCTAAGTGCTTAATCGAATAAATAGGAAAAAAATTCTGCCACTCAACATTCCCAACACAGTGATCCAATCGCTCATGGACTAGCCTAGGAGATTCAAGTCTATTAGACCACGTAAACCACGGCCCGAAAAACCCCAATCTTTCAATCCATAATCCTCCAAAGCATCCCTAAAATTACCCATAAGTAACTCTTGTCGCAACACTCTATCTTTCTTAGCCAAACATAAAATCTCATTAAAATCCCCTCCTACAATCCACGACAAAAAAGACATTCCCGCTAATCTCCTTAATAAAGTCCAACCATGATACCTTTGAAGAGAACAAGGATGCTAATAAAAACTTGTAAGCCTACATTTTTTATTATTGTGGGATATCATCGTCATATCTACATGAAAACAAGTATACGTTAAAAGAGAAATGTTCAAAACCGATTGCTAGAAAAGACAAAGACCACTACTAATTCCTTCTCTATCAACCACTAGCTTAGAATCGAAACCCAACTTAACCCTAATATTCTCCATAGCCTTATGATCACAGATCGTTTCCATAAGGAAGACAATCTCAGAGCGATGCTCCTACATTAATGACTGTAGGAAGTGGAAAGCTCGACCCCCTCCTTGACCTCGAGCGTTCCAAAATAATATTTTCATTAAGTCCGATGAGCCGACGAGCCAGGGATTTTACCCGACTCACCGATATCTCAATTGTCTCCTGGCCAAAAGCATCAATAGGTCTCAGTTTCTTCACAACCATGTTAGACTTTCCCTTATCAAAATCAGAAAATTGCTTTCTCTCCACCGCTAATTCTCCTTCAGGTTCCGCCTCTCTCCGACCACCCTCTCTTGCCCATATCTTCTACTTTCCTTCTTCTTACTCGCCTCCGGGTTCTGTCCTTTATATAAAAAAACTCCGCTATAATTTGACCCAGCATGCACCTTTCCAACCCTAGTTTCCAACTCTAGTACCACCTTAGGAGTTACCCCATGCAACCTCTTGCCAAACCCTACTTCCATATTTGCTTTCGAAAACATCTCATTTAACGGGATACGAATGTTCCTACAGAAACCTTCTCCCCAAAATCCGTCTCAAATCTCACTGCCTGGCCAATAGGTTGCCCCTCTAAAATATGAACCCTAGTGATCTTTGTTCCCGTTTTTTTCACATTCAGCTCCACTTCCATTTGCGCCCCATATGGACCCGGTTGCTCATCCTCCATGGACTCCAATTGGCCACTATTGGAACCAATATTCACATTTTCCGCACCAATGTTTCTTTTCCTCCATGGATGATCAACCCTATTGTGACTTACATTGTTCAAAACCCCTCCCCTGGTAGAAGGGTCGTCGCCACGATTACGATGATGCACATGCGCTTTACTTTGGCATGGCAGACCTGTTGCTCTCATCCATGGACCAAAATCAAATTCCTTGTTCACTTCAAGACTAGTCTGATCCTTCCTACCCTAATAGTCTTGATATGAATGTCCAATAATACCACATTAAAAGCAATATTCTAGAAGCTTTTCATATCGAATCAATAGGATTGATTCCTCCCCTTTACTCAACACTAACTGTGGGAACATCTTTAAAGGCTTCAATACGTCGATGGCCACTCTGAGCCGCATATACTTCCCAAAACATTCCCTTGTTACTCCAACATCAATATCAACTAACTCACCAATCAAACGACCTAGAAATTCTCCCATCTCTTCGGTCATGCATATTAATGATGCGTTCAGGATCTAAACCCAGAAAACCACCCTATTGAAAGCTGACCTAGCAATATCTCCCACCCCAAATAAATTTTCCAACACAAGAAGATAGTTATCAAAACTCCAAGGCCCTCCAGTAAGCACACGAAACCAATCTCCCTGATTACATAAATAAAAGAGAAAAGTGTTGTCCTACACCACTTCAATATCCACAATTGTTTGCCAAATCCTCGAGATTACTGCTCTGAAGGCCTCCCTATTAATATGTTTGGAAGATAGGATTTTTCCAACCAAACATAAATCCAACTTTTTGCTTCCGTTAACTTGTCTTGTACCCTTCACAGCTTCTCCTCCTTTCCTTTGATCGATAAGGCTGCACATAATCTCGATATCTCTTTTGAATCCATAAAGAGAGACTTCTCCGATCTCTTATTGAAACCCTGGAAAAACCACATAAACCAGCAAAACACAAAACCGCCTACTTCTAGCACTAGGGTTTTAGAGAGAAAACCCTAGGAGAAGAAAAAACCCTATTAGTCACAACACTTTATTTTTAAATATTATATAAATTAGTTAGATTTCATTTAGTGCATGCATAATTAGAACATGATTTCTTTTCTTGTTGACCAATCAAACACTAAGTTCATAATTAGAGTCATCAGAATGCTTATCATAATTAGTTTTGTCTTATAAAGAAAGCATTTTTGTTGTGATTGATTCATGTTTGCGAGACTTCATTGTTTTTGTATGTTGGGCGACTCTACTATACATTATAATATATGAGGTGTTATATTTCAAAGCACCAATGAAATCTATGTAAACTTGTCACCTACAATCAAGAAAGCATGATCCATCAGGTCTATATTCAATATTTTATTGTCAAATATATTTATTAGGTAAGAGCATCTTCAATGCAAGTGTGGCTTGTGAAAAAAAAAAAAAAAAGATGCAACGTAGGATAAATAGACATTATATTAATAATTGTGTCTCCAATGCAACCGTGCATATTCATTCTCAAGTTGACGTGGCAAAAAAAATATTAGACATTGTCAACATGACCGTCCACTGTCAGACGGTCTGTTGCACATCTATTTTTTAGGTTGACTCAGCAAACATTTAAAACTGACATTAATTTTTCATATATTTTTGGTAAGGAAATAAAATATAAAATAAAAAAGGAAAAAAAGATGGACACGTCATTAAAAAAAATTGTGTTTTAGACAGAAGCATTGGAGTCCAAATTTTAAATTGATTGTCTATCAAGTCTATTTTTATGCCACATAAGAAGCAAGCCTCTTGATATTATTGTCATGTCAATAATTATTGGTATGCAAGTCACTTTTGCATTGGAGATGCTCTAATATTAGAAACAAATCTTGACCAGCAAACAATTAATGGTTGTGATTTGTGATTGACGATTGCAGAGTGAGAGTTGCGAATGAGCTTGGTGCTGGAAATGGGAAAGGAGCTAAATTTGCTACGGCGGTTGCAGTGGTGACATCTGTGATAATCGGGCTCTTCTTCTGGGTATTAATTATGATTTACCACAATGACCTTGCCTTGATTTTCTCTTCCAGTCAAGCTGTCCTCCAAGCAGTAAGCAAACTCTCTCTTCTCTTAGCTTTCACTATTCTACTCAACAGTGTTCAGCCAGTCCTCTCAGGTACAATACAACGTACACATGTTCTTCTATTTTTATAATATATATCACATGCGTTTCGGAGATTCAAACCTGTAACATTTACAGAATACAGTTCGATTCAGATAGTTTCGAAATTCGTCTGAAATAGTTTTTGCTACTTTAACTTGTAGGGGTGGCTGTGGGATCAGGATGGCAATCGTATGTGGCCTACATTAACTTAGGGTGCTACTATGTGATTGGGGTACCCCTTGGATTTGTGATGGGTTGGGTCTTTAACCAAGGTGTTATGGTATGTGTCATATGAAACCAATATCATTGGCCCACTAAAGATTTATACGTATTTTTAATTTAATTTTCATGTGTTGAGATTATATATGTTTCTGACTTCTCAAATAAAAATGAACGCTGGTAGGGAATCTGGGCTGGGATGATTTCCGGTGGCACAACCGTTCAAACCTTGATATTGATCATTATTACAGCCAGATGTGACTGGGAAAAGGAGGTAATTAATTAATTATATATATATATATATATAAACTTTTCAATCTTTGTATCCAAGTGGGCACTTGTACACAAACCCAGTTTTTATGTTATCTGGTTTGAAATCTGAATTGATTGCAGGCAGAGAAAGCAAGCATGCATGTAAGGAAGTGGGGAGCAGAAGTTAATTGAAAACTATATTATTGTATGTTCAGATAAATGCATAAATATAATTAGCATCAAGGATGAATTGTCAAGAAATATTATTGGGTCTCACTCATTTTGATGGGAAACAAATTGCCAAATTTATAATGTGGAATTGTAGATTTCTTATGATTTCATTAGTTGCATCTTTGTTGAATTCCTCTGCGTTTTGAGTTTTATCATTGAGCTTTTCCATGAGTCGGATCTCCATAGAAATTGGGATCTCCATTGCTGGGCAATGGAGATCCTTACTTTTTAGTTCAAGTTGGTTAACTTCAACTTATATAACTCTATTTTATTTTATAAAGTTGTTTCAGCTTGAAAAAGGTAACCTTTAAATAATTTTAGTGCAATATACTCTATATTCGAACATTAACTTTAATGAAATTTATTCAATTCCAATGAATTTTGATTTAATTATATTTATAAATTATAAAATAATAAAATATAGTTTTGATTAAAAAAAAAAAAGTTCGAAATACTTTTCTATTTTAATACTTCGTATTCAAATAATCTGAAAATTATAATTTTAGTTCTTGAAAAAAAATTGAATCTTTTTTCAAAAGTATATTTTATTGTTATTATTTATTTTATTTTATTTTATTGAAGTATTACAAAAATTATTATAATAGGACTGTCGAAACCTGTCAAAATCAAAAATACATATGCGGCCCGGATATCTATCCAGGAAGAAAAATCCTCACACATACTTATAAAATGCGTATGGTGGGATTTGAACCCATCACCACTTGTGTGGAAGGGGAGTGCACTACTAGTTATACTAAGAGATGATATGTTTTTATTGTTATTATCGTTCATAAAATAAAAATCATAATATATATATATATATATAGTCTTTACCATTTTTAGGGAATCAGAGTGCACTACTAGTTATTCTAAGAGATGATATACTTTTATTGCTATTATCATTCATAAAATAAAATCATAATATATAGATATAAAATAAAAACATGAATTAGATAGGAGTGCCCATCGAATTAGATAGGAGTGCCCATCCTTTTTAAGAAACAATAAATTGATGAGGGTCCGGATGTTTATAGACTATAGTTCTATTAAAAGTTTTGCTCCATTTTGTCTTGCAGTGGGACCCTCCCTATTGCCTACATTAACCTAACCTTTTTTAAAATTTCTTCATCTCTGAAAATAAAGAATAATTAAATTAACCAATACAATTAACTCGAATAATTATTGATAAAAAAACAAATAAATAAAAAGAGAGAGGAAAAAACTCTTTACAGCTTCAAGCCTATACTACTACATCATTATAATGTTAATAATGATTAACAAAGTTAGTGATGACAAAAATAAAATCATTATAACCTTAAAAATGAATACCTAAATCATATCAATTCATAATGTTTCTTTAAAAAAAAAAAAAAAAAAAAAAAAAGATTAAAAATCTATTCATAACGGGACAAAATAATAGTATGATTTGGAATTTTTGGAAATGTAATAATAATTTTTTTCCTATCCAAGCAAATTACAATAACAAAAATACAATAATAATTCACTCTGTTTTAAACAAAACACAATCATAGAACAAGAAGAGGGAAACTATTCAGGTCAAATCTTGCAGATGAGAATCGCACCGAGTTACCATAATTCAAGACTCGGTCTCCAAACCGAGCTGACTCACTCGCTTTATCCCTTCTTCCAAAACTCACTATCCTCTTCTCTTCTCTATACACTTTCTCTTTTCCTACTCTCTCCTTCAATTCATCAATCGAGCCCCAAAATGTTTCAATCAACACTCTCTTTTTATTCGACAAAATTAATAATCTGTCCTTGCAATCCTCTATTCTTTTCAATGAGTATACCAACTCAACCGAGTCACCGAAACTCAAACAACTCAGTCTCTCTTTGAACTCATTGACTCGTGTCGAAACCTCGTTCATGATGGATAAATAGTCTTCAACCACCGATCCGACGATTTCCTCCACCAAACTGTTTCCATGAACGTGCAACGAATCGGGTCTCTTACACATCTCTTCTAATAAACCCACTAAAGATTCGATCTCTCTAAGCAAATCGGTGTTCATGAGAGCTGTAACTTTCTCATCTTCTTTATCTTTCTCTACAGAGCTTAAAGTTGAACAGAGAAAAAAACCCAAAACCCTAGATGTCGATAACAGATGTTCGAGATATCGAGCGTACCATCTAACCCACGAAGAGAGTTCCCATGTAAACGGCGTCGTATTGTCTCTGAAGTTTGATAGTTTAAGGTAATTTCTGCCGCCGTTGGTGGGGTAAACAGAGAGCTGATCTTGGAGAATGAAGCTGCCGTGTTTGATGATATGGTGGACGGCGACGAGACACTTGATGGCGACGGAAGCGTCGTGGGTGTTGTGGAGGCGGTCCATGAGGGCTTCGATGGCGGCGGCGGCGGTGACGCGTGAGCTGTGGCCAAAGGAGAGGAAGGCGGTGAGGTGTTTGTGATTGGGTGGCGTGAATGGGTCGTGGGTTGTGGCTCGTAGAAGAGCTAAGTGAAGAGAGATGGTGTTGGGTTTGGAGACCATTGCGGCTCTGCTTTGAGAGATTTTGTCTTTCATTATACCTATTAGACTTTTTAATTTCCCCATTAAAGACCTAAACAAACTTGAATCGAGAGAGAGAGAGAGAGACGGAGACGGAGACGGAGACGGAGAGAAGGCGTCAAAAAGAAAGCAAGCACGAGATAAGAATAATAGACTAGAGAGAGAGAGAGAGAGGGAGAGGTGATGACTTGGTGGGTTTCGAACTTTTGATTATTTATGGTTGCGTTGTCAAATTCTCAACAGTAGCGTACGTGTTTCTTGGAATGGAATTACGGAACATATATACATAAATGTCAATTTATATGATGATGTAGGAATGCTATGTATCTTTTAGACTATGGTCAATTTCGGAAACTATACGCATATCCTATGTCTGATCAATTGTGTGACTCTACAAAAAGATTGGTTTAATGTAGCGTTACACTATATTCAATCGTCTTCCTTTCTATTTATATCGTATCACATAGTATAAATGGAATGAAAAGATTTAGAATATTACATTATGAGCGTTTTTACTAGTTGAGAATGAAATAAAAGAGAATAAGTTCAATAGGAAAGAGAATCATGATATGAAATTTGATTCCTTAGGGGGAAAGAAGAATTTAGCTTTTACTAATCTAGAATGAAACGAAAGAGAATCAAGTTTAATAGGAAAGAGAATCAGGAAATGAAATTCGATTCCTTATTTGTGTGTAATACCTATTTAATTTGATTCCTAATCAATAAATAAGAAATTAAGTTAATTTTATTTCATCAATTAGGATTCCTAATCAGTAAATATATATGTCCCAATAGCTAAACTTAAAATGCTTTAGATATTTGTTTATCTTAAATTCTTAAAAATATATATATATATATATATAATCTCTCTCACACACACACTCTCTCTCTCTCTATATATATATATAATTTTTATTTTTTTTTTATAAATAAAAAAAAAAGTAATTAAAATTTTAGTGCAAGGTACAAATAAAATGAAGGGGAAATTTTTCATTCATACAAGAATTGTTGACAACAGTTTCATGTGTGTATTAAAATTGAGATTAGTAAAATATTAAAATTCTAGCTAGAATTAAAATGTCTCTTGTCTTAGGATTATCCATGCACGCTTGCACTATATTTTTTATATCGTGGAAGTAACGGTATGAAATTGCTTTTCTTTTTTCAGTCATGTTAGTAATGTAGAATCCTTCAACAATTAGAAAAAGAAACGAAAAGAAAAGAAAAGAAAAAAAGGAATGGGGACCAAATTAAACAAATGATGCCTCCCATGATATTGGGAAATAAAATAAAAACTAAAAAGAATAAAAAAAATTGGGCATAAATGCACCATCAAGGAAAAGCAATGTAATACAATAAAGCAACGGCTATAATTTATTAGATATTGATGATAAAGAATCGACTTCTAACTGCACCTTGCTACTTGGTAGACCCTATAAAATTATTTGTTTTTTGTCGGGTAGAGACAGCAATTTCTGATTGTTAAATTTTAAAATGTTTTGATGATCACTATACAACACCATACCACATATTTCGAATGTAACACAAGCCATATATATACACGGTCTCATTCTGGTCAGTACGCACTGATGTAACTACATCAGTATCAATATATGTGGACCACTGATTATAGAGAAGTTTTGATATGTGCATACACTTTTAGTCAAAGTATGTAAATCTAATAGTCCTCCAACGCACTGATGAAGTTATATTAGTGCGCATTAACTTGAACATTTCTGTTATATATATATATTCAATTGGTGTCCATAGGACCATATCAATACCTGGAAGCTACACATAAAATAAAGAACATTCATGGCTGGTGGCTCTTAATGTTATTACATGATCAAGCTGGATCATTAATTTAACAATCTGTTAATAACCTCAAGTATATATCCCTTGAATACAAATGTTAAGGAAGATTGTAATTTTTTTATTTTTTTATTATTTTGAAAAGAGGAGGATTGTAAATGATAATAAATTTCTGCTATCAAAAAAAAAAAAAAAAAGTAAATGATAATAAACTTCTTTTTTCTTTTGTTACTTATTTTAAACATCAAATATAATTTGAATAGTGTTATCCTGAAAAATCCGTCGAATGCCTCTGGAACAACGGTTGATCACGACGTACTGGTGCACGGTAGTTGGCCCGAATCGGGTAGGACATGGCTCCTTTTCCGTCGAGATAGGTACCGGGGAAAGTCCTGGGTCCGGTTACTAGGGACTAGCATTGATTGATAGGACCGGCCCTGAGGGGACAACAAGGTTGAGATGGGTCATTTAGGGGGTAGGACGAAGAGATACTCTAAAAGGAATGTGGTACTTTTTATTGATTGTCAAGGACATACATTAGGTGTGGCCGCTCGGACCATAGCAAATATTATAATCATGATATACAATGGGGAGAATATAGAACAAGTCGAAGGTGGTTTTAGGGGAGTGGTAGCCAAGTAGGGTCAACACAATGGAGCTTGAACTAGGTGGGATAGTAGCCAAGTAGGATTAACACAATAGAGCTTAAACTAGGCGGGGTAGTAACCAAGTAGGATTAACACCATGGAGCTTGAACTAGTCGGGGTAGTAGCCAAGTAGGATTAACACCCTAGAGCTTGAACTATGCGGGGTAGTAGCCAGACTTGCTTGAGGTTTTCAGAGACCAACCCTTTACTCTTTGAGAGTTGGGGTATTTATAGGGTGTGTCCTTGGAGGGGTAGGTGAGGGATACTTGTTTAGGTAGGAATTCTCCGATTCGATCCCCACAATTCCCTTAAGTCATGTGCTGAGGTGATAGGAGTTTGAGGGTCGGGATGGCACCATCGGGGTGTACCCTTTGTTGTGATCCTTGTTCGGATAGGTGGGAGCCCTAGTCCCTAGGCTGAAATGTGTAGAATCAATCCTCACTGTTGCTTCGAACCAGGTCCATGGCTGGCACACACTCTGGAGGGCCACGATTGCTCCACCTATGCCCTAGGTCACTTTAGATGCTTCAATAGGGCCGATGGGGCGCTTGTGTGGTGATTTGGGGCGCTTGGATTGGTCTGATAAAGTCCCAGCTATCGTGGAACGTCGTTGACGTGGTTTGGGTTGGCAAGGGCAGCGTCAACGCCTGCCCCGCTGCACACTGTCAAGCGCCATTTTCCACCATTTCCTTTTTTGTGTTTACTGATCTTTTGCAAACAATTTGCTAGGGAGACACAGCTTCCTTCTTCATGTATGGGGTAGTTGACATTGGATAGGGCTTAGGTGGAGCGGAGGAGGACCGTTGATGGGGTGCGATCACGAGGTGATCCCAGCTGTTGATTCCTTATCTTTCCCCTTCCATGCTTGTTGTCTTGTATTAATTGCCCGACATTGGTGTCTTGCAGGTTACCACGACTCTTCCTCCCTTCCCATGTGGTCTAGCATCAGGGTTAATGTTAGCTCTTAGTGCAAGTCATCACTTGCTGGGAGCTTCCCAGGTTATTCTAAAACACTCTCAGGGGTGTTTGAAGGTCAAAACCCAGCTGCTCGTTTTTATAAGGCCTGGTCCGATAGGCATGGCTTAGCCAGTCTTGATTCAGGCGGTAAGGGGTTCCTGTTGCCGCTTCGAGGGTCCACCTTTATCTCGATACGGGATCTTGGTGAGTACCGGGTCCCTGATAGACCGGGTCCTTTCCTGTATCAAGCGCTTGGGGAGGACATGGTCCCTAAGGACCGGTACCATTCCTGTATCAGGCGCTTAGGGAGAACCGGGTACCTGATGGATCGGGTCCTTTCCCAGTGTCGGGTACCAATGATGGACTAGGTTCCTATGGCGGGAAAGGTCCTTCCTTGAGCAAATTACCAACTTTTCCTGTTAACAAATAGATTAATGTTTCCATATGTTTTTTTTTATATATATCATTTTACTTTGAAAGGTCATTTTCTCATGTCAACTCTATCTATAAAATTACTAAGTTATATATAATGGATAAACGATACTATTAGGTAAAATGAGGTTTGGTCCGGTGATCGGTAAAACATCTAATAAAAATCTAGAAAGAAAAAAAAAAAAAAGACAAGTAGAGAGTCCTGCAGGCTGCAGGTTTAGAAACACGACCATGACTTCCTTGAACTATTACTAGGTATTATTCTTGTACTTTTAAGAGAACCAATAAGCTTTTTTTTTTTCTTTCAATTTTTTTTTTTTTTTTAATTTTCGAAGTATTGAAATTTTTAAAACCATTAGATTATAAACCCATGATTAATAAACCTTTTTTCCTCGTAATAAACCTTGATTTAATTTATTTATTTTAGTGTAAACAACAATAACAAGTGGCCATGAACTTAGCAGACAAAAAAATCAACATGCAGTCACAATATTCACAACTTGCAAGCTCAGTTTTATACATTTATTGGCGATTGAGTTGGCAATAAGAGGTACGTAGATCGAGCCAATTATATATTGCAATTTTCATGTATGATTATATATTTAAATTCATAATCATAGAGTCTTAGATAGGGACGGCAAAAATCTCCGACCCGCCCCAAACCCGCGGGGCCCCGGTTCGTTTGGATCGGGTTTGGGGCAGTAAAAACGGGTAACGGGGCGGGTTTGGGGCACATTTCTTGACCTGGCCGGGTTACCGGGTCGAGTATGGGGCAGTCCCTTTTGACCCGACCCGCCCCGTTTCACCCGGAATATATATATATTTAAAAATATATATTTTTTAAATATAAAAGGAAAAGAAAGAAGGAACCCTGTGTTAACTGAAAAGAAAACAATTTGAAAGAAATAAAGTGATATATATATATTTCGAGTTTAAACCCAAGAAGACAATATATATATATATATATATATATATTTAGATATAAACTCGAGATATATATATATATATTAAATATATGCTTGTTTTTAAGAAGACAAAGTGATAGTGAAGATATTGGATGGATTTTGTTATTGAAATTTTTTAAGTTTAAACTATTTTGGTGAAGATATTGAATGGATTTTATTGATACCGAAAATGTTGTATGTATTTTGTATTTTTGTTCAAGTCATTTTGAGATTTGTATTTTGTACTTTACGAATGAATTTAATATTCAATAAACTTAGTTATCGTGCTATATTAAATTTAAATTTACGTAAATGAATCTGGTCATTCGGGTCGGGTTTGGAACGGAAATTAAAAACCCATTCGAGTCACGGGTCAGATTTGGGGCAACCGTTGAAAACCGGATTTTGGGTTTGGGGCGGCCTTGACCCGCCCCATTGCCATCCCTAGTCTTAGATTGAGTTGTTCTCTTGTCGGTAAACTTATTGAGATTTCTATTTTATTAAACCAAATTCACATAAAATATAAGCAACAAGAAATGCATATTTGTTATGAATATTGGTGGATTTACACCACTTGTGAGTTATGTCCACCAGGATCACCACTTGTAAAAGGAAGTTGGTGGATTATTCCACCATAAATGGACATCATATCTTCATTTTTATTTATTTATTTATTTTATTTTTGAAATTACAACAACTGTCGGGACCCTGCGAGAATTGGACTATATTAACACAGCCCGGACAACTGCTTCCACAAATGGGGAGCGGACACCCACACTAAAGGTGGGACAATGAAATAATATGTATATATATATACATGCATGTCGGACATTGAACCATAGTGGTGGAGTCTCCCATCGGAGAGTCACACCATATTGGCAAGAGGGCATTGGCCACATCATATCTTCACTTTACATATGTTTTATTTGTATGAAAAGATTTGATGACTAAGCCTTGGCTAGGCTTGGTAAGAGGCGGTAGACTTTGCCTATATATATATATATATATATGGCCTTTGCGTTGTAAATGGATCAGGACTTTTGGGACTGAGAACCTCTACCCATCTAATTTATGCTTAGTTTTCAATAATCTGTTGACACGTGACAGACAAGTAAAACAAGGGTCGAGATCGATCGGTTTTCTATATTTTTTTTTCTCTTTTTCCACTGATTGCTTATTTTTCTTTATTTTTTTCTCCCACTTTCTACTGATTGGTTACTTTTCTTTATTTTTTTCTCTCTGCCTGTTCTCACTTAACTAACACATTTACAATCCCACGATGCTACAATCTCTAACTACTTATAACTTATCCATCTTTCTCTCTTTCTTTTATCATCTCTATTCAAGCTCTATTGTTTTAGGATTTTATTTTCTCAAATAATAAAATTCTCTCTTGCATTTCCAATGCTTCTTGTTTTGGTGTTTATTACATGTTATTTCTAAGTCTAAAAACTGAAACGTGCCCTGCCAAAATCAATCAAAGCTACATCTAAAAAACTGGTTTTAGATTAAAAAAAAAAAAAAACAAATTGTTGTTCTCACTATTTTTAACTTCTTCTCTCAACGTTAGCTGAAAAAAATCTTCTTTCTCTCAATAGTATTTGGTTTAATCTCATACTCATTCAATGAATATGTATTATTCTCTAAAAAAGAGATCAATTTGTATTTCAATGGCCAGATCTACACTTCTTCGTCAAAGGCATACTTGTGGAAAGCAAAATCAATCACCATCAAGCTCTGCTCATCTCTTTCTCCATAAGACTCATAATCTCCAATTGGTTGAAGAAACTCAAGCCACGAAACCCAACCACCTACAATTTGTTGGTGAAACCCAAATCATGAAACCCAGAATCGACGAACAAGAATTTTTTATTTTTTTGAACTGCACTACTTTATTACACAAAAACAAAGGCAAGAAGCCAAACAAAGCCAGCCAAAATAAAAACCAACAAAAGTCAAAACTACAAGAGCCCTCCAATCAGGCAAACACAGGATTGGTGTCCTAATTAAATCGTCACCGAATAGAGGGATTGTAAATGTTGTAAGGTGAGAAGAGGGGAAAAATTATTAGATTGGTATCCTAATTCAATCGTCAACAGAGTAAGGGATTGTGATCGAAGTGAGGGATTGTAAGAGCATCCTCAACAAGGCTCCCTATTTTTTCCTTAGATTTAGGGAGCCAATTGTACTTTTTAGGAATAGGAAGCCATATAAGGAGTGAAGACTCCAACAAACCTCCCTAAAAATGGCTCCCTATTATTATTTATTTATTTTTAAATTAAAAAATTATTATTTTTAAATAAATTTAAAATTTATTGAAAGTTGAAAGTGTAATAAAAATTGAAGTAGTTCAATTGTATTAATACAAAAAAAAAAATAAAAAAAAATAAATTGAAAAAAAAAAAAAAGTCGTTCCACATCTGCACAAGAGCTGTTGTATCTACCAAAAAATGAAATCAATACAGAATCATGATCATAGTTGTTGCAAACTAGCAATTTGGGTTTTTTTTAAAAATTGAATTTTGCAGTGCCTATCCGTTGGAAAAGAAGAAAATGGAGGAAAATAAATGAATTATTTATGTTTAAATTAAAAGAAGTTGAGTTAAATAAAAAAATAGGGAGAATGAATTTGGACCATTGAAAATGAGTGATGTGGACTCATCCTCACCATCTATTTCATTTGAGGAGAGAGGATTGAAAAATAGAGAGTATGTCTTGGCTCCCTAAATTTAGGGAGGCTTTGGCCGGAATTAAAAATAGGGAGCGAGATAGGGAGCCTATTGGAGCACTTTCCGATCGTGGCTCCCTACATATAGTCAATGAGGTCCCCAATTCCGACCTATTGGGGATGCTCTAAAGGTTGAAAAGTGAGAAGAGGAGAAAAATTTAGACAAGGGAAAGAAGTCAGGAGAAAGAGAGAGAAGAATACAGAGAGCTGATTAGAGTAATCAATAGAAAGTGGGAAAAAAAATAAAGAAAAATAAGAGATCAGTGAAAAAAAAAAAAAACCGATCTCAGCCCTTGTTTTGCCTGTCTACCATGTGGCAGCAGATTATTGAAAGCTGGGTATAAATTAGATGAGCAGAGGATCTTAGTTCGGACTTTTGATACATAAATAAATCTCATCTCTCTCCTCTGATTTCTTCAATCTATAAACTCGCGTCTCTCTCATCTCTTTCTTGATTATATCTCTTACTTTATTCATTAGTTATTTTATTTACTTACAACATGTTATCAATACGATTATATGTAAGTAAAAAGGATTACCTAATGGGTGATTTACTTACATATCAATATTCTGGATCTATTTATTTATGCTATTTAAATATCCGTATTTATTTATATACAATATATAAGGTTGGCTTTGGCCCCTGACAGAACGTATACACAGTTCTGTATACAGAATCTATATATAGTTCTAGATTTATTCATTATGCTTTTTCAATATTCGCATTTAATTATTCGCAATATATAAGACTGACTGTGGCTGTGTCGACATAACCCCTTATAGTTCTGGATTTATTTATTATGCTTTTTAAATATTTGTATTTCATTATACGTAATATATAAAACTGGCTGCGACTATGTCAACAGAGACTGGATACGGTTGTACCGACAGAACCTATTATAGTTCTAGAGTTATATATTATGCTCTTTAAATATTCATATTTATTTATATGCAATATATAAGACCGGTTACGGATGTGTCGACAGAGACTAGCTACGGCGGTGTCGACAGAGACTAGCTACTGCGATGTCGACAGAGACTAGCTACGGCAATGTCGACAGAACATATATATAGTTCTGGATTTAATTATTATGCTCTTTAAATATTCGTATTTATTTAATTATACGTAATATATGAGATCGGCTAGACCAACTAACCGGAACTTGAAGTTTCTAGATTTATTATTATGATGTTCAAGTTGGTATGGTTTTGCAAACCGATCAGAACCTACAGTTCTGAATTTTAAATTTCCTTAAGAACATGGAGTTCTGGATTCATTGTAATATACATGAATGCCATAATAGCCAACCGACTAATCAGAGCATGAGTTTTCTGGATTTATTATTGTGATATTTAAGTTGGCACGGTTTTGCAAACTGATCAAAACCTACAGTTCTGAATTTTGAAATTTCATTAAGAACAAGGAGTTTTGGATTCATTCAAGGATGGCAAAATAATCCGTCGGGACGGGATCTCGTGGGGACCCACACTTATGGGGTGGGGATGAGTTTCAATTTCGTGGGGATGGGGCAGGGATGAAAATAGATAATAAAACCCGCATTAAGTATGGGGTAGGGATGGGTTTTATAATCCCCGCCCCACCCCGCCTTTCTTAAAATATAAGGTTTATTTATTTTATTATTTAGTTCAATGTTTATGTTTTAAAATGATTAAATTTATTTGGTAAGTTTTGAGATTTATATTTATGAGATGATTTTCAATATTTTTTAGAATTACTTTATATATTATATCATATTCATTGAGATATATATTTATTATTTTAATAAATATTATTTTTTTGACAAGATTTTAATAAATAATTTAGATAAATTGGATAAATTGGGTAAATTGGGTAGGGATGGGGAAAGCATAACCCACCCTGCCCTGCCCTGCCCCGCTCTATCTATTGAGGGGTTTTATGAGAGGATGAGTTTTCAAAAAGTAAATGGGATGGGGTGTGGGGAGGGCCACCCCGCCCCGAACCCGCCCCCATTGCCATCCCTAGATTCATTGTTATATATATGAATATCATACTTTATTATTTGGAACCTGAAGTTTCAAATTTGAATTCAATATATAACTAGAAGTTATGAATTTGAATATAAAGTATTAAATTTTGAGCCTAAAGTTATAATCGGCCTTGAAGATCTGAATTCAATTTAAATGGTGATATTAAAATTTAAATATCAAAGTTTATCAGAAACAACAATTCTGAATCTGATCAAGTTATGATTCTTTCATTTGGAAAGTCAAATTGTAATTTCCATTTAGAATCTGAAGCTTTCTGAATTTTATATATGAACTTGATGTTCATGGTCGAACCAAAAGTTTGAAAAATCAATATAATTTATGATTTTATTTTATCTCATATTCATGAAGTGATATGTTTATATGTCATTCATTTGAGGAAGAAATCTACACATCCCAGTAGGATGTTGTGAGCATCATAAAAGGATTTAAGACCTTAATATCACATATAATGAGATTGTAAAGAATATTTTATCCATTTTATACTTGCTCTTGAAGGAGCAATATCAAGAGAGTAAATTTGGATATATTTATATTCATGTGATATCAAAACATACCCCAGGAGTGGATGTTTGTAAATGATAAGAGAAAAAGGTTTACAGAATAAACCTATCTAAAAAATAATAAATAAATAAATAAATAAATAAAGGAGAGAGATTATTATCATTTAAGATGAGATATAAAATGGCATTAAAAATAATGTCCATAAAATTCCCAAAAGGAAAAATATATGTCTTACCGATAGTGCAACGACTCATATAATGCTGCGGAGTCAGAAATATATTATGAATTTGACTTTGCTCAAGAGCAAATGTTAATACTGTATCAGATCCAACGGATCTGATAGAAGGTTTTAGAAGAGCCACAATATTGTTATCAAACAATATTAAATTGTGTATCAATGATACTGTATATCATTCAAGCAGAACATAAAGAAATCTGCTTAGATCAAAGGCATATAACATTATTAATGTCATATTGAGACTATGAATAATAAAAGTGTTCAATATATGTGCATGATTTGAGACAAAAGCTCATTATTGAGAGGCTACATACTTTCTCATCTGGATTATATTACAAAGTTATAAAAGTGTAAAAGTTTTATGAACTAGAAGTTCTCATATCCAAAAAAAATGCTATCCAGGATCTACGATAATGCGTAGGATCATCGAAAATTATTATGGACATCAATTAAAGAGCCAGAAGATTCTTTAATTCCATAATAATATATACACTGCATGTTCACAAAGGAGATTAGTAATAAGACAATCTCATTATAAAGTTGGTTTTGAATCCCCATCACTCAAAAGGGATATATGTGGACATATTCATCCACCAAATGAATCATTTCATTATTTTATGGTTCTAATGGATGCATCTATGAGATAGTCACATGTTTGTTTATTATCAAACATCTTCATATTACTTGCACGGATTATTAGTTTTTTAGGCATATTAACTTGATTGAACTTACAAGATATTTGATGAATATTGCAAAGCAGCTGAGATTGATGTTCAACATCTATTTTTCAGATATACTCATAATCAAAATGGATCAAGGGCATCACATATCAAATGTCTCCAGGTAATTACGAGAACTTTATTATTTTGATACATTTACTAATTTTTATATAGGGACTTGCTCACTTTTTAAGCTATTTGATTATGTTGTATATCTCTTTATTGCATCTCTGGCATGATCTAAGATAAGACTTCTATATCATTATAAAATTAATGTTGATTTTGCTCAATCTTTTATTAGATCATTTAAACTTCTGATAGTTTATATTTATACGCACAACCTGCATATTATTATATTAATTAATTTTCAAATGGAAAGTTGTTTCAGAACAGAAGAGTAAATTAAAAGTTACTCTTATACAAAATAGAGATATCAGCTCGGTTCTCTATATACATAAATATGTCTCATTTCAATCTTCGTATCACTCAAATACGAGATAATAGATTATCGGATAATTATTAATCTATTACCTGATATATTAAAGGTAACAAGATTGTATAAGTTATCATTCTTGAAGAACGATCAGAGCAAAGGGCAATAAATAAATCATCTTATGTATATCATAAGCTTGTGAACCTTTTTTGAAAAGTATTGTTATGAGAATCCTAATGTAAACAAAACTCGAGTTATAAATAAATCAACTTTCTCTAAATTAGCTCTATAAGAGTCTGATATATCTTAAGAGACACAAGTCCATGAAATGACTAAATCCATTGAAATTGAACAGATCTCAACAGAGATACAAGAATATATAAATTGAGCAAATTTCTATAAATGATACAAGTTCATTAAGTGACTAAATCCATTGAAATAAAAGAAATCTCAACAGAAATACAAGATGAATATAGAAATTAAGAAAATTTCTATAAATCATATGAGAGAAATGTGGAATCATAAGAAAACAATCATTGATGATGTATTTTTATACACAATAGCTACTAAAATTATAAATGATAATTATAATATTCATAATATCAATGATTGTAGACAAAATGTATGATTAGCCTAAAAAAAAAAAGGAATTCAAGAAGACTTGACTTCTTAAGCCAAACATAAAGTATTTAGATCAATAGCACTCTAGATACCTAGAGATGTCAAACTAGTTGGATACTAATGGGCATTTATACGGAAATGTAATGAGAAAAACGAGATCGTGAGATATGAGGCACAACTTGTAGTACAAGGTTTCTCACAGAAACTTGGTATTCACTAGTGATGAATACGATTACGTTCCGAATTTTTGATAAATTTGATTGCCTTTAAAAGTCTTGAAATACGTCTTCTAGCCGAAGTAATTAGTAATCTATATGATTCACTCAATGCAGGTATTTATAATCCTTGAAGGATTTAAAATGTTAGAAGCATATAAATCGAGATCTCGTAATCTGTATTTGATAAACCTATAAAAATCCTTATATAGATTAAAAACAATATGGACAGATGTGGTATAACCATCTCAATGAATATCCAATAAAATAAGGATATAATAATCATATTATATACTCATGTGTCTTCATAAAGAAATCAGAATCCGAATTTGCTATCACTAAAAGAAATTTCACTTTTAGCAACATTCAAAAGACAACGTGCGGGTTGCTCACGTTGTTAAAAGTCATCTATCGTAATGCACAGGTAAAGCATGTTGCCAAAAGTCATTTATCATAACGTGCAAAAAATATGTGTTGTTGAAACCACTTATGGCAACTTACATGTGAATATTCCCAATAATTGACCACATATGACAACACACAACGGAAGCACGTTGTCATTGTTATTTCATTAAGTTTGTACGCGTAGTCATATGAGTCTCTTTAGCAACTAGTTATTTGCGTGTTGCGAAAATGTCTAATATTTCGCAACACATATGTCATGCGCGTTGTGAAAACATCTAATATTTCGCAACATACATCGCATGCACGTTGTTGTAGAAGACTGTTTAGCAACTATTGGTCTGCGCGTTGCGAAAGATTGATATTTAACAACACACATATCATGTACATTGTAAAAAATCTAATATTTCGCAACACACATACCATACACATTGTTGTAGGAGACTTTTTAGCAACTGCTGGTTTGCACGTTGTGAAAAGTTAATATTTAGCAATACACGTGTCATGCGCGTTGTGAAAAATCGACTAATATTTTAGCAACACACAAGTCATGCACATTTCCATAGATGTCATGTGTGTTGTTGTGTGTTGCGAAATGTTAATATTTAACAACACGCCTGTTATGCACGTTGTGAAATAGTAATATTTTAGCAACACACAAGTCATGCACATTGCTGTAAATGTTATGCACGTTGCGAAAGACTAATATTTAGAAACACACATGTCATACATGTTATCGTAGAAGCTCTTTTATATGCACGTTGGATATACTAATATTGAATTACGCATTGTAGAAAATACTAATATTTCGTTACACATAAATTATATGCACGTTGTCGTCAAAACATTTTTAACAATTGTTGAGTTGTGCATGTAGGGAAAAATACCGTACCCGCAGCGGAAGCGAGACTAAAAAAATAGTGTTTGGGTAGCTTTTAAAATTTTTCCAATTATGAACCTTAAACCCTTTTGATTAATCAAACATATATATATAAGAAAGTAATAAAATATATTAATACCTCTTGTAGCGTGATCCGATTGACTTGCGTCGATGGTAATCCGCAAGATCTTCAATCCTAGCACGAACGTGGATCACCTAGGAGCGTGGTCTCCCTTTCTTTGAATTGCAAACCTGTGATTGGATTCAACAAACTTTTCTTGATCCGTTAGTCCCAAAAACAATCTAAAAGAACCTAAGATTATTCCGGTCACTTTTGAGTTCTCAATCTAATGATCGAAACTCGCGTGAACCTTAATCGATATAGTATTCACAAGCTCATAGATGAATAAGCAACTAGAATACAATCAAAGAATAATCTATGTTCTTTTTGTTCTTAGTAGAATAAAAGATTTCTAGCTATGAGTTTAGAAGAAGAAGAAGAAGAAAAATTCTGCACATTAGCACTAGGGGGTGGCCGAAATCTATATGTGGTCTTATATAGGTGGCCGAATTTTTCTCTTCCTTTTTGCCCTAGGGTGGCCGAAATCTCTACCAAATCAAATTAGGGTTGCCGCAATTTTCACTCCTAAAATATTGGAGATTTAGTTGCACCCTAATTCCTATTTTGTTTAAGATTTCCAAACCCTAATCCAACTCAATAATCTTTTATTCCTTATTGGACTAAAATAAAAAGACTTCCTATTTGATTAAATAAATAAAATTAATTATTTATTTTCCTTGTCAAACAAGTCTTTCTATTTAATTATACTACTACCAATAGTATACAAATAGGAATCATATTTCCTATTTAGAAAAGATTTGTTACTTTAATTAAACAATTAATTAATTAATTAATTAATTCTTATTTAATTAAATAATGAAACAAAATAATATTAAATGCCATTATAGCATGTTGCCGCCCCATATGTGTATTTCCAAATATTATTTTTCTTATTTCATTAAATCCATAGGACTTTAAATAAAAAGCCCACATGTGAACTAGACTCATTCTTACTAAAAGAAACAAGCCCACATGTTATCCATTAATATATAAATATAATTGTGCAGCCCATTACATAAATAATGTGCAAATTATATTTTTAATATATTAAATTGCAATTCTAGATGGACCCTAAATTGGTCCGGTAGAATATTTCAAGTGATCCATGCAAGTCCGTGTGGATTGGGGATCTTGGCGGGCTATCTAAATTTAAGCTCCAATAGACATAACCTAATCACAATCAACAAATGATTCACTTAGGTCCGATCCATTAATTTTAGCTCATTCCACTAAAGAACTAAAATTGAACTCTTAAATAAAGACAGAAAAGGAAGATGCTTCCTCATTCATACCCTAGACAATCATATTGGAGATAGTGTATCCTCGTGATTAATATCAGTAATCGCCAAGAGTTCATAGACCGCCTATAACTCTCCAAGTTACCATATTTACTCATATGACCACATTTTGAACTTGGATATTTTGACTTGTCCAGAAGCCATGTTTTCAATAGACACTATTGAAAACTCAACGTTGAGATTTAATATCCAATTACCTCAAAACATCCATATGATGATATTATACTCTCATTTAATAAATGGAGCCACGATGTCCATATCTATAAATGAAGTCCTCTATCGATTAACAAATGAATATCACCAAACTATCGAGGATAGACTATGCGATATAATCGTACTCATTGATAGCTCAAATGATATCACCTGCAACCATAAGTCCATCATTTATCTCAGGATTAAGATAGACTCTCCGATTGTCCTGATAATGAAATTACTTTTATCTACTGACGGTTATAGATAAAGTATTTCATTGTGATCCTGTTCAATGCACCCAGTGCACTAGATCCTTTTGCTCGAAGACACTCCGATGATTTTAGACTCATCATATCTCATTTGATCCCACTCAAATGCTAGCAAAAGAATTCTACAACTTTAACAAGATAAAGGTGCCCAACCTTTAACTTAAGTTGTGAACGATATTCAAGACTAACTAAAGAATTGTGTCTACCACATACATATCCAGATGTATGAACAATTCTTCTTTTCTCATAGTCTTTAGACCTTATGATTATTTACTTTAACAATTATTAAACTATAAATGCTATAAGATTTGTTTAAACCAGAAATCACTTTATTAATATGAATAAGATTGTTAATTACACTATTACACTCTTGCTATTGAGCATAATCCTAACAGTGCATTTTGAAAGGAAAAAAAAAAAAAAAAAACCTACACAACAACCATAAGTAAAGTGGTTATGGTTGGATCCATCCCCTTCTATTTTGTGATAAGGATTCGAGCCTCACTTTTGATTATCAAATCATAAAATGTGGAGGAGACCTCTCCCATGTAGTGAGAATTTCATTTCGAGTCTTGAGTTTGCAACGTTTGTTATCATCAAGTTTTGATAGACTCTAACCCGATTGTATTTGATTTCAAATATAAAAAAAATACTTTAATAAAATTCTACATTAAACTTTTTTTTTTTTTTGTTCTATGTCTGTATCATACAAAATAATAACAAATATTACTAGAATGAGTTTACATTACCAAGAAATAAAAATTAATATTTTTTTGAATGAAATATTAATTCTAAAAAATAAAAAAATAAGCAAATTAGTAGAATATATATGATATATATAAATAGTTATGCATTATTTAACAAAGTTAAACTTCCAGCCAAATGGTAAAGTCATTCTTCCCTGTTTTCATTGTCTCAGGTTCAGCTCCCAACCCAAGCAAATAATAGTGAAATTTAATAAAACATAGGTTCCATATGGTCAGAGACCCGATAGTGTTGGGGCTAGTAAATGGAGCCCAATGGGAGGAGGTATGAGGAATCATTTATGTTTATTTATTTATTTTTTCCATGGCCTAAGGCAACGTACAATGTGCGTTGCAATAAATGTCTACAACAACGTACTTCTCTTCGGAAACACACTTCGAGCAACTCTAACCCAAATAGTGGATTTGGTGCAAGTTTTGCACTAAAATAGCTCAACAGTTATTTTATTTCACCATTTCATCTCCAACTCACTACTTCAAATTTATCTCTATAAGGAATATTCCCAGGAATATTCCATTTCTTTCCCTTTTTTAAATATTTCTCCACAATTAACATTTCACCTCATAATTAACATAATATTGCAACACAATACGAAATTATGAAATTAATACATTAATAGAAATTCAATTTAATTCGGTAAAATATTGCATTTTTTATTAAAATGACTTAAACATTACATTTCATAAAATAAAAAAGAAAAAGCATAAAAATAAAAGTACATATTGATCATTATCTAATCATCTCAATTAGTATATTCTTCCCACAAATGATTGGAGCTGCAGGAAACCAAAATAGTAATGATGGATTTGGATTCCATAACAGATCCAAGAAAGCGTGAGTTTGTGGATCAACAACAAAGAAAAATTATGGCGAAACATGCTCGGCAACAAGACCATGGATCCGGTAGTTCATCTGAGCCTTTTGGTGATTTTTTTCAATAATATCGGAGGATTTGGAAATGGTCTTAAAGACTACTAAATCTTAAAAATAATTTATGTTGTATTTTTCCTTAATTTTAGAGTATTCCAATTAGTGGTAATTTATTTTATCACTATGAAGTTTGTATTTCGTTTTTAATGTTTTTATCAATTAATATTTTTCTTTATTAATTAATGTAGGAATGAAGTGATTTATTAACAAAAAAATTGCATTTCAAACTTATGAATTAATGTAGGAATGAAGTGATTTATTAAAAAAAAAAATGGCATTTAAATTTTTTAATTATACACTTCATTTTAATTTATTAAAAATGTTAATATCAATAATAATTAAATCAAAACAAAATCATTAAATAATAAAAAGGACCAAATTGGAATAAATTTAATTTATTAGGGTAAAACTGTGAATACACAAAACCTTTTAATGAAGGATATAATCAGAAAATATTTTTAAAAATAGGGTAAAAACGTGATTATATAAAGCTAAGGGATCAAAACCAAAAAAAAACACAGTATTTGCGCTGATGAACAGTGTCGCGCAATATATTGCGCGGCACTGTTCATCTTCCTCAGATAGCGAGGGTTTTGGCGATGGGTTGGAGCACGTTTTGGCTACGATTTCGCGGCAACTTGAAGATGGAGAGGGATTTGGCGCAGGGTTGGAGAAGCTCTTAGTACATTGCTGATGTTCTTAGACAACGTACAATTCACGTTGCATTAAACATTTAACACAACATTTATAGCGCGTTGCATTAAATGTCTACAACAACGTACGTCTATTTCACAACACACTTAGTATGTTGTTGTTGTTCTAAGACAACGCACATGGCGCTTTGCGAAAAGTCTAAAGACTTTTCGCAACAGGTGTATCAACAATGTATGGGCGTGCATTGCGAAAACCTTTCGCAACGCATTTTGCGCGTTGCGAAAGGCTAAATTTCTTGTAGTTTATATTCACAGTTTATGTTCATAATATAAATTTAATTGGAGCCCCCGAAGAGCTCTTGAAAATGCTGAATATTTGATAAATATGAAATGATAGATATGAGAAAGAAAATATTGTCTCGACCTAAAGATCAAGCATATATCAAATGGAATGTTCGTCCATCAATCAGAATATGTTGAAAAGATTTCATATAGATATTACTTATCTATTAAGTAAACATATGGTTGTCAAAACTCTTGATCCTAAGAAAGATCAATTACAACCAATAGAAAATTGTGAAAAGATACTTGGTCATGAAATACCATATCTTAATGCAATTGGTGATTTGTTATATTTGGATTAATGTATTAGACCAGATAGTGCATTCTCTGGGAATGTACTTACTAGATTCATTTCAACACCAGCTCAAAAGCATTTGAATGAGATTAAACATTTTTTCGTTACCTTCATGGAACGAAAAATTTAAGACTATTTTATACAAAATCTAGCAATGTTTCAGATTTACTTGGTTATGCTGATGTTGGATATCTATATGATCCACAAAAGGCTCATTCACAAACAAGATATGTTTTTACCTATGATGGCACAACAATTTAAATAATGCTTCATAAAGTAAGTCTTTGCTTGTACTCCCTCCAATCATTTATGATGTTATTTCATTTCATAATGAAATAAACATCTGTATGCCCCAGTTTAGCAATCTAGAAGATTGTTTTAAAAGAATTTTTTATTAAGGAGAGCATCCTATTAGGGGAAGCATATCAAATGAAGTATATTAATTATTTTGGGGCATATATGCATTGGACTCTTTTTCTTTTCGATCGGGTTTTGTCCATTGGATTTTCCTAACAAGATTTTAATGAGGCAATTCTCTAAGAATACCCAAAAATCATTTGATCCATAAATATCATAATAAAAATTACATTGATTCAGTAGATCATTGTATATATGCTGTCTTGATCAAAAAAATCATTGTAAATATTACTTTGATCTTGTTAATCATCGTATATATGTTACCTTGATCCAGAAGATAATCATAAATATTACTTTGATCCGACAGATTAATGAATATATTTGCTCAAGTTTTTATCCCACTAGGTTTTTCCTAGCAAAGAAATGTTTTGAAGAAAACAATAATTCTATACATATGTGCACTATACTCTTTTTCCTTTCGATCAGGTTTTGTCCCACTAGGTTTTTCTGATAAGGTTTTTATGGGTAGTTCAGAACACGTCTAACACCACTTAATCTAGAAGATCATTGTATTTATATTTCGCTAAGGTTATATCCCACTAGATTTTTCCTAACAAATTAAAATACAAGTGATGGAAATCTAAGGGGGAGTGTTATGAATAACAGTGGATTTACACCACTTGTGTCCACCATTTGTTAAAGGAAGTTGGTGGATTATTCCACCATAAATGCACATCATGTCTTCACTTTAAGATGTTAGATTTGTATCATATGGTTTGATGACCAGGCCTTGGCAAGGCTTGGTAAGACTTAAGAGGGCGGTAGACTTGAACATCATGAGGGTATATATTTTAATTTATATATATGTATATATATATATATATTTTTAAGTTAATGCGTACTGATATAACTTCATAGAGATATTGAATGTGAGCCGCTAGTGTTACATGCTTCGACTCAAGTGTGTATGCACTTGTCAAAACTTCTCCATAATCAGTGATCCACATGCATTGATACTGATATAACTAGAGGTGGTCACGGTTCGGTTTCGGTTCTATGGCCACCCAAAACCGAAACTGTAACCGGAAAACCGATTTGGTACACGGTTTCTAACCGACGGTTTTACGGTTTCGGTTTCGATTTCGATTAAGAAACCGTCGATTTTGGGCACGATTTCGGTTTCAAGCGGTTTTAAAAAAATCAAAAATCAAAAAAAGTGCCACTTGGCAGCTTCTGATTCATCTAATTTTTTATATTTTTTTTTACTTTTTTTAAAGAAAAAAAAAAGGTTTTAGTCGGTTTTTGGCAAGCCCAAACCATAACCGTAACCATGGGAACAGGTTTTCAAACCACCGGTTACGGTTTCGGTTTTGGGGTGGTTTTGGGCCGCACGGTTTCGATTAAATCACGGACAAAACCGACGGTTTAACCGAAACCGTGGCCACCTCTAGATATAACTATATCGGTACCAAAGTATGTAGACCACTGATTATGAAGAAGTTTTGACAAGTGCATACACTTTGAGTCAAAGTATGTAAATCTAATGGTCCACATCCAACGCACTGATGAAGTTATATCAGTGCGCACTGACGAAGTTATATCAGTGCGCACTGACTTGAACATTTATATATATATATATATATATATGGCATTTGCATTGTAAATGGATCAGATTATATACCCTCATCTCTCCTAAATAAATAAATTTATTTATTTATTAAATTTCATCTCAAACTATAAGTATGGCATTGATACATAAATAAATTTCATCTCTCTCCTCTGATTTCTTCAATCTATATAGTATATATACCCTCATCTGTTTCTTGATTATATCTCTCACTTTATTCATTAGTTATTTTATTTATTTACAACAATATTGAGATAAAACAATTATCAACTTCATAAATTATAACTGTTTCAAAAAAAAAATTCATAAATTATAATAAAACAATCACGATTGACTAATTAGTTTCCAATGTCGACTACTCAACTCGATCTCAAAAGTTTATACAATCTTAATATCATTTGGGAAATTTTAAGAACATGCCTGAAACAAAAATTACTTGTGTTTCCCAAGAATATGATGATCAATTTGGTTGGTCTACTAACTTACCGTTGAAACTAACGTTAATTATTTACATGTGTTAATAATAATTACCATTTTATAACAGTGTAATCTAACAAATTATAGTAAAAAATCTATAAGAGCAATCATTAAATAAGTTTCAGATTTTTTTTCGATATGTGAATTTGTAGGCCTATATGGTTCATAAATTTAAAACAATATGTAAGAAATTCAAAAGGCCCAAAATGACCTATTTGAACCTAATTAATCATGTTCTATCATTTTCGGTTTATCATGTTAATAGATTCAAACATGTTTAAAAAAAAATGAAAACCGGATATTTTGCGATTAAATTTGGTTTAGCCCAAAATCGAACCGACCCATACTGACCCATAAACATGGTATGTGAAGGGAATGGAAGTTTTATATATGAGTAATGTTATATTGTCCAAAATTTGTATCCAAATTTGGTGTACAAATGATGTGGCAACACTCTAGTCTATTCATTTAAATCATCCAAATCTAATACAATTTAAATAGATGGATTAGAGTGTTGCCACATCATTTGGGCACCAAATTTGGACGATGTAGCATTACTCTTTATATATATATAAAGAGAGAGAATTTTTCCGTAACCGCAAAAATATCTCTTCTTCAAATCAACTAAATTGTAAACCCTAAACAAAAATCTTTTGTTTATAGGTGAATTCGATGATATCGACCAACAAATGGTATGCTGAAAACCCTATTTTTTTTTAAATACAGTTACATCAATTAAGCATTTATATTTTTTCTATGCATGATAGTATTTTATAATGGATTTTAAATGATTTTTTTTTTTTCTTATTAGTGCGAAAGTCTTAATATATTTGTATCACCCTCGTATATATATTTTTTTATTATTAAAATTGATAAACCACCATGTTTTATACAGAGAGCTATTTGGACCCGTTAGTAGCTCTTGATCTTGATTGGTTTTGCTAATATTGTTTGATCTGAATCCACATGCCCCAATAACCTAGCTATTTGAAATTTTATCCGAAAGTTATATGGTTATGAGACGCTTGGCAACGTACATGTACATGCATGTTCGTACTTGCGTTCTTTGGTTAACGCCAGCTGCCTGATAGAAACACATGGCCGGATGGATATGCAGACACAAAACTCCCTTTAATTTATATCTGTTAGTTATAGCCAGTTGTGGAATATGCAATTACATGGTGTCTCAATTTGTTTCTAATCAACCAAATCGGGATATGTGTCTACGTTTATGGAAGAAATTGAAAAAAAAAATATAGACATATATCCCAATTTGATTAGTTATATACAAATTAGAATACCATTTTTGAACGGTACGGTTGATTTGAGTCCTTGTATTTTTGCATGACAATGGATATCTATTTAAACATGTGACCTTCTATGTATTTTTATATAATAATTTTAGTTTCTCAACTTTCCTTATCAGCCACTGGATCCAGGTGGGGGACCAAAATTTATTAACATTTTATGACTTTATTATGAGGAGAAATTTCTTTTATATAAGAAACCATTAAATACATAGAAGGTGTCATATCTAAATAGGTATGAGGTACCATATCTAAATAGATATCTAGTGTGCTTAAAAATAATAATAATTAAAAAAAATAAAAATAATAAAAATAAAATAAAAAAGATATCTAGTGGTTGATAATTTGATGACCTCAAATACAAGTTGTAGCTAAAAAAGCCTTAATGCCTGGAAAAGTCAGCAGCCAAAAATACTTCAATGTGTTTTGCACATCCCTGAACTAGAATTGTCTACATTCTAAGGCTTAGTTTGGTATTGATGTGGTGGGGAGAATTGCTTTTGGTTCTGTGGTGGGGAGAATTGCCTTTAGATTTACTTTGAGAAAAATTAACCGAGTGTTTGATAAATTGATTTTAAAAGTGCTATAAGAACCAAAAGCAATTTCAATGTATTTCGTAGTAACTAGTAGGTAAAAAGTGTTTGACTATGTAAAATTACCAGAAAAGATATAAATGAATATCGAAGATGTTTTGAAAATAAATAATTTGTTTTATTTTTATATGACCATAAAAATATTATAAAATAAATAATTTTTTATTTTTGTGTGACCATAAATATGTTATAAAATAAATAAATAATTTATTTTATTTTTATGTGACCATAACATATTATTAACTTTTTTTATTTAACTATTGCCATATATATTACGGACAATACTTGGGTACTGACCAACTAATAGGGTTTTGCCACATAGTCAATTTGTGATAAATGCAAAGAGATAAAAGTAAGAAATTAAAAGAAAAAAGTCACGTGGCAACATCCCATTGGTGGGGTCAGTACCTTGGGTATCAATAATCTATTGACTTTTCATTAATGCTTCCTAGAAAGCAGTTTTTTAAAAGCTACAAAAAATAACTTCTTAAAACTTTGGGGAAGCCAAAAGTGACTAGAAGCACTTCCCTAGAATTTACCAAATATCCTAGAATTTACCAAATACCATAGACTCAGTCCGGAATCACTTCTAGCCCCAAAAACAGTTCAGGAAGCATTCCCAAACTGGGCCTAAATCATTTACTTCTAACTTTTGTGTGTTTTTCTACCAACATTTTTACCATAAGATTAATAACCTCTAATTAGAACGGTATTGAACAAAATATGCTCAATGGTATTAAAGCAAATATTGTTTGATATGCAATACGGTTTTTATGTGTACATGTGTTGCAGCGATGGTAGGGGATGGATTTTTGGCTAGAGATATAACCCTTCAGAACACAGCGGAACCATCAAATTAAGCACCAAGCAGTGGCACTACGTCTAGGATCAGACCTATCAGCATTTTATAGGTGTAACATGCTATCATATCAAGACACTCTCTGTCAACGGCGGAATCGGGGTTGGCTTGGGTGGGCTACAGCCCACCCTAGCTTTTTGGAAAGGAAAAAAAAAGTTTTTTTAATAGTTCTAATTACAACTCATATAATTCTATGTATATCTCAGTCCAATTTCGATTCTAATTTAACTTACTATACTTTTCTTTATTTTAATAACAGCCCAATAACTTATAAACATGTATCAAACTCATTAAACCCATTGTATTTCCTTAACTAAGTGAAATATCAAATTAAGAAATGTTAATCTTTTATTCACTCAAAAATCAAATGGGAAAATTTTAACCTCTTAATAACAAACCAAGAGTAATATATTTACCATATAAATTAATTTCCAAGAATTTCAATTTTATGAGTTTTCATATCTTTTGGATTTGTAGAGATATACAGATGTCGGTACGAGAAAATTGTAAGTTGTATTTTTATTTTAAAGTTTATGTTGTAAAATTAATTGTAAAATTAAATTTTATTTTCGGCTATGAAACTTGTCAAAACATCTTTATGCAACAAGATGGATGACGAGTTTTTTTAGAATTGTATGGCTGTTTATATTGAAAGAGAACTTATTTTTACAATTGATTCGGATTCAATAATAAATGTTTTTACCTCTTTGAAGCCTCATAAGTCAAAATTTAAGTCGGATCTTATTGTATTTACAATGCATGCATATTTCCTTTTTATTTTCTTATGTTTTTATCTTGGTTAGAATATGTATTTGAGGGTAAGACTCTTTATGTCCCTAACTAGGTTTTTTATTTTCTTGTGTTTTTTTTCTTGGTTAGAATAGTATTTGAGGGTAAAACTCTTTATGTCCCCTCACTAAGTATACTTTTTTATTTTAACTAATAAAAATTCTTTCGTACCGTCGAGATTCGCTATCAATTTTTTTTTTTTTAATTATATAGTATAATTTTTTATCTATATGAAATTATTCACAGCCCACTTAAAAAAAAAAATTGGTTTGGCCTTTGCTCTTTATGTACACGCACTCCGCCAATTCTACGTCAGTTGCTACATAGCAGGCAAGGTTGATTTCATATTCGGTAACGCCACCGCCTTTTTCCAAAACTGTGACATCCACGCTTGCCGCACCAACCCAGGCCAGAGGAACATGGTAACTGCACAAGCCCGCAATGACCCTAATCAGAACACAGGCATAGTGATCCAAAAATGCAGGCAGGGACAGAGGCAGTCAAGGGTGAGTAGGGTCAACTGCCCCCCCTAAAATTTCAATTTCTACCAAAATTTTTGAAGTTTTTTCTCTTTGTAAAATATTTCTCTGGAACAATTGGAAGACTGGAAGTCTAAAAGTACACTTGCCAACTTTGAAACTACAAGAAAAGGAATAATGCTTAGGTACTGACCAGTCAATACCCAAGGTGCTGACCACACCACTCATTGCTTGCCACATAACCTAAAGCAAGGAGAAAATGGAAAAAGTAAAAAAGTTTTGCCACATGACAACACCTCATTAGATGGTTTGGTATGGTCAGTATGGCTGTCAGTACCCAAGTAATTTCCCAAGAAAAATGTATAAATAATTATTTTAATTTAACAACTATTAAAGTCAAATAATGTGGCCCACGTATAATTGTTTTTTCCAATAAATGACCCGTACAATAAATAACCTAGAAAACAACACTGTCTCAACTCTCATGCTCTCAGCTCATCTGCAAATTGAATTCAAGCAAACAAATAAATAAATAAATAAATAAATTTATGTTTTTATTTTAATAAAATCAAAGATCAAACCTCTTTTATATATACTAGTTATGGTAGCACATGCTAGGCATGTGCTTGATTTGGTCTACCTTTAGTCTTGCCTTTTGTAATTTCTGACACTCACATTTGAGTCATTCATTTGAATATCAACAAAGGAAAGTCTTTTGTATTTATAAACCGGTAGAGGTATATAGTTGCATTGGATGGAAAGTAGTAATAATATACATGGTCAAGACAGCCAGGGCAAGCAAGGCATTTCCCGTTGTAACCATTGGTGCAATTGTAACTACAACCTGAATAAAGGAACCTTCATAAAAGAGTCAAAAGGAGTAGGTGCAAGAGGTGTATCACTTGGCCCTGCATAAAAGAAGAAGACCACATGAAAATATTATGTATTCACATTATAGTTGAATCACTTATAGTAAATACAAAATAAGGGGGCAACATGGTGACAACTGAATTGTAGACTTTGAAATATAACAAGGTACAATTAGGAAATATATCTATTTTTATCTACAAAACATACAAACTGGCAAGACAGAACAACAAAAAAAGAAGAAGTGGAGTTCAACTGACTAAATACCTGGGGAGTATCGGACTATATGGTACAGCATATGCTGCTAGTTGTGGATCTGGAAAATATTCATCTGATTTTGGATGATCAGCTGCAATAGCAAGCAGGAAACATAAATATGAAAATGAGAAGCAGGAAACATAAATATGAAAATGAGAAACAGGAAACATTCTGTCAATTTTGTAGAAGCAGATTAATGAAGATGCATGACCATATTCAGCTTTTTCTGGATGAGATTACTTGGCTATGAACATGTGTATGCCAAAACAAGCATGCTGTCACCTCATCTGAAATTCTGATCCAATGCCTCATATCATTCATCACTCCCATGTTGAACCCGAAAACGATCCTCAATTATGGTATCAGAAATCTAACATATAGTTAAAGAACAAACCTTCTGATTAGAGCATGCTTTAATAATCACTCACAGTCATGTGGTGGCAAGCTTCTCTTTCAACGGTAATGAATTTGGTAATGAATTTATTATGACATGTTTTTTCTCCCTTTGTATCAAGAAATTGAATATATCTATATAACTAAATGCTAAAGAAAGATGTAAAAGTACCATTTATATAGACAAAATAAAACTATATTCATTTTTTGACATCCAAATGGAATTCATTATAATTTGTTTGTACTCTCATGTTAAGCAGACAATTTAAATATCTCTTTATAAACAATATTCTTAGTAGTCACATCATTAGAAGTTTCAACACCAGTAGGTTTGACAAGAATTTTGATCGAATTTGCTGTCTTTGCTCTTGATAATGCAACATATAATTGTCCATGTGAAAAAACAGGCTGAGGTAGATATATACCAACATAATCTAAAGTTTGGCCTTGGGCTTTATGTATTGTCATAGCAAAGGCTAAACGAATCGGGAATTGAGTTCTTCTGAATGGAAATGGATGTTTTTTATTTTCAACGGGTAGAAATGGAATTCTGGGCAAAAAGACTCTTTTTCCACGATAATGACCAACTGCAATTTTTGCATCAATAACATTTGATTCAAATTGATAACAGATCAATCTAGTACCATTGCATAGTCCTTCTGATGGGTTAATATTTCTAAGCAACATTATAGGACAGCCTGGTTTTAGTATTAATTCATGAGGAGGAAGTCCATTTGGTATTAGCGTATTCAAAAAATCTACTTGGAAACCATGTTCAGATTTGTCCAAGGTTTCATCAAAACTGATGCTAAATGCAATAAAGCATTTCTCTACACTCTTACTGGATTATCGTGAAATTTAGAAACAATCTACACCTGCCAAAGTTAATTGCCAAACTGAAACCAAAAGTCCGGCTTTAACACTTAGGATGAAAAATGAAGGGAGACAGCAGAAGCTCAACATAAAGAATATAAACCAGCACAACATTCCTAAGCAAAAATTACATGAAAGTAAAGATCAAACCAACGAAATGCCATTGACCCTGATTCCCACTTATAAAAGACTTGAACTAAACAAAATTTGCAAAAACTGAAACAACCAACCTAAATTAAATAAAGTAACAAATGGTAATTCACAAAATAACCTCAGTTTCAAAACCCCCAGAAGAGAAAGAAATTAAAAGACTCAATCATGATATTACATCCTCTTCTTGTGAACTCAGATATGTGTCCATATATCATGTTCTATTTTTAATTATCAGAAAACCAAATCCCTAAACTCCCAATAAAAGCAGTGGACTTTAATCCCCAGAATTACAAAATCCTCCACATGCAATCAACAATCAATAGCTCAATTGAATAACTCCTCAGGAAATCAAAATAAAAATTGCTGAATAAAAGAATGTGAATCACCTGTAGTGAGAGAGTTGGAGCCAAAGATTTTCTCTTTTGTTTGTTTGCTAGACCTCTAATCGAAGTTCCCCAGTTTTTGTCTGGATCTCAGATATATGTTGGTATCCCCAAATTTCATACTTATCTCTACACCTCTTGATCTGATGACCTGATGACTCTCTGTTTGAATCTCTGCTCTCTCTTTTCCCTCATAGTTATCTGATGACCTGATGACTCTCTGTTTGAGTCCCTGCTCTCTCTTTTCTGTCATACACATCCGACCACCGTTTGAGTCTGTCTTTTAACCTCTGGCTTTTTTTTATTTTTTATTTTTAATTGTTGATGAGCCAATGGGAAAATTCAGAGAAATAAAAATGTTTTAAAAATGTTTTAAAAAGTTCAAAGAAATTGAAATGGATGCTATAAATAAAAAGGCAACTATGCTCTTTTTATATATAGTATAGGATATATATATATATATATATTCTCTTGAGCCTTGACAAATAAATTTGTAAATGGTAATTCTCTGATCCTAATTTTTATTTTCTTTTTCATTATTTATTTCTCTTTTATTTTCTATTGTGTAATTGAATAAAATATAAGTTTAACTCAGCTGATAGATAGACGAGTTTGGGGCTTAGGCAAATGACTCCTAAGTCAGCGGCTCAAATCCTACCAATGATAAAAAAACTTTTTAAAAAAAAATATCTGGTCTAGATAGGTGGATAGATAGATACAAAAAAAAAAACAAAAAACAAAAAACAAAAAAAAAACAAAAAAAAAAAAAAAACAAAACTAATGTTTAGCATATGTTTAATCTATTGGTATTTGACAAATTATATAATAGAAATGTTTGTTATTAGAAAGTTGTGGGCCATGAAAGCTTGAGAATGTGATATATAAAATTTAAAGTGAAGAGCAGAAAAATGTAATCTTTACTCTTATTAAGCCACTAATCATATATTATCACATAATTGCTTGAAACTATTATGAGTACGTGTTAATGAATTATTTTTTATATGATGCATAAAAGTTGGATTTATTATGTAATTTAATCTGAATTTCAATACTAATTAGGTATTATACTATAGAAACTTTTAAATTAATTACAGGTTCATTGTTTAAAAAAATTGTAATAATTTTACTCATTAAACTCTATTTGGAACGGTGATAGAGAACTATTAAAAAAATTTAGTCAATTTTTTTGTTTAGCCTGGGTATACCGCTTATAAACTTGTGATGTTTCATTTTCGATTAAATGTGCGCACTTTAAATAGTTCAAAAAAATTTACCATTTTTATTATTATTTAATGATGCCCCCCTAAATGAAATTTCTGACTCCATCCTTGAATGCAGGATTGGTGGCAGTAAAGAATAGCTTCGCTACGTATCTAGCTAGGAAGACTGTGGAGTAGAGCTGGCCACGGTTCCGGTAAACCGTCGGTTTTGTCCGCGGTTTAACCGGAACTGGAGGGGCCAAACCAAAACCGAAAACCGGAACCTAAATCGCCGGTTTGAAAACCGGTTGGAAACCGGTGGTTCCTGTTTCGGTTTCGATTTCAGTTTGGGACTCCTCCAAACCCCTAAACCGGCCAAAACCGGCGGTTTTGTTCTTGGTTTAAACCGCCGGTTTATAAAAAATATATATTTATTTTAAAAAAAATTCAATCAATCAGATGTTGCCATGTGGCAGCGAATTTAAAAAAAAAAATAACCGAAATCAAACCGGACCAAACCGCCAAACTTTGGCGGTTTGAAACCGGTACCAAACCGATGGTTTCGGTTTCGGTTTCGGTTTCGATTTTGGGTGGCCACAAAACTGAAACCGCCGGTTTCAAACCAAAACCGAACCGTGGTCATGACTACCGTGGAGGCTATATTCAAGGACTGTTATAATGCAATCAGACATAAGTGATGTAGTACATCCAGCTGGGTGGTTTGAATGGGATGGGGACTTCGCTCTTGAGTCTTGACACATTGTTTTATTGAGAGTATGTGAACACTGGTGCTGGTGCCCAAAATAACTTTCTCGCATATTGTTTGATCTGAATCCACATGCCCAAAATAACCTATTTGAACCTAATTAATCATGTTCACTTATGTTCGGTTTATCATGTTAACAGATTCAAACATGTTCAAAAAAAAAAAAAATGAAAACCGAATATTTTGCGATTAAATTTGGTTTAGCCCAAAACCGAATAGACCCATACCGACCCCTAAACATGGTATGTGCCAACTAATTTCTGTAAAGAATAATTTAGTAATTCATGTTGTTTCGAATTTCGGTACACTCAAAGCAAAAAAGTGAAGGAAATGGAAGTTATATATATAGAGAGAGAGAGAGAGTGTGTGTTATAATTTCCGTAGCCGCAAAAACACAACGTGTTATCTCTTCTTCAAATCAACTAAATTCTAAACCCTAAACAAAAATCTTTTGTTTATAGGTTAATTCGATGATATCGATTACATCAGTTAAGCATTTATATTTTTTGTATGCATGATAGTATTTATATTTTTTAAAAAAGTTTTTTTATCATTGGTAGGATTTGAGCCGCTGACTTAGGAGTCATTTGCCTAAGCCCTAAACTCGTCCATCTATCAGCTGAGTTAAACTTATATTTTATTCAATTACACAATAGAAAATATAGGCAAGGGGAACTCCAAGCTGCAATAATAGAGAAAAGTTTGGAATTTGATTGTCTTGCTTAGTTGGAGCCGTTGGGGCAGTTGGGCTGTGGCCTGTGGCCTATCAGATAAAGGATAAATGTTGACAGGGGGCTGACTAAGAGTGAGAATATTAATTTAACAATTTCTGGTTTTGTTTTCAAGTCTCAACCCATTGGGCTCTGCAATGTATGGTTGTGTTCTTTCCACAGATGTTGCTTGCATAGTCCACAAACGTTGGTTTAAACTTACATGTTTTTTCTTTGCATCAAATTCAAACTATAAAATTTATTTATCATTTTATTTCTCTGGAATATGAAGCTAACCCCATATAATATATATACATCATACATGCTTTGCACTAAATTCTTCTACTTTAAACTCATTTATATTTCTGCAAAAAACCTCTCACTAAAAGATTATCAAACCTCAGGCCTAAACGATGCAGGAGGACGATTCACCTTCCTCAACCTTCACACTCAGACAATTTAACGGCGATTTAACAGCCGTGAACAAAGACCTACCAGTAGACCCATCTCCTTCCTTCCTGGAAACAAACGGCGGCGTCTTCGAAAAAACCCACCGATCCATATAACTCCTTCCTCTACCGCTGCCCTCTCCACTGCCTTTTCTCGAACTGCCTTCACTGGCCATAACCAAATTGAAACTCATTGCTCGTTTGATTTTTCCGCTCATTATTATTTGCTTTCGAATCTCTTCTGGCAATCTCAACGTATATCTCTCCATAAACATTACTGGTTGGACTAGCGAGTGTCCTGTCGAGTGTGACCTCGGAAACTTCCCACAAATTCTCGATCTCGGCGATCGGTATTTCTTCGGACTCACGTGATTTGCGTTCTCTATTTCTTGCACTTGCACTACTTCACTGTTTTGTTGTTCATCGTTAATGTTGATCACAGTTTGATTTCGATCTTCATCACTTGATTCAGAAGCAGAGTTGTTCTGAGTCAACTCGTTGTTTGACTCGGTTGATTTAGCCGTTTCGTTGGATTTTTCTGGTGTAAGATTAGCTCGACAGACCGGACACGTGACATGAAAATCTAACCAGGCGTCGATGCAATCATGATGAAACACATGGTCGCATGTTGGTAACAAACGCAGCTCATCGTCGTCTTCAAACTCGCTTAAACACACTGCACATTCGAGAGCTCCTCTACCGATTTTCAGATCCTTCACAGCAGAGTAAATAAAGAGCGGGAAACTCTCGATCACATGAGGATCGAGGCCGCGGCTCTTGCCGGCAGCACCTGGCAAGACTTCGGCGGCGGGAGATAAGTCGACGCAGTTACGGACATATATGGAAAACACGGAAACGATTAAGAAGACGGTTACAAGGACCAAGAGGACGATGGCCATTGAAGGATCGAAGTTGGAGTAGAATCCACTGGATTCCGGGTCCGGCGGCTGTTTTGTCGTGACAGGCTGTGCGGCGGCGTAATGGCATGCGGAGAAGAGAACTATCGTCCATGTGAATCCACGCATGATCCAACGGCTGAGATTTAGCTTAGGTTCTCTCATGAGATTTTGAAATTATTAACTGAAACGAAAAACGTGTGAAGTGTGAAGTAGAAAATAAAGAGAGTGTGTGGTAAATAAACAGGTCAGCATAGAAGCTGAGGTGGCAAAACGAAAGAGGCAGCTGTGGCCTGCGAGAGCCAATGGCCCTGTGTCACTGTGTGCAAGTGTCGTGGGCATCAAGGAAGAAACGAATTCGTGAATGATGACGTCAGCACTAACCTCAATCGAAAAGCCTCTTTGCTACGTGCCCACCGAAATAACCGCTACCTGATGTCTATCTATCTGGAGGGCGGAGGCCCACTCGAATTCCACATTAGCAAATTCAATAAATTACAATTTCAAATATTAATGTCATTTAATGTGTCTTAGAATTTTATATAGGACAATGTTGGGTATTGACTAGTTCCCACCAATAGAGTGTTGGTACATAGCCCATTTTAAAAGAATATAAAAAAATAAATTTAAAAAGTAAAATAAAAAATGCCATGTAACAACACACTGTCGGTGGGTTAGTATCTTAAGTACTGACTAGTCAATACACAAGTATGTTCCTTTTCAATAATACTAAACATTCCACCTAAAATTTCATATTTTTCATCCCACCACATGTGGCATGTGAGGTGTCAAATTGTGAGTGGATACACATTAATAATTAATCTCACCTACCCTATGTATCCACTCACCATTTGACACCTCATATGCCAAATGTGGTGGGATGAAAAATGTGAAATTTTATGTGGGATGCGTAGCATTACTGTTTCCTTTTATATATGGATAGTTTTTAACAATATGTTTGATTTGATAGAAGAATAATGCTTGATTATTAACTGGTCAGTACCCAAAATACTGACATCATCAATGGAAGCGTAGCACGTGGTCTTTTTTCTTTTACTTTTTACATTTATCTCACTAATTGGGCTACATGCTACATTCATATTAGTGGGGTCAGTATTTTGGGTACTGACCAGTCAGTACCCAAGCATTATTCTTGATGGAATATGAGAGAAATGAAATGAAAAGATTTTGATGGATTTCTAATGTTTTTTTTGGATTATTAAATGAGAGGGAAAGGAAAGAAAATTGAGGGAAATGGAAGAAAATTGAGGGAATAATTTCTTATTGTTTCACTCAATTTGATTTTCAATCAAATTTGGAAGGAAAACCAGAGATTGGAAGTAAAATGAGAGAAAGGGATCCAAAATGACAATATTTCAAAACTAAATCTATTAATATTGAAATTTTTTTTTTTTTTCCCAAACCTATATAAAAACTTTCTCATTCATACTTGTGCACCATATTCTCTACCAAGGTTAACTATTTATTTTAGATTAGTCTATATGACTTTGAATGTTTTATTTTTATCAAACTAATCAGTCTTGGTCTGTATTCGATTTCCTGGATGATGTTGTTTGGCTTTTATTATACTTTATTATTTTTTTATATAAAAATAAATTAAAAAAATACTGCAATGTTATTGTTGGGTATTTATATTAAGTGAAAATTACTCAGAATGACCACAAAGATTAGGGGAAATTCATTTTTAACCACAAACGAAATTTTAATTGTTTATAACCACTTTTTTAAGAAATTACTGAAAAACCCTCATATAAAAACCTCTCCAAAACTCTCTCTCTCCTTCTTTTCTCTCTTTCTCCTTCTCTCTCCCGATCTGCTCACTCTTCTCTCCTCTAGGTGTCGTCGACCATCGTCGGACGTCATCTTCCACCGCAGGAAGTCGTTGCCGAGCTCGCACAATCTCCACGAACCAGCGACCGATGGTGGACAACGACCAGTCGACGACGTCCGGCGGCTCGGTGCTCGCGATCCTCGCCAGCGATTTGGTCTGCAAAACAAAAGAGAAACAAAAAACCTAAACCTAAACCTAATTTTAATTTGGGGAAGAAGAAGAGGAAGAAGAAAAAGGGGAAAAAAATAAAAACTTATTCTAATTTCAATTTAGTCCAGATTTCAAGAATGGATATTTCAATTTAGTCCAGATTTCAATTTTGGATATTTCAATTTAGTCCAGATTTCAATTTTGGATATTTCAATTTAGTCCAGATTTCAATTTTGGACATTTAAATTTAGCCATGATTTCAAGTTTGGACATTTCAATTTACCTATGATTTCAAGTTTGCTTCGAGATTTAAAATAGAACTATTTTCAGGGGTACTCTTGTAATTTACGGACATACACTGAAAGTTTTTTAAAAAAATGGTTATTAATAATTAAAGTTTCAAAAGTGGTTATTATAGAAAGTTTAATGTTTCCTATGGTTACTATTGTATTTCTCTCTTTATATTATTGAAGGAAGGGTGTTTTCGTAAATAGAATAAAATGTATTAATTTATTTCTCTCCTCAAATAAAATTTGTTTTCTTTCCTTTCTATTCATAAGTCATAACCATCCAAAGAACAATTATTTAAAACATTATCTTTTTCTTTTATTTTTTCGTTATCTTATCATTTCCTTTATTTTCATTTTTAATCATTTAAAAGAATCCGCTATTTTTTTTGAACCATCATTAAAAAATAAAAACTAATATTTTAGGTCATGCAACACAAATATATTAATATCTAAAAATTGATTTTTCAAAAATAAAATGTTTCAATTAATATCAGTATCTATTTGTATCCCGTCCAAAAAAAAAGTGCAAGATCTCACACTTGGTTTTCAACAAAATGTGATTTCATCATGTGTTAAAGATAATGATTAAAATAAATAAATAAAATAGACACTAATTTCGAAAGTTAAAATGTAAAGCTCCACTATTTTATATCTATAAAATTATCTATAACCATTAACCAAATCATTTTTATTTTTTTTACGATTTCCATTTCAATTACATAATCAAGTAGTGTGTGAGTAATTACATAATCATGAACAATATGAGATTGACTCAAGGTTAATCCCGATACGAATCGGATCGTATGGAGTAGTGCAGGCTTGCGTTTAGCGCAAGAGAAGGTGCATAAGTTGCACGTACAGAAGGTCCAAGTGTGGGGTGTTATTTCATTAAGTTGTCTTATTTAATTATGCTGTTGTTTGATTTATTCAATAAGTAAGTGGGTTGAGTGGTGGGCGCTGGAAGCACTCACGTTTCCACTAGGATGCTTATTTGTGTTATCTGATGTAAGGCCTATATAGAGGTCTATTTGAATTCAATGAAGGATTATCAAAGATTTATAATCCCAAATATCTCTCCTCTCCTGTTATATCCTCTAAATTCTCTTCTTTGTATCCCTTTTCTTCTTCTTTTATTGTTCCCATAAATTAGTTTATAACAAATTGGTATCAGAGCTCTACATCCATGGAAACCCGCGCTAAGTCTAATTCGGAATTTCGCAATGAAATTCACGAAATACTAGCAACACACGAAACCAGGTTCGATGAAATCATTGCCAATCATGAATCACGATTCGATCAACTCATCACCAACAACGACAATTGTTTCAACCAACTCATTACCAGCAATGACAATCGTTACAACCATCTTATCGCCGAAATGCAAGCTTTGCGCCAATTACTTCCTCAACCGCAGCAACATCATCAATCTTCTCAACACGGCCAAACCGTCACCGGTCAATTTCGCACCAACAATGAGAAGGAGATCAATTTGTTCGAATCTGGAGAAGCGTCACACACTCTCGCAACTCACAACAACTTCAACTACGATCGGCACCACCCTACTTTGAAACTGAACTTTCCAACTTACGGGGACGGTGATCCAACGGGATGGATTTTCAAGGCCAAGCAGTACTTCGAATTCAAAAGTATTGCTTCCCAACAACGGGTACAATTAGCGTCATTCCACCTAGAGAAGGTAGCGCTTCAATGGTACCGGTGGTACACCAAAAACCGGGGACCCTTGAGTTGGAACGAGTTTACCACAGCCCTCCTAAAAAGATTTGGACCAACGGACTACGATGATCCATCGGAGGCTCTATCGCGGCTCAAACAAACCACATCCGTCACAGCTTATCAGGAATCGTTCGAAAAACTGTCACATAGGGTGGACGACTTACCAGAAAATTTCTTGGTGGGAAGTTTTATTGCTGGCCTGAAGGACGAAATCTGACTTGATGTTCGTGTCAAACAGCCAAGAACTCTTTCCGAAACCATAAGTGTGTCGCACTTAATTGAAGAACAAAATTACCTACAGCGAAACAGGGGCTCATCGTATAGACCAGCCACCAATTTGACACCCTCTAAGCCACAACCAAGCACAACAGCTGGTCTCCTCGGGCCTCCACCTTCGCGCGCAGCAGGTAACCTTCCAGGAACCATTCGCCGGATCACCAATCAAGAAGCGCGTGACAGACGCGAAAAAGGCCTATGTTTTTATTGTGATGATAGGTATGCTCCCGGTCACCGTTGTGCTATACCCCAATTATTTATGATTGAGGATGTAATGACAGGAGAAACTGACGAAGATGTGGACATGGAAATTGAGAACCCTCTCAATGATACCTATCCAGAAATTTCTTTCCATGCAATGGCGGGTACAACTCATCCGCAAACATTCCGAGTGGTGGGCAAGGTTGGCAACAAAGACGTAACGGTGCTCATCGACGGCGGAAGTACTCATAATTTTATTGATCAGACAGTTGTCTCCAAATGGGGGTTACCGGTCGTCCGAGATAGAGTGTTTCAGGTAATGGTGGGTAACAAGGAAAAAATAGATTGTACTGGGCGTTGTTTGGATCTATCGCTCACAATTCAGGGGTATACAGTTTGTGCGGATTTTTATATTTTGCCAGTTACCGCTTGTCAAGCTGTATTAGGGGTGCAATGGTTAGAAACCTTGGGTCCGATAGAGACGAATTATAGGAAACTTACCATGTCTTTTTCTCAAAATGGGCGTCGTCACACGCTACAAGGAATGACCCGAATGGAGGTTGCACCATTGAGTGACAAAGAACTCCAACACCTGTCAGGTATTGGATTTTTTTTACATGTGGTGTCGCCACTCCATGCAACACAAACAAGTGGAGAACATGCTGATATGGGTGACGTGAGATCAACTGAAAATGCTGCTGCACTTTGTGAGTTGTTGGCTAAATTCACACACCTATTTAAGGAACTAAAAGAACTACCACCTGTCTGCATATATGATCACCAAATACCACTATTGCCAAACCAGCCAGCGGTGAGTGTGCGACCTTATAGGTATCCCCATTATCAGAAAAATGAGATAGAAAAGTTGGTCCATGAGTTCCTTGATTTCGGCATCATTCGACCAAGTCACAGTCCGTTTTCGTCACCGGTACTGCTCATTAAAAAACCAGATGGCACTTGGAGATTTTGCGTCGACTACCGAGCTTTGAATGCTATAACGATTAAAGACAAATTTCCAATTCCGGTCATAGATGAACTGTTAGATGAGCTTCATGGCGCACAGTACTTCTCGAAGTTAGACTTACGGTCCGGGTACCATCAAATTCGGGTTAGAAACGAGGACATTCACAAGACGGCTTTCCGTACACACGATGGTCATTACGAGTTCTTAGTTATGCCGTTCGGATTGACTAATGCTCCTGCCTCCTTTCAGTGCCTCATGAATGACATATTCAGACCATATCTGAGGAAATTTATCTTGGTTTTTTTTGACGATATTTTAATTTACAGCAGGACTTGGAGCGACCATTTAAAACATCTACAACGTGTTCTCCGAATTTTGTCTGACAACCAGCTGTTTTTGAAACAATCAAAATGTAAATTTGGTGTATTACAGGTGGAGTACTTGGGTCACCTCATTTCATTAGAAGGGGTTGCGGTTGACCACACAAAAATCCAATCAGTTCAAAATTGGCCGGTTCCAACGTCCGCAAAGGGGGTTCGTGGGTTCCTTGGGCTTGCCGGCTACTACCGCAAATTTATCAAAGGGTTTGGTTCCATGGCAGCCCCGTTAACACGCTTACTGACCAAGGAGGGGTTCAGTTGGCCACCTGAAGCAAGTCTTGCCTTCAATCAATTGAAATCAGCTCTCACGTCTCCTCCAGTTTTGAGGCTTCCGGATTTCTCCCAACAATTCGTTATTGAATGCGACGCAAGTGGAGTTGGGTTGGGTGCGATACTATCACAGCAAAACAGGCCTATTGCCTTTTATAGTGAAGCTTTAAAAGGGGCAGCTAAGTCTCTTTCCACATATGAAAAAGAGATGTTGGCAATAGTGAAGGCAATTCGAAAGTGGCTTCCATATCTATTAGGCAAACCATTCGTAATTCGGACGGACCACCGCAGCCTAAAGTTTTTATTGGAACAACGAATCACCACCCCAGCACAAACAAGATGGCTGCCGAAGATCATGGGGTATGATTATACCATTCAATACAAGCAAGGAAAAGATAATCAAGGGGCTAATGCACTCTCGCGCATGACTAATTTTCAGTTCTTAGCTGTTTCGTTACCAATTGCGGATTGGTGGAAAGTGCTTCAGCAAGAGGTGGCACAAGACCCGTATTACACCACTCTTGTCGGGTCTTCTACGTCACAATATGTGCAGCGAGATGGGGTATGGATGTTGGGTGGAAAGGTACAGTTGAGTCCTCACTCTTCCTTGTTGCCGGCTGTCCTAGCTGAAGGACATGCGTCACCCACAGCTGGACACTTTGGGTTTCAAAAGACTCTATGCCGAATCAGTTCAAGCTTTGTATGGCCGGGGTTACGCTCAACCATAAAAGATTATATCCGCAATTGTGAGGTCTGCCAGCGATGCAAAAATGACAACCTTAGACCTTCAGGGCTGCTCCAACCTCTACCAATTCCGGAGCATGTGTGGACTGAAATCTCCATGGATTTTGTCGAAGGTTTACCCTTATCTCAAGGCCAAGACGTGATAATGGTGGTGGTAGATCGTCTCTCCAAATATGCGCATTTTGTGCCCCTTAAGCACCCGTATACAACCCTCACCGTGGCCAAGGCATTCGTCACGAACATTGTCCGCTTACATGGCATACCGTCTTCCATTGTGAGTGATCGAGATAAGGTTTTCTTAAGCTCTTTTTGGCGTTCTCTTTTCACACTACAAGGTACTCATTGTAGGGAAAAATAACGTACCCGCAGCGGAAGCGAGACTAAAAAAATAGTTTAGTGGCTTTTAAAATTTTTCCAATTATGAACCTTAAACCCTTTTGATTAATTAAATATATATAACAAAGTAATAAAAATTTAATACCTCTTGTCGCGTGATCCGATTGACTTGCGTCGATGGTAATCCGCAAGATCTTCAATCCTAGCACGAACGTGGATCACCTAGGAGCGTGGTCTCCCTTCTCTTTGAATTGCAAACCTGTGATGGGATTAAACAAACTTTTCTTTCTTGATCGTTAGTCACAAAAACAATCAAAAGAAACCTAAGATTATTCCGGTCACTTTTGAGTTCTCAATCTAATGATCGAAACTCGCGTGAACCTTAATCGATGTTGTATACACAAGCTTATCAATGATTAAGCAAGTAGTACACCATCAAAGAATAATCTATATTCCTTTTTCTTTTGTTTTAGTAGAATAAAATATTCCTAACTATGAGTTTAGAAGAAGAAGAAAAAAATAATTCTGCACACATACCCTTGGAGCTGGCCGAAAATTATATGAATGCATATATAGGTGGCCGAAAATTTCTCTTCTTTCTAACCCTAGGGTGACCGAAATCCTTGACCAAAAATCATTAGGGTTTCCGCAATTTTACTCCTAAAATATTGGAGATTTAGTTGCACCCTAATTCCTATTTTGTTTAAGATTTCCAAACCCTAATCAAAAATCTTTTATTCCTTATTTGACTAAAATAAAAAGACTTCCTATTTGATCAAATAAATAAAATTAATTATTTATTTCCTTGTCAAACAAGTCTTTCTATTTAATTATACTATTACCAATAGTATACAAATAGGAATCATATTTCCTATTTAGAAAAGATTTGTTACTTTAATTAAACAATTAATTAATAAATTAATTAATTCTTATTTAATTAAATAATGAAAACAAAATAATATTTTAGGTTAATAACCTTGTTGCCGCCCCATATGTATATTGGGCCCAAATATTATTTTCTCATTTCATTTAATCCTTTGGACTTTAAATAAAAAGCCCACATGTGAACTAGACCCATTCTTACTAAAAGAAACAAGCCCACATGTTCTTCATTAATATATAAATATAATTGTGCAGCTCATTACCTAAATAATGTGCAAATTATATTCTTAATATATTAAATTGCAATTCTAGATGGACCCCAAATTGGTCCGGTAGAATATATCAAGTGATCCATGCAAGTCCGTGTGGATTGGGGATCTTGGCGGGCTATCTAAATTTAAGCTCCAATAGACATAACCTAATCACAATCAACAAATGATTCACTTAGGTCCGATCCATTAATTTTAGCTCATTCCACTAAAGAGCTAAAATTGAACTCTTAAATAAAGACAGAAAAGGAAGATGCTTCCTCATTCATACCCTAGACAATCATATTGGAGATAGTGTATCCTCGTGATTAATATCAGTAATCGCCAAGAGTTCATAGACCGCCTATAACTCTCCAAGTTACCATATTTACTCATATGACCACGTTTTGAACTTGGATATTTTGACTTGTCCAGAAGCCATGTTTTCAATAGCCACTATCGAAAACTCAACGTTGAGATTTAATATCCAATTACCTCAAAACATCCATATGATGATATTATACTCTCATTTAATAAATGGAGCCACGATGTCCATATCTATAAATGAAGTCCTCTATCGATTAACAAATGAATATCACCAAACTATCGAGGATAGACTATGCGATATAATCGTACTCATTGATAGCTCAAATGATATCACCTGCAACCATAAGTCCATCATTTATCTCAGGATTAAGATAGACTCTCCGATTGTCCTGATAATGAAATTACTTTTATCTACTGACGGTTATAGATAAAGTATTTCATTGTGATCCTGTTCAATGCACCCAGTGCACTAGATCCTTTTGCTCGAAGACACTCCGATGATTTTAGACTCATCATATCTCATTTGATCCCACTCAAATGCTAACAAAAGAATTCTACAACTTTAACAAGATAAAGGTGCCCAACCTTTAACTTAAGTTGTGAACGATATTCAAGACTAACTAAAGAATTGTGTCTATCACATACATATCCAGATGTATGAACAATTCTTCTTTTCTCATAGTCTTTAGACCTTATGATTATTTACTTTAACAATTATTAAACTATAAATGCTATAAGATTTGTTTAAACCAGAAATCACTTTATTAATATGAATAAGATTGTTAATTACACTATTACACTCTTGCTATTGAGCATAATCCTAACACTCATCTCAGCTATAGTTCGAGTTATCACCCACAGACAGATGGTTAAAAGGAAGTGGTAAACCGTACCTTGGAACAATATCTCCGATGTTTTACCAGTGATCAACCCAAAAAATGGATGGAATGGTTGGCATGGGCTGAGTACGGTTACAATACTGCGGTACATTCTTCCACAAAAATGTCCCTTTTTGAAGTCGTATATGGGATCCCTCCTTCGTCATTGATATCGTACATTCCAGGCACTACAAAAATTCAGGCAGTTGAAGGGTTATTACAATCTCGAGATGTCATCCTTCGGGACTTGCGTCGTAATTTGTTGATTGCTCAAGGTCGAATGAAGCTGCAATCCGATAAGCATAGACGAGAGGTAAATTTTGCTGTGGATGATTATGTCTACCTACGTTTGCAGCCTTATCGCCAAAAATCAGTGGCGTTTCGTAGTTCGTTAAAGTTAGCACCAAGGTATTTTGGGCCCTATAAAATTTTAGCTCGGATTGGATCTGTGGCGTATAAACTGGATCTTCCAGCGGATGCTCGCATACATAATGTATTTCATGTTAGCTTACTCAAGAAACAATTGGGACCAATTGTCACTTCTAGCGTGACTCTACCTCCTGTAGCTGAGGATGCTACCTTGTTGCCTCAGCCACAGTCCATTTTAGATCGCCGAGTTGTTCAAAAAGGGAAGTATCGGCCGAAGACGGAAATTCTTGTTCACTGGTCAGGTACCTCTAAAAAAGATGCTACTTGGGAAAATTTGTGGCGATTTTCCAAAACGTATCCAGATTTTTACCTTGAGGACAAGGAACTTCGAAGGGGGGTGGATTGATACGAATCGGATCGTATGGAGTAGTGCAGGCTTGCGTTTAGCGCAAGAGAAGGTGCATAAGTTGCACGTACATAAGGTCCAAGTGTGGGGTGTTATTTCATTAAGTTGTCTTATTTAGTTATGTTGTTGTTTGATTTATTCAATAAGTAAGTGGGTTGAGTGGTGGGCGCTGGAAGCACTCACGTTTCCACTATCTCCTATCTTTTAGGATGCTTATTTGTGTTATCTGATGTAAGGCCTATATAGAGGTCTATTTGAATTCAATGAAGGATTATCAAAGATTTATAATTCCAAATATCTCTCCTCTCCTATTATATCCTCTAAATTCTCTTCTTCGTATCCCTTTTCTTCTTCTTTTATTGTTCCCATAAATTAGTTTATAACAAATCCCCTCACACCTACTACATATAAGAGATTGTAGGTTCGGTTCATGTTCTTTCCCCAATCCCAAAATGTTGTAATAATTTTAAAAAAAAATTAAAAAATTAAAAATTAACCTAACAAAATACATTAATAAAGGTAGTTGTAGACTCCAACCGACCTAACGGTTTACAATTAATTTAACTTTTAAAAATAATAATTACACACACTAGATCAGGTAATAATATATGAAATAATAGTAAATTAAAATCCTATGGATTGATTTTCTTATATTTTCATTGTCTCTAGAATTATAAATAAAATAAAAAATTATTAATTAATTTATATTATTAAAACAAAAGCAGAGAAGGTAAATATTATTGTCTACATGGTATGTATCATATTTTAAGTACAATATAAAAACTTGTTGTAATTTGATTGGTGTACGGGTGCATGGCATCGCCCCTATGAGCACCTCTTAAATTCACATCTAGTATTTAGTATTTTTATGGGTTAAAATGTCCAAAATACCCTCAATTTAAAAAACAAAACAAAACTCATATGTTTATAGGGATGGACATTTCCCTATGGGTATAGAGGAGGGGGTGGGATAGTACTAAGGATAGGCATTTTTCTTCGGATATCCAAATCCTCCTTTTCCATCCTTTTTCTTATTATTATTATTATTATTATTATTATTATTATTAGGGTGGGGGGCATGTAATTTAAAAATGGGAAATGGGGATGAGGATATCTCCCCCCAAAACTCCCCCATCCCCATTTTCCTAAAATGGGGAAATGGGGTGGGATGGGGTGGGGGTACTTATATTCATCCCTATTTCCCCAATACCTATCCCTAGGTGGTACCCCATTTCCCCCAAATACATATATATATATATACGGTCCCGTTCACATCAGTACGCATTGATGTAACTACATTAGTACCAATGCATGTGAACTACTGATCATGGAGAAGTTTTGATAAGTGCATACACTTTGAGTCAAAGTATGTAAATCTAATGGTCTACATTTAACACACTGATAAAGTTATATCACAAAGTTATATCAGTGTGCACTGACTTGAACATTTTTGTATTTATATATTATTTTCTTTAAAAAAAATAATAACTCTAACTCACGGTCACCTACTAACCCACAAGACATGGTCATCCACTAACCCACTTAGCACCACTAAGTCACTAACTCATCTATATTACTTTAAGTATTTGTATTAATTTTGGATTAAATTAAACCAATTAAATGTTTTATATCAAATATTTTGATTATTTATTGGATTAAATATTGAAACGAGGTAAATCGAAAGATTAAGATGGTCGAATTTCTTATTTGGAATTCCAAATTCCGAAATTCGAATTAGAAAATATTGAGATTAAAAATGAGAAAACGGGGAACATGATAAGGGCAAGGGAACCTCTCCTCATCCACACTTCCCCCAAATGGGGTTTAGGGGCGAGAGTGGAGAGATCTTCCCCTACCCCAATGGGCCCCCACGCCCATTCCTATACGTTTCTCTTTTGAAAGTTCGTCTAAAAATTGAAACATCTAAACATCTCCCGACAGATTTTGTTTCACATTATAAAATGAAACACGTCTTCTGTTTTATATAACTTTTCCCCACTAAAAACTTTCATTTTTCAATAAATTTACCAAAACACAGCAACATAAAATCTACAAATAATAATTGCACATACCAGATGAGGTAATAACGTAGGAAGTAGTAAATTAAAATCCTAAAATGAATTGATTTTCTTCTATTTTTATTGTCTCTATTAATTAATTTATATTATTAAAATAATATGAGAGAAGGTGAATATTATTGTCTACATGCTATGTATCATAGTTTAAGTACAATATAACAACTTGTTGTAATTTGATTGGTTTAGAGGGCCATGGCATGGCCACTATGGGCACCCCTTAAATTCGCTTATGGTATTTAGTATTGCTATAGGTTCCGATGTCCAAAATACCCCCAATTTAAAAATCAAAACAAAACTCATATGTTTCTCTTAAAAAAGTGAAACATCTTAGGTTTTACTTTCGTCTAAAAAGTGAAACATCAGAAGTTGTTTCACTTTCGAAAGTGAAACATTCAAACATCTCTCTATAGATTTCGTTTCACGTTGCAACATGAAACAGATGTGAATTACCACGAGTTTATATAATAATAAATAAATAAATAAATTGAGACTGATGGGCTGTTTTGATCCATTTTAAAAAAATGGTTTTTCGTTTTTAAAAACAAAAAATAACCTTAAAGTTGTTTGGTTACGTGTTTTACAAAATTATTTTTGAAAACAAAAAACAACTTTTTAAAATGTATAAATAAGGGGTCGTTTGTTTTTTCCACTTAAAACTTAATGAGTCAGAATTATAATTATTAAATTATTTTGTTTGTTTTTTTAAGTGGTCAAACAACTTAAAAATACCAAAAAACAACTTAAAATAAAAAGTAAAAAATCCTGATTTTTCACTTAATTGTAAATTACTGAATTGCATTAAATGCAATCCAAAATCTTTTCTTCCGATACTATCCTCCATATATAACATATCTCCAATTTCATCATAATAATATATTGTATAGAAATATTTATTTTAATATATTGCTTATTTTAAATAACTTTAAAAAAATAAAAATAAAAATAAAATAAAATAAACCCTAATCACTTCTCATATGGGTGTTTAATATCAATACTTTATTATGATATTAGGGTGATATATTTATATATTATTTTTTTAGAGTGTTTTGTGTAAGTTTTCCTGCTGCCCCTTTTATTTTTTGAAAAAAAAAAAAAAAAACTTTTTATTTTCTTAGTAAAAATAAAGTTTATTTGTAATTGAAGAAGAAGATCATGATCATATATGTTCATATATAATTATTATTTTTGGATTTTTTTTATTCTATATTATATGTATAATTGATTAACATGGGTGTAAATGTAAAATTACTTCTTTTCAGACAATTTTATTTGTTAAAAACAAATATGTTAACAGTACATTCAGATGTGAGAGGAAAAAAAAAAAAAACATGTCATTCAGATTCAGGTTTCAGTCACTATTCAGTTTTCAGTAAAATTCAGGATTATTCTGTCTTTAGACAAAAAAACAAACGACCCCTAAGTTGAAAACAACTTTTTATTATTTTTCACAATTTTCAAAACATCATTTAAAAACAAATCACAACTTTTCCCTCTAAATAACTACTTTACCCATTTTAAAAAACAACAACAAATATATTTACAATGCTTTCCGTTTTAGAAAACTATTTTTAACCAAATACATTACATTTTTAAAAATAGTTTTCAAAAACACCATTTTAAAAACGATATCAAACATGCTCTTAACTTTCCACAATTTTCTCCACTAAAAACTTCAATTTTTCAATAATTTACCAAAACAAAGCAACATAAACATGAACACAAAGTACAGAATTCAATTAAAACGCAAGATTTACATACCTTCAACTAGATCTCAGAGATATCAAGCACAAAATCGTCGATTTCTCGTTATGCGTTTTTCGTTGATTTCTGATAAAATTTTCGTTAATTTATCGTTATGAAAACGATGTTTGATAAAAATTCGATCAAATGAGGTGTATGCGATTGTTGTAGGTTTTGATTGTAGAGAGATAAGGAGAGGTATAAAATGTTGAAGAAAATGTAATAAGGGTAATAATATAATTGGATGGTTATTTGGTTAAAGAGAATTACTATGAATTGAATGGAAAAAACAATAGTTTCAATTGGTTATTTTTGACAATTTCCTCTAAAATACTATATGTGATAGGATATCTATGTAATATAACTCAATAGATCAATTTTAGATCGTTGACTGCCCAATGTGGTTTGGTGGTAAAAGCGTTCATTTATCTTGACAATGTTCCATTGTCGCCACCAAATGTAACATCATTTTAAAAACAATACCAAATGCGCCTCATACGCGTTTGATATTGTTTTTAAAATGATATTTTCAAAACTATTTTTGAAAATGAAAATTAAGTTTTAAAAACAATGTTTTTAAAAACGTAATGTGTTTGGTAGCATCTTTTAAAAGTAGTTTTTAAATACGTAAAACAATGTAAATGTGTCTGGTCTTGCTTTTAAAAATACGTAAAATAGTTGATTGGAGAGAAAAATAATGGTTTATTTTAAAAAGATGTTTTGAAAATGATGAAAAACAATAAAAAGTTGTTTTCAACTTTTTAGTTATAACTTTTAAACGGTTTTTTTTTTTTTTTTTTTTCAAAAACAAATTTTATAAAATGGCTAACCAAATAACTTTTTAGTGTTTATTATTTTTGAAAATGCATCCAAACAGAAACAGCCCAATAGTTGTGTACTAGTGTTAATGGCATGAGTGCACGACATAGTTTTAATTAACATATCACTCACTACGCTTATCACACCACAAATCACATGGCACACTATTTAGATAAATATTTTGGACTAAAAATTAAACTTGTTCCTCACGTTCAAAATTTCAAAAAAAGAAAAAAAAATCACCATCTAACAAGCAAAAATTATTAGCTATTATTTATATTTATCATTTATGAAATCTTGGCTATTTTATTTTTTTAATTTTATATTTTAATTTCATTTTGCATCTTTAATTTTTTTTTTTTCCCAAATCTATACAGTTATCATATTAACTATTTTTTTTTTTTTTGCACACTTAATCTTAATTGATTGATTTTTTTTTTTAATACTTATATATATATATATATGAGTTTAGCTACAATTCAGAAACTATATTGTTAATGGTCAGTTATGTGAGTTAGGTATTCTTTATTTTATTTTTATTTTTATTTTTAAATCTTTAATTTATATACACCATTGGATTGAAATTTACCCAGCAACCATACAATTCGGTATAGTAGCTGAACCCATATATATTAACATATTACATTATTCACAATTTCACATATATGTATTCATAATGTTTTCAATTTTTCATTATATTTTACATTTTATTAATATTTTTAGGAAAAAAACATCTTATAAAATTCTTATTAGATTTTCAATTTCCCTACTGATACATTAAATTTAATTATACAATGACTTTGTATTTCTGAATTTTTGTAATAAAATATTATATAATATCTTTGTAATATTACAAAAACATGTATTATATATTAAGATATTCTAATTATTCTAATATTCAAATATCATTTTCAAATTTCCAATATCATACATGCAGTTATATTATTTATTAACATTTGATGTTAAGTAATATAATATATTTATAACATTAAATTATTTTGACAAGATTAGAATGTCTCGGTGGTTAGCTCATCACACCTACATCCAAGAGGTTGTAGGTTTGAATCATGTCACTTCCCCTAATCCGAAATAATGCAACATTAACTTACGTAATTAAATTTAAAATTCTTACTGTTATCTCAAGAACAAAAAAGTTGTATCAATGAAAAGGATTTTCTTAGTTTTATAATTTTATTTCCTTATACTTTTATATGAATTGATGGTTTAAGCTTGCTCGAGAAATTTCTCGACCTTAACTAAGTAAAATTTATAAAATTTGAATGTTATAATGTTCATAAGTTCTTGAGAATTACCAATTCCTTTTAAAAAAAAAAATTAAAAAAATTATAAAGGTATTTTATGGAGCGGCTGAAACTCTCATGCATGTCCTTCAAGCTGCTCTATAGCGGTTCAAGGGCGAAATTAGGCATGGCTGTGATGGGCTACCATTTTTAATTAGCCTTCCATTTTGTAAAAGATTACATCCTAAGCCGAAATATAATACATACATGGCTCGTTTAGTACATTGTATTGTATTGTACTATATTATTCTTATACAATTTTACACTTGTAACTTGATGATATTTCATTATCTATCTTGTATTAGTTAATACGACATCCACCGTATTAGACCGATTAAAATGTATTAACTAATATAATACAATAAACAGTACAAAATAAACCGAATATACAATATAATAGAATAAAATGTATTATTCTAATACATATTTAAATTTCTAAAATAATGCAATACGGTGCACCAAACGAACCCATATAGATTACAGCTCATCAATGACATTAAATAAAAATTTATAAAAAGGCCACAATTAAGTCTCAAATTTAAAACAGATGCTTGTCAGCCTAATCCATTCATTTTCATTTTTCTCGGCTTTTTAATGTTTCAAAATTATAGGTTTCCCTTTTTTTTTATCTTTGTATGACAATTTTGAATTTTAATATAAGTTGTTGAATTAGATTTTTTTATTTTTAAAGTTTTACAATTAGATTATCGATTTCAACTATGTGTACATTTAATTTTAATTAACGAAAACTATCTGCAACTTAAAATGAAAAATATTATTTTTATATTAAATACTAACTCACTTGAACAAAAATTTATAATATTTTTTTCATAGTATCCCGCCCATAAAAAAATTATAATATATTTTTTTTCATAGTAGCCCGCCCATAAAAAAATTTCTGGTTTGACCCATGGAGCGGTTGATACAACTTTCATTGTAAATGTGGATCACAGTTTGATTTCGATCTTCACTTGCTTCAGAAGTAGAGTTGTTCTGGGTTAACTCGATGTTTGACTCGGTTGATTGATCCGTTTCGTTGGATTCTTCTGGTGTAAGATTAGCACGACAGACAGGACACGTGTCATGAAAAGCCAACCATGCGCCGATGCAATCACGATGAAACACATGGTCGCATTTTGGTAACAAACGCAGCGTATCGTCGTCTTCAAACTCGCTCAAACACACCGCACATTCGAGAGCTTCTCTACCGATTTTCAGATCCTTCACAGCAGAGTAAATCAAGAGCGGGAAACTCTCGATCACACAAGGATCGAGACCGCGGCTGACGCCAGCGGTACATGGAAGGACGACTTCGGCGGCGGGAGATGAGCCGGCGCAGTTACGGACGCAGATGGAAAGCAAGGAAACGAGTAATAAGATGGTTATGGGGACCAAGATGACGATGGCCATCGGGGGATGGAAGGTGGAGTAGAATCCATTGGAGTGCGGCGGTTCCGTCGGCTGTGCGGCGGCGTAATTGCAGGCGGAGAACAGAACCATCGTCAACATGAATCCACCTGTGATCCAACGGCTGAGATTTAGCGTATATTCTCTCATGAGATTTGGAAATTCGAAACCGAAACGAAACAAAATGAAACTAGTGAGAGTGAGAGAGTGGTAAATAAACAGGTCAGCATGGAAACTGAGGTGGCAAAAGGAAAGAGACAGGAAGCTGCGAGTGAGTTCGTGTCTTGGGCATCAAGGAAGAAAAGAATTCGTCAATGATGATGTCAGCTATACAGGCTCATTGCAATCTTTGACTAGAGAAAATCTTCCATGTTCTAGCTCATATATGATGTTGGTGAGACAGATTCAATAAAATAATGACATATGTCAAAGTTTTAAAAATTCCTTTCACCAATAATACAGTGACAAGTGGCAAAGAAATTAATTAATTTTTTTTGACCTTTTCTTCTCTCCCAATATACATGTCTTCTCACTGAATCAATTTGATTTCCCAATCAAGTGGCAAAGTATTTTCCCTTTTTTTTCTTTCCAAACCGCTCGTCTTCCTCAAAGTCCCAAATTTCCCTTCTATTTTTCCAGACAGTTCCTCTTCCTCACCGGACATTCATTTCTCGAATTCTTTTAAACTTCTCATTCGTTTCACTCCCTGAAGATTAAAACGATTTCAATAGTAACTTCACTTTCATCTTATTTTTTTCTTTGTTTTCCGGATAATATATAATTTGATTTTAATATTTTCAATGTTGAGGACACCAAGTCACCAAATGACAAATCTGCAGTTCACAAACGATTTGCTACCAATTTATTCTCAATCTACTCAGACCAATTTAATATTTCATATTAAAAAATGAAAAAATAAATTTACCTTTTTCTTTGCTTAGATGAAGTTGAAATTAGGAGAGCAATAGAAAAAAAAAAATGAGGTAGAAGAAAGTAAATTTATGAGAGACTGAGAGATTGATTGTGGCGTGAGAAAGTAATGAAGGGTGAGAGAGTACGTTATAAGCGGGGGAGAGAAGAAAAGTTGTTTTAACTAATTTACCACTTGTCACTGTGTTATTGGTGAAAGAAAAAGTAAATTTCAGATTTTATAACTTTGACAAATGTCACTCTTTTATTGGATCCGTCTCACCAACATCATATATGAAAGAGTGCATTTTTACTCACCCCTTTCAAGGGGGGTAAACATTACCCCCCTCCCATACACATGACATGTGTCTATGGAGGGATAAAACTGTCTAAAAATTTACTCCTCTATGACAAATGTCATCCATTTAAGAGGAGGGTAATGGTTACCTCCCTTGAAGGGGGGTGAGCAAAAGTGTTCTCTATATGAGACGGTCACATTAAAGAGTCCATTTTTGCTCACCCCCCTTTCAAGGGGGGTAAGCATTACCCCCCTTCCATACACATGACATGTGCCTATGGAGGGGTAAAACTGTCTAAAAATTTACTCATCTATGACACATGTCATCCATTTAAGAGGGGGGTAATGGTTACATCCCTTGAAGGAGGGTGAGCAAAAGTATTCTCCACATGAAAGATTTTCTCTTTCAACTAATAATCTAGTTTTCTAAAAGATAATGTTCCCTCCAGATTCCATCTCTAAAAGAATTTCATTCCAACCACACTCTTTATCTCTATGACTCCATCCTCATCTCCACCACTATCTCTATTTTTATTTTCTATCTTCAAATAATTTATATTTTCATTATTATTATTTTTCTTACTGCCTTCAATAAATGTTTTTTATAATTTTTTTTTCATCTAAATTTTAACAAATGTTATTTTAATAACATTTTTAAATTTCGTTAACTTTTTATAAAGATATAACGTTTTTATCAGTGCATAAATATTAGTTTCATCATCTTAGATGTAATGTTTTTCATTATGGTTTGCTCAATCCTACATCTTTTTCTTAATTTATATATTTATTTTCAATTTCAAAATAGTTTATGATAGGAGTTGTTACACTAATATACGAGATTTGTTAAACAATACTAAGTTCACGTGTATGAAACTAGCAGTGTATCATATATTTATTTTTAATTTCAAAATAGTGTATAATAGGAGTTGTTACACTAACATACGCGATTTGTTAAACAATACTAGTTCACATGTATGAAACTAGTGTATCATATCTTTAATTTTAATTTCAAAATAATGTATAATAGGAGTTGTTGCACTAACATACGAGATTTGTAAAACTATACTAATTTCACGTGTATGAAACTAGTGAATGTGTGACATTAGTTTTACTAAATAATATGTAAATTTAAATTATGATGATATATTTGGATTCCATAAAAAATCCCAACAAATACGAATTTTTCGAACAAATAAGATGGAAATTATTGAAAAAATTACTCGTAATTACCAAATACAAGGTGGATCATTTTCAAGTGGATTTGAAAATCGCTTGGATGACCTTCCAAAATATTAATATGTTATGTTGCTATTATATAAGTTTTTTTTTTTCTTTGCTATCCTTATTTTAATATGTTTATGCTATTGTAATTTTTAATTGGAAGTTGTAATATCACTATGTTTCATCTTTATTTTATTGCCAACTTATAATTATTAATATGTAAATAATAAAAAGTATGATAAGAATGAGTAAATTTTGATAAATGAAAATAATTAAATAAAAATATTATTACTAAATATTCAATATTAGTCTCATTTTAAAGATCTATATGAGACTATTTTAATGGTATAATTTTTATGATAATAAAAATTTATTAACTAAAACTTATTATATATTAATTGAATTTAATTAAAGATGCAAAAAGGATATAAATGTCAATAACTATGGACATAGGGGTAAACATGAAAGAGAAAATATAAAAAGTGAATTTAGAGTTTCAAATTTGGTACTGGACATGACCTCGTTTCAGTTTTGGTTCCATGGGGAGCCAAAACCGAAACCGAAATCGAACCACGTGGAGGAAGGTTCTGATTCCAATTATGGTCCGATTCACCCAGTTTCGACAATTCGATTCCTTATATATATATTATACGCTAATGAAAAAAAATAATTATTAGACATGTAAATGCAATTTTTTGAGTAATCCGAAATTAGAATAAAATAAATATATGAAAAAAAAAAATTAAACTAAAAAAATTTAAATTGGCATTGTACTTAATTTTTACCATAATTAAGTTGTCTATGTATCCTCTTAGGGTTTAGAGGAATCAAATGCCACATAGTTCTCTTACCTTTTATTGCCGATTTGGTGATGTGAGTTGGGTCCGTATCTAATCGCTGTCATTTGTTCCAGTGGTATGGTCATCGTCGAATAAATCGTTTCTTAATCAATTTCATGTTGTCTGTTTTGTGTCTTGGTCCAATCAATAAACAAACTTGGACTTGAATTGATTCTGGACTTAAAAGCAAATGCCTTTCGTCCAAAATATTTCCACCAACGCTAAACTCTAGTTCTATAGCTACAACATAAATTGGTGTGTGCAAGAATTTGTATCCAAGATTGGAAAGTACTTTTCGTGCTCCCTTTACCAATGTAGGATATCAAATTCACTGTCCCCCGTAAACTCAAAAGAGATTTTTAGATAAGATTCAACCTCAAAAAGTGAGGTCTAGCTTGATGTAGAAGAATGTCGTATTTTTTTGATTTTTTGTGATAATAGTTGATACCCTAACCCCATTAATCCGGAGGATGGAATATGAGATACAGTTTGAGTTTGTGGAACATGAATGTTCGGTGATGAACCATAAATTATAAGATATTCATCATATAACTCATAAAATAATGTCTTAATTTTAGAACAATAACTATTAATATCAACTTCCATTTCTAAACATTTATGATATATAGATAAATATTCAAACAAACTATCTAATTTACAGCATAGATCAAAACACAATGCAAACAAATAAATAGTTGGAAACTCTTTATAATAATCTAATCATTTTTTTTCTTCATAGCATCAATGTAGTCCTTTAATTGTACATTGGATGCACACAGTGGCGGACCCAGGAATTTTAATCAGGTAGGGCACTTGAATAAATTAAAATCACAATTATTTGAAAAAATACTGAAAAATTAAGATCATAGTAAAATAGTTTTTTTAGATAAAATAAAATAAATAGAATACTTACTTAGATAAATTAAATAATTTTACATTCAAAAAGAAGTAAAAACAAGAAAAAACATTAAAAAATAATAATAATAACAAGAAAAACAACATAAATAATGAAAAAAAAAAATCAAAAGAATAAATTACCATCTAATTTTATAATAAGAAATTTTGTTTTGCATTTATAATGAATTCAATTTAAATTTATTCAAAAATAATTTCTTAATAACTATTACTAGACATGTTTTTAAAATTTTTTTTATTCTTCAAATTATTGGTAAATTATTGATTTATCATTGATTCTAAATAAATTAAAACTATAAAATAAAGAAAAATACTAATGATAAAATAAAATGAATCATTGTAATAGATTGACTATTTTAATCCAATAAAGTAAAATATGAGATTTTATGGTTTATTGATTGGATGTGTTAGATACGTCAAATTAAAACTATTACAAATAATAAAAATCCAAAATAATAATATATAATTTAATATAAAATTAAAAAATTAAGTAAACAAAATTTAATAGTAGTTATGATATTGACAACAACGGAATAGAGAAAATGAATTGAAAATGATGGTAAAATAAATAAGATATAAAAAATTAGAAGAAAAAATTGAATTAAAAAAGGCGCATAAAAATTTAGAAGAAAAAATTGAATTAAAAGAATTACCTATTTGATTGAGATGGGACTTAAACCGTGCACTTAAGTCTAAAAATATTAAACCACAACCAGCTATACTAACAGCAATATATTGTCAACAATTCTTAACAAATATATATATATATAATATATACTGAATCATTTTTTTTTTTTTTAAATGAGGTAGGGCACGGGTCCTACCTGGTCCACACGTGGGTCCGCCCCTAGATGCACACTTAGAAAATGCATAAACAATATTAATACCCTTAATAATAAATAAATGGGTAGTAGGATAATAAATATCAGAAAAATTGTTAGTAGCATCTAGGGGTGGCAATACGGGTTACGACACGACACGAACACGATTATTGCGGGTTTGGGTTGAGTTTAAACGGGTCGTGTCAATAAACAGGTCAACCCGTTTAACCTGTTTAATAATCGTGTCGTGTTCGGGTTATGTCTCGCGGGTCACGGGTTGACACAATTAGTAAGGGCTAATATGTAATTTTAGTGTTAAATGGCATTTATGTAATTTTCACGTATACTATATAAACTTAAGATATGAAACCCTAAACCTAAATTTCATTTCACACACTATTAGACTTCTCTACCTCTCTTCCAACCGCAATCGCTTCTCGTCTTCTCTCGGTCTTCACTCTTCACGACTTCACGACTTCACTTCCTACCGCCGATCTTGTCTCTACCACCGATCTGGTCTCTTGTCACCGGTAAGACTACATTTTTTCATTTCTTCTCTCCAGATCGTCTCTTGTTTTGCTTTCCAGGTTTTTGTTTGTGTTGGTTGTGATGCTCTGTTTCGTTCTTATCTTGTTTATTGTCTCTTGTTTTAGTTCATGTCCTGATGACCCTTTTGAGTCTCCAAACATATCACATTTGTTTCTTTTAGCATTGTTGTTTGTGACTTGTGTTTCGCTTGGTCTGATACTCTGATAGTATAGTTACATTATTGCTTTCTGCTGTTTATCTTTATTACAAGTTGTTTCAATTGGATCTGATATATTTCAACTGGATCTGATATAAAGTAATTTTCCCTTTTTTTTTTATGAAATTTAAAGCTGACCCTTTTCTTTTGAGCAACTGTTAGATATGTTAATTGCTTTTTTCGAAATTAAAAATTATTTGGGTTGTCGATGTTTTACTGTTTAAGGTGAAAAATTACTAATTTTTAGTTAATTTGGTTAGATTTTATGGATAAGATTGGGTTTATTTTTCAATAGTTTCAAAATAAGATCATGATTGTTGATGATACTTTATTGTCTTTTTCTACGAGGGAATGTTATTGAAGTTCATATTCACATTATTTTAGTCTTATTAGAGCACTTGTGTAGTTTCTGATGAAACCATTTTAATAATTGTTTGCACTTTTTTTATACATCAAAATTCTTTGGAAAAGCCAATTTGATTATGATTGAAGGTTTGATTTATGTAATACCTAGTTAACTAATGAAGACCAATTTGGTAGTTGATTTACATTTTTATTTGATTTTAATTGTTATTCACATTTTGCAGATCATACATCTATGGATTCCAATATATCTAATGTATTAAATTTATCTTGTAGGTATATGGACATCAAGTCATCAAGAAGTCGGCAAGTCATCAATGGCTTTTGTTTTGGTTTTTGAATATCAGATGCATTTTATTTTATTATGGATTTGTTTTTGTAGATCTATTTGAATTTCCAGATAGAGGATTTATTTGATTAGTATCATAACTATTGTTGTTTGTATTAACTTAATTATCATCTGTATTTTGTGGAATTGGTTTGTGAATTGATTTTTTTTATTACTTTTTAAAAAAAAAATGTATTTTACTGAAATTAATATTAACAGGTTAAATGGGTCAGTTAAACGTGTCAAATACGGGTCAGTTAAACGTGTCATTAGACACGACCCGTCGAACCCATTAATTAAATGGGTTATTCGTGTCGTGTTCATGTTGACCAATTCTTATTCGTGTCGTGTTTGGGTCAGAGGGTTCTAACCCATTCAATAATCGTATCGTGTTTGGGTTGACCCAAAGTTAATCGTGTTGTGTTCGGGTTGGCCCTAACACGACCCGTCAACCCGTATTGACACCCCTAGTAGCATCATTAAAGATTTTTAACAAATTATAAATTTTTGTACAAACATCCCAATGGTGTGCATAAAGAATAATGCAACTAACATTATATTGTATAAAAGTAACTAATAAATCCCTATAATCATAACTTACAGTAAGCAATTTATAAGTAGAATTCTAACGTGTTGGAACATCACAAGAAAATCTTATGGGACACATATTATTTTGTTTACAAAATCTTGCCCACGTTTTCATTACAGAAGAATGTTTCCATAAATAATAGATTGCATCTCTAATAGATTTAATAAAAGTTTGAAGAATTTGTAATCCATTTTGAACACATAAATTTAAAATTAGCAATCACATTTTTGATGACAAAATTTACCACTAAAATAAGGTTTGCTTAAAATCAATTTTAGAAGGAATAGCTGCGATATTGTTGGAAAACCATATATGATAAATAGACGGCCTATTAAAAAATATATCTCCGATACAATTGTGCATATTCAACCTCATACTGATATGACAAAAAAAAAAAATTAGACATTTTTAACATGACTATCTACTTTCAAACAGCATGTTGTACAATTATTTTTCGGTTGACTCAGTAAGTATTTAAAATTAACATTAATTTCATCTATTTTTTGTAAGGAAATAAAAAAGAAAAGAAAAAAAAAAGGACTGTCATTAAAAATAAATGTGTTTTAAACAGAAACATTAGAGACCAAATTTTGAGTTGATTGTCTATCAAGTTTATCTTTATGCCACATAAGAAGCAAATCTATTGACATTGTTATCATGTTAACGATTTTTTGTATGCAAACTATTTTTGCATTAGAGATGCTCTAATCTTATGATTTACAAGATGTTGACACCTCACGTGCCACATCATTTGGAAAAAAAAAAAAAAAAATTTGGGACGCTTAACATTACTCATTAAAATAATATATACTTTGTAGCCATTATGGATGGCAACGGGTCAGGTTTTTGACAGGTTTTGCTAGACCCACACCCAAATTTGTGAAGGATTTCGTCACCCAAACCCGGCCATGAACTCGCGAAATTAAGTAGGTTCGGGTTCGGGTTCGGGTTCGGGTTTCACCCACGGGTTTTGGGGACATCCATACATGCCCCACGAACCCATAAATTTTTAATATATATATTATTATATTTTTTTAATTATAACAAATATTCAAATATTTAAGATTAAAATGAACTTGAAAGTAATTGAGAGGAATGGATGAAGTGATATTCAATTTATTTCAAGTTTACAATTTTGAAAAGACAAAGATCACTCATACATAAATAAAGGCTTCCCCCCTTAATTGCATAGAAAGGGCAATTAACAATAGTTGAAAGCAAACTCGGAAGGGATTGAATATATATATATATATATACTATTCACCATTTATTTTTCAAGTCTCATTGAAACTTTAAATTTTTAATATTATATTTATTTAATATTACTTTATTTTAATATTAAGCGGGTTCACGAGTTTGAGTGTGGATTTTTTTTTCAAACTTGAACCCGAACCCGCTTCAGGTAGTATTTTTACACCCAAACCCGCGGGTTTGGATTTTGCACATCCAAACCCAGCCATAAAAGGGTCGAGTTTGGGCGGATGCTCGTGGGTGTGGGTCTAATTGCCATTCCTAGTAGCCATGCAGGCTTATGGTTGAGATAAAATTTTAAAATTAAGGAAAGAGAATAAGGGTAGAAATAAAAAAGATTAATGATGGAGAGAGAAGAAATAAAGAAAAAGGGAAATATATTCATTGATCTAATCCATCTACATCTCAAGAAAAATCCTTAATGGGACAATCTCATTTCCACTTGGTGAGACCCTCCAATGAGATTGCACCAAATTATAGTTTAATAATATATATTTATGTTCTCGAGATAAATGATACAATCTCATTGGGACGGCCTCACTAAGTGGTAATGAGATCGTCCCATTGAAGATTTTCTCATACATCTCAAACTATATTTAACGTGTAAGGTATCAAATTAATTCAAATTACCCTTGATTTTTTTTTTGCTTTATATTCCTTATTGGGGCAAGCTAAATCAACTTAAATTTGGGGCATTTGGTATGGGGTAATCAAAACAATGTGATTTCTGAGAAAGTGAAACTTGGAAATGTGATTCCTAGGAAAATTGTATACGTGTGTTTGGTTGTGCATAGGAATATTATATCGGATTCCTGAAAATATCAAGTAACATTGTTTGGTTGTACATGGGAATTTGTTTTTTCTTTTTATTAAAAACTTAAAAAAAAAAAAAATCATTATATGGTTAAAAAAAAAAAAAAAAAAAACCCACCTGTTGTTTTTGCCATCTCTCATCTCTTTCAAGAAAAGAGATCCATTTAAAGGAAAAAAAAAAAAAACCAGATCCATCTTCATCTCTTTCAAGAAAAAAAGAACCCAGATCTTTCACCTATTGTCGTCGTCGTCGCCTCCGTCCAGCCGGGATCCTTGTCCTCGTCGTCATCGAAGCTTCTCGTCGTTCTCCGTCCGGCTGCTGTTTCTTTCTTCTGCTTCTCTTTCTTTCATTTTAGTTGCTTTCTTCTTGTTTGTTTTGTTTGTTGGTTCGCTGCCTCTTGGCTTGATGATATAAAGCTTTTGTTTTTTGTTTTTTTTTTTAAAAGATGGTGTTTGATACCGTATGAGCACCCAGATCTTGTTTTGATGATTTATGAAATTGGTTATTGTTTAGTTGATGAAAGTTAGATTTTGAAATCTAAAAATTTGGTGTTTGGGTAGTGAGAAAGTGTAAGAAAATAAAAGAATAAAACTGGAAATTTTTTGGAAGAAATTGATCGACTGTCAGGATTGGGATTTGGGGGTGAATTGAAGAGGAGAAGATTTGATCTAGGGTTTGCGTGATTGAAAATTGAAGAAGAGAAGGTTAAGGATTAGGGATTTCAAAGAAATGAAATTGGGGATTTTTGGTGTTAATTCTCAGAAGCAACGTGAAGAACACATAAGAAGAAAATAATTTTTTTTATAAGGGTGGGTCCCACGGTGGGAATCAGATGGAGGGGCATCTGAAACCCACCTGTTGGGGTGAGAATCACATTATCCTCTCGGGGGGTAATGTGATTCCCATGGAATTCACATTCCCGAGAATCTAATAACTCAAACCTAGTAACAAACATGAGAATGCTCTAAGATTCCCATTCTCATTCCAATGTAAAGATCACCCTATACCAAACGGCCCCTTAAGGTTATGGATATGGGCTATTGTGTCATGTTTGTATAAACCCAAACACGGCCCGTTAATTATTTGTTTAACCCGAATACGGCCCATTAAACTTATCGTGTTATAGGTCAAAATCCAAACACACCCCATTAATTAATGGCTACCCATTAAGACTAATTTAACTCATTAATTTATAGGTTATGAAATATAAATCTTATGATAAATTACGATTCCATTAATTCATTCTTGATTTGAAATTTTAAAGTAATTTAAATCTCTAATTTTAACAAGAATAACAAAAATATTGATTCAAAATAAAATCCCATAAAAACATGCAAGTAATATATCAAGACTTTATTATATTTAAAGTTCTTAACTCTACGCATTCTTTTAAATTTTTTTTTTTTTTACACGGCAATATTATATTTTACACAATATACATTAAGTAAAACATATTAAAATTCTAGACAAGGCGAGGTTGAAATAGTGGTATGCCATTTACACACATACCACAAGGTTGTGAGTTCAAATCTTTCCCCCTCCCCAAACCCCGAATTATTGCAATAATTTTTTTAGATAAAAAAAACTTATTAAATTTTTAAGCAAAAGCCATGCAAGGATTTGACACAACACTATTTGCTAAGTAATTATAAGCAGACCGTAAAGAAAGGAATAATTTAAAGTATTTAGGGTTGATTTGTTAAATTAATATTTAGGGTTTCTCTATATATTTGTAAATTACATATTTGTTATTGATATATTAATCGTGTTAAATGAGTTAGCGGGTTGGGTTGAATTCAACCCAAACACACCCCGTTTACTTAATGGGTTTAACGTGTTGACCCGTTAGTGGCCCACACCCAATAAGGCCTAACTCAAACCCACAAATATCATGTTGTGTCATTGGATCGTGGCCCATATTACCACCCATACTTAAGGTTAAGCTAAATTAACTTAAATTTGTGACTTAATTTTTTGACTTCAACATTTCAGCCACTTATGTTCTCTTAATTTAATCTAATGATTGAGATTTGCGTACATTTAAAACTCTTGGATCAAGAGCATATAGATGGTTGAGCTCTTGATTCTTGAAGTCAAAAAATTAAGTATTAAGTTAATTTAGCTTGACCCACCCTTTCTTATTAATTGTTTTTATTTTATTTTCTTCATATATATACAAATTTTCTATTACAATAAATATATCAGGACGAAGAATGTGGACCACTAGATTTACATATTTTGACTCAAACTGTATACACTTGTCAAAACTTCTCCATTATCTATAGTCCACATTCTTCGTCCTGATATATTTATTGTCAGAACGAATTGACAATAGAAAGATTACATATATATAGATGGATACAACCTGACAAAATATAACTTCGACCCAAACCTATTCGAAAATAGCGATTGATGGGTCTAATATATATATATATATATATTTGAAAGAAATGAATTTAGTTTATCAGATCGGATGTTAATGGGTCAACCCACCCATTAAAACAAATAATATAATGGGTCGGTTTTGAGTTTACATTCATTCGTTACAACCTAGTAATATATATACATTAAATTTGTTTATTAAATTTATTGAAAAATATGTATTTACTTATTCAATAGTAAGTAAATTTTAAAAATCAAGTTATGGAAATTTTAAAAAATATTATCTCTATAATTAGAGTTATGATATATTTTAATAATTAATTTTAAAAACTCTAAAATTATAAATTGATTGTATCATTGTATTCTAACTCTAACCTTGTTTGGCGCACCAAATTGTCTTGAGATTGGACAATTTTAGTATTTATCCTGTGTCTGGTGGTGTTGTGGAATATGATATCAATAATTTCAAAAGCAAATTAGTCTCATGTTAGCGGGATAAAATAAATCCACCTCCCCTCTTGTCTTTAATAATCTCATGACTATTTTTATATTTGGGCCCCACTTATTTAATACATCCCTCTTTTACATCATAAACCCCATATGGGCTCCACTTATATATAAATTCAATTAATATATAATAAATTGTATTATCATAAAAATTATACCATTATAAAGGTCACATTTAGATTTTTAAAATGAGACTAATATTGAATATTTATTAATAATATTTTTATATAATAATTTTTCATATATCAAAATTTACTTATTGTTATCGTACTTTATTTTATTAACATATTAATAATTATAAGTTAGCAATAAAATAAAGATGAAACATGGTGACATTACAACTTTCAAATGAAAAATACAATAACATAGACATATTAAAAATAATGATAGCAAAAAGAAAAAACAATAACAAAAAACTTAAATAATAACAACATAGCATATTAATATTTTGGAACCTAGTATTGATTTACAGATGCACTAGTTTCATATATATGAAACTAGTATTGTTTTACAAATACACTCGTTTTATACACGTAAAACTAGTATTGTTTTACAAATGCATTAGTTTCATACACATGAAACTAGTATGGTTTTACAGTTGCACTAGCTTCATATATGTGAAACTAATATTGTTTTACATATACACTAGTTTCATACACAAGAAACTAGTATTGTTTTATAAATGCACTAGTTTCATATACGTAAAATTACTAAAATAATATGGTTTTACAAATGCACTAGTTTCATATACATGAAATTAAAAATGTTATTAAAATAATATTTGTTAAAATTTAGTTGAAGAATAAAATCATTCAAAAATAATTTATTGAAGAAAGTAAAAAATAATAATGAAAATATAAATTATTCATCACATTATTTTTAATTCAACCCTAGATCATTCCAAACATAAGATTGAACTATTTAATTATATTCCATCTTATACCAAACAATAGACATTGTTATATTTAATCCTATCAAATCCAGTCTAATTTAATCCGATAAAATAGTCCAATTTAATCTTGCGCACCAAACGCTAGTCTTCAAATTTCTTCCTATAATATGTTATTTATTTTAGACTTTTTATTTAATAAGATGTCTTCAATAGAATGTTTATATAGTGTACATTATTGAAAGAATTTGATAATATTTCTATACTATTTATGTTCACATTTTAATAAATCTCAAATATAACATTTTGTAACAGGTCGGACCAGATTACCCATTAAGTTAACAAATAGTTTCAGCTTATTGTACATAAACCCATTAAGCAAATGGGGCGTGTTCGGGTGAAATAATTTTAACATGACATGAATTCACAACACCCATAAGTTGAGGAACTATCACAATGAGATTTATAGAGAATATTATTTGTAATACGAAAATATAAAAATTAATAAAATAGAAAATGAAAATAAAAAACATTACAAAACATGCCTCATTAGTCATTATAAAAAACCACAAAATTAAAAATTCGAATGGTCAAGATTGAGAGCGAAAGAGTATTAAAAAGTAGCGCCCGTTTTATATTGTTTGGTCAGCTAACAAAAGCTTTCCATTGGCTATTAGACATTTCACGCGGATAACGATCCGCGTGATGGCTCCTGAAACACTATGAACCGTCAGATCACATCCCATATTCCCATTCGCTCCTATTTTTTAAATCTTCCCTCTCTTTTGAACCCACCAAATATTTCAAAACTTGCCGCTTCTCCATCTTCCTCTTCTATAAAATCCCACCAAATCCACTCTTCACAACATCGCATCTCAATTCTCACATAATCAAAATCAAAATTTTAGTTCATTTTCCTTACTTTCAAGAAAACCCCAGATGGCTCGTACAAAGCAGACCGCTCGCAAATCCACCGGAGGCAAGGCTCCAAGGAAACAGCTTGCAACAAAAGCCGCAAGGAAATCTGCTCCGGCCACCGGCGGAGTTAAGAAGCCCCACAGGTTCCGTCCTGGGACCGTTGCTCTCCGTGAGATCCGCAAGTACCAGAAGAGCACAGAGCTTCTTATAAGGAAGTTGCCTTTCCAGAGGCTGGTGAGGGAAATCGCTCAGGACTTCAAGACAGATCTCAGGTTCCAGAGCAGTGCTGTTGCGGCTCTTCAAGAGGCTGCTGAGGCTTACTTGGTGGGTCTGTTTGAGGATACCAATCTCTGTGCTATTCATGCCAAGAGAGTCACTATTATGCCCAAGGATATTCAGCTTGCTAGGAGAATTAGAGGCGAGAGGGCTTAGTTGTTTAGTGGTCTATGTCGTTTTCTCCTTTCGTGTTTCTTTAATTACTCTCTGTGATAGCTGGATTAGTACGGTTATGTGCTTGTTAAATATCTTAATGGTAATAGATCTCTACGTTTCGTTTTAAACCTTCAATGTTCCTAATCTTGTGACTCATTAATTGCTTCGATTGATATGTTATTATGTCCAACAGTATCATTTTTCAATTTGGGTTTTCATTAATAGCATCAACTGGAGCAATTTTTTTTTTTTTTGTTATCTGTCAAGTGTTTGATAAAAGTACTGTGAGAGCTTTTGCCTTTTGATGTTGTGAATAATTGTTTTGATGATTGTGTGGTTTCTCTCTCGATTAGTTTAATGCCTTCTAAATGATTGCTATCAGAGACATAAAGCTACAGGGCATGATTGTTCAGATACGAAGATGCCAAATCACGCAAATCCAACTAGCTAAAGATGGACCTTGATTGCTTTTTGTAGAATAGTTGTCTGTTCTTGCTTACAATTACTACCTTTTTTGAATCTCTTACCTGTATTCTCGTATCATATATCTGGTTCTAAAATAATACATGCTCTTCATCAGGTTTTCAACAACAAAAGTCTCTTTATGTGCCTCAACAATCAACTACACACTGAGATGTCACACTTTATTTTGTCTCAACATCTCTCTACTTCTACCTTTGCTTGTCCCGGAAGATATGATTAAAAGCGTAGAAGCCAATAATGTTTATATCAATTATCGAACACTAATTTATACAGAAAAAGTTAAGCGGTTCTTGTTTTAAATCTGATCATATTATTTAGGGTTGGACCTAACCCCACTTAAATTAGTGTAAAATCTGAATTTTCAAGAGAATCAAAAAAGCCCTTGTTGTTTGGTCTATTTTGAAATACAAGACTTTGATTTTGCAGTTACATAAAAACCTCTTAAATATGGTAAGGGTGTCAAATGAATCAAATTACATCCGATATGATCTATATTTGATTCAAAATTTCAAATAAAAAGACTAGGATTCGTTTTGGTTTGATCTCAATTGGAATAGATATCCAGAAATGATTGGAAATTTGGAACAAACCGATTAATTCTAGTTTTGGTTCAAATTGAATTAGTTTGAAATTCGTAAAAATTCATTTAGTTTTTAGATTTCACCTGGTTCCATCTAATCTAATTGACGTCCTTAAATCTTGATACAAAGGACTTTTGAGAAGAAACATAAAATGTAATTTTTAAAGAATAATGGGAAATCTAAAAGCAGTTTTAGGTATTCTGTCATTTTGTGGAAACATAAACGTGGAAAGGCAAAGACAAAAAATGACATGAGTGGAGAAACCAGGCTAGAAAGCAGAAGCCAAACCCCATTTATTTGAATCTCTACACCACCCTTTTGCCGTAACCTCCCATTTCAAATGGACCACATCTTTGATCTTTCTCTCATTTAAGTAAATACAAAAAAAGGGAAAAAGAAAAGACACGGAAATAAAATCTAGTGTTTCTTTGAGGGTATATAAAAATCCCACCACCTTCAACTTTTTACGACAATTGTAGGGTCCAGAAGTGGAGAGCTCACAAAGATTGTCGCATGAAAAACTATACTTTTGAACAATTGATGGGGAAATTTTTTCATTTTATTCGTATTTCAATTTCTTCTAATAGAGAATATATTTGATATTGCAAAAAGGTTTCAAGATCATATGAAAATAAATTCAGCCCACTAGAGGAGTTGTGTTCCAAAAGGGCAATTGGCCTTTCACCAAAGTAGTTAAAAAGTAAAAACATTGCTCTGTTATTTCAGTATTGACTATAGATATGGTCTTAAATTCTAGAATCTAGACACAGTGAGAGATTATATGGAGTTGGGTGTTGAGTTATCTCGTCAGTATATAGCGTTTCATCTCAGCCAGGTAGACCCCTCACCCATTTAGTGTCGGATTTCAATAACAAAAAAATAAAAAATAAAACAAGACAACATCTTCACATCTCTGTATTAAAACCCCAAGTGATCCAACAGCTTAACAAGCCTCTGTATAATCTTTCAAAAAAAGCTCCATGACCTATTCAACAGTAGTTGGTGGGACCACCATAGCCACCACCTCCAGTGTCACCACCGTAGAATGCCACAAACAAGTCCGGTCATGGAGGCTTCTGCGTTATCTCATGCACCTCCTCATTCCAAGCTGTAACTGCTCTTCCTTTATCGAAGAAAAAGAAACCACCATCAAAGAAGACCTCCATTACCTACATCCACAACCCACCTTCGCTTCCTCATCAAACATCTTCACAGGCACCATATTTGGATATCGCCGTGGAAAAGTCAGGTTCTGTATCCAAACCAACTCCAAATCCATAAATAACCCTATTCTCCTCCTGGAATTGGCAATTCCCACCACTATCCTAGCCAAAGAAATGCAAGGTGGTGTTCTACGTCTGGCGTTAGAATGCACCGCTACTCATGATGATCATGAGTCCCTTCTGTGGATGCCTGTATGGACTATGTATTGTAATGGGAGGAAAGTTGGGTATGCAATTAAGCGCAAAATATCGAAATCTGATATGGAGATTTTGAAGGTGATGGATTATGTTGTTGTTGGAGCAGGAATTATTACTACTAATAAAAAAGAACTTGATCATGAAGATGATCAAGTTATGTACTTAAGAGCCAGTTTCCAGAGAGTTTGTGGGTCGTCGGATTCTGAATCTTATCATTTGATTGATCCTGATGGGAATATCGGTCAGGAGCTTAGTATTTTCTTTTATCGCTCGCGGTGATCTTGACCTTATAGGTTTGCTTAAATAATCATCCATGGAGGTCTTGTTTAATTTGCAGGCCTAGTTAATTAGTATGTGCAATATCTGTGGTGACCACCTTTTTTTTGTTTTTTTGTTTTTTTGTTTTTTTGTTTTTTTGTTTTTGTTTTTTGTTTTTGAGATGTGCTTCTTAGTATATCTTTATTTGTTTGATCAGTGATCACCAATGTATTTGTTTGTTTCTCTTAGATAATTTTTGGCTTTACCAATCTTAAAAGCCTTTTGTTGTAACTTGAAAATAATATATGTTTGGGGTGAATTACCTTCCAATATGGTTTGGTGTGATAAAAAACGTTTATTCAGTAGCCTAATAAATTTCAGGTTTGAGTCGTGCGAATAAAATGAGTTCGTAGACATAACTAAACAGTAACTAGGCCTCGAACATATGTTGAAGTGAAGTTCTAAGTTCAAAAAATCCAACTCTTCCCTATAAAAAAACAAGAAAATGAGTAGAATATTAATTCTGGTCTAATTTTGTAAGACACAAAGAGTTTTTTTTATTGATATATGAACATGTTATGCGTATAATTGGGAGGAACCAAAATCTTCAAAATATCGGTAAATTTTTTAGAGATAAATTCTAATTTTATTATTTAATTGCTGCAAATCATTATTTATACAACAAAGGATAAATATAAAATAAACTAAATGACATATGATTAGATTGGGTTACTGCAATCTAATCTTATTTAATATAATAATTATAAAAAAACTATTCCTATCTTATTTAATCTAACAATTATCAAAACTAATTCTAAAAATCTAAAATTAATTTTACCCTTTATTTATAACTTGCACGTAATAGAATATATATATAATTCAATCTTTGGTTCTTTAACATCTGAGTGATATATAAGAGGTATGGGAACCCTATCTTTATTTAAATAAAAAGTTTTCAGATTAATAATAATAATAATAATAATAATAAATCTTTATCCACCCTTAATTACACGTCTTTTATTAGTTTGGCAATTAAAATATTTTGATCATGAAAATGGTTTTAGTATGCGAGGCCAGAAATAGAAATTTATTCTAGGACGGGATAATATATATATTAACATGACTAATTTTAGAGAGGTCAAAATATAAATTTACAAGTAAATATATTAATTTTTAAGTGAAAATTTTAAATAAATTTGAGCAAAAAGGGCTATATATATGGCACTTGAATAGAGATGCACATTTGGGAAATGTGGATGGATATAAGTCCCCCCATTCCCATCCCCACTTCTCAGACCTTCCACCCCCCCATTTCCCAATTTGGGAAAAATGGGGATGGGAAATTTTGGGGGGGAGGTATATCCATCCCCAACCCCAGTTCCCCATTTTCCCCTGTTCCCCGTTTCCCCCGGTCTCCCATTTCCCCATTTTCCCTTTTCTTCATTTGATTAAAAATTACAAATTAAACTAAAAAACCAAACATTCCATATAGCAAATACAAAAAGAGCAAATTTTAGATTTAAGTTTTAGGTTTTGAAGTTAAAAAGAGTAAATGTGTATATATAGTTAGGGTTTTCAAAGAATAAAAACAAAAATTAAAAATATATATTATAATTATATTTATATATATTAATTTATATATATTTGGGGGAAATGGGGATGGGGATGGGGAGGGGTCTTTATTTCAATTTGGGGATGAAAATCATCCCCATCCTCCACCCCCCCCCCCCCCCCCCCCCCCCCCCCCCTAAAAAATAATAATCCCCAAATGGGGATGGGGATGCTGAGAAATGGATATCCAGGGGAAAATGTGCAACTCTACTCTTGAATAGTCGCGTGTACCCCTTCCCTCTGCCACTTATACTTAACACAATTTGTCAAAGATGTACACTCACATAACATAGCACTATGCGACAAATATAATATTTCATGTGATTGGATATATAATGTGATTGGGTTTTTATGTGGGCATGGGCTTTCAAAAAACAAATGGGGGCACACTCTGCCCCGAACCCGCCCCATTGCCATCCCTAATACTCAGCCAACGCATGGAAACACCTCTCATTGAACACAAGCGTTGGGTTGATTTACAGAGAAAAAAAAGAGTAGTTTCCATCAAGAAAACGAAAGCACATTTACTCACTTAATGGGCATAAGGTAACACGCCCGTCCAAATTATTTGCAATATCTGGCTTAGCTACCAAACAATCAGCTCCAACGTCAACTGTTAAGATGAGAAGGGGATTTTTGACTTTGCAAGCATCGAATTTATTTATTTATTTTTAAATCATGTTTGTTGTTTTTTCTCTTTTAAATGGATATTATTACATGAACTGTTTGTTGATTCCTTGTGTATTGGATATATAATGTGATTGGGTTTTTATGTGGGCATGGGCTTTCAAAAACAAATGGGGGCACACTCTGCCCCGAACCCGCCCCATTGCCATCCCTAATACTCAGCCAACGCATGGAAACACCTCTCATTGAACACAAGCGTTGGGTTGATTTACAGAGAAAAAAAAGAGTAGTTTCCATCAAGAAAACGAAAGCACATTTACTCACTTAATGGGCATAAGGTAACACGCCGTCCAAATTATTTGCAATATCTGGCTTAGCTACCAAACAATCAGCTCCAACGTCAACTGTTAAGATGAGAAGGGGATTTTTGACTTTGCAAGCATCGAATTTATTTATTTATTTTTAAATCATGTTTGTTGTTTTTTTCTCTTTTAAATGGATATTATTACATGAACTGTTTGTTGATTCCTTGTGTATTTTATTGAAGAAATGGACAAAAACTGGTATATGAATTCGTATTTCGTACGGCGCACATGGAATGTGGATTATCATTCATACAAGCATTTGTCTTGTTATATCACATTTTTTTTTTCAATTTCAACGATTTTAAATTGTGGATGATTAAAAATTATAAAATGTTTTGACCAAAACGTTTTGAAATACTATAGATGACATTTTAAAATTAATATATATATATATATAAATACTATCACCACGACACCACCCAATATGGTTTAGTGTTTAAAGACGTTTATTCAATTTGATAATATTCCAAAATCTGTACGTGGCTCTTAGTTATATATATAACACTAATGCTAAACAACTTAAAAATTTAGTCCAAATTTCAATCCAAATGATGTGGCAAGTGATTTTTTCATTAACCACATCAACTCATGTTGTGTGTGGTGATGACAACTCACTTACCACATCGTTTGGGTTGAAATTTGGGTTAAATTTTTGGGTTATCTATCATTACTCATAATATAAATACTACAACTAATTAATTTTTCTTTAATTGATCTAAATCTAAGAAAATATGAGAGAATAGGTGGAATTGCACATACTAGCAGGCCATTGATAACATTGAAGGAGGAGGTAATGTAGAGGTTGTCTCCTAACCCTATAGCCCGATCCAGAAGCCCTAAAGTATGCTGGTCTGGTAAAGGCCCAACTTGAAATACTATTTGCTTATCTGGTAATTACCAATTGGTTGGGTCTGTTGCTCCATTTTGGCTACCTAAGTTATGTAGCTCTCAATCTACAACACTCACATTACTTAAGTTATGTAGCTCTCAATATAGTAATATACCACACTCGTTAATAGGGGCGTAGTTCAGCTGGTAGATGGGTATGCATTAGGGGCTTGGGTAAATGACTCATATGTTAGCGGTTCAAATTCTATCAATGACAAAAACTTTTTTAAAAAAAATACATAGCTCCGACTTAATAGATATTGGCAAAATTTTATATATATATGGTCCCGTTCTGGTCAGGACGTTATAATATAACTTTATCAGAATATTGAATGTGAGCCACTCCTTATGGAGAAGTTTTGACAAGTACATACACACTTTAACGCAAAATAGTATTGTCTTTTATGTATTGACAGATCTCCACTAGCTTGGCGAGACGAGAACTCAACGATGGACCTCTATCTTAAGAATCATTTTAATGTTATTTGATGGAAAAAAAAAAAAAAAAAAAACGGTTTGGAGTACAAGTTTTTTTTTTTTTTCCTTCTTCTTCACCAAATAACATTAAAATGAATCTTAAGATGGAGGTCCATCGTTGAGTCACTGTCTTGCCGAGCGAGTGAAGATCTGGTTGATCTCCATCGCGACCTGAAACCATAGAGAATTAGAGATCGTTTAGATTTCTTTTCTTTTATTTTTTATTTTTTTATTTATATAATTTTTTTTAATTATCTATTAATTGTTTTTTTATAATAATTTTCTATTATCCATTAATTTTTGTTTTTTTTTTTTTTAAGATCTTCCTAAATCTGTGTATCTTTAAAAAAAAGAAAAAAAATAAAATTTTTGTGTTAATTTAATTTTATAAACCATTTAAATATTATTTAATTTTAAATATATTTTTTTCTTATTTTTTCTGATGTAGAGAAAGGGCAAAACAAACATTGTATATTTTCCTTGATTAATTAATACGGTCAACGGTTAGTCAACTGATCAAGGGAGAGTTATTGTTATTATGATTTTTTTGCGTGTTTTACTGCAATTTCATAAATAATCAGGGTAAATTTGTGTAATTTGCCCAAAATAAATAAATAAATATTATCACCACCCAATATGGTTTAGTGTTTAAAGACGTTTATTCAATTTGACAATGTTCTAAAATCAGTCCGTGACTCTTAGTTATATTTAATATAAATACTACAACTAGTTGATTTTTCTTTAATTGATCTAAATCTTAGGTGGAATTGCACCATACTGGCAGGCTATAACATCGAAGGAGGAGGTAATATAGAGATTGTTTCCTACCCTTTACCCCGATCCAGTAGCCCTAAAGTTCAATATATTTCAGGAATTTCTACTGTATTCAAATCCAAACTCAAACAATTCTAACAAATCCAAATATTCACCAATCCAAATTCAGTATATTTCAGGAATTTGATTGCCTCACTGTCACTTTATCCATGTTGAAATTACAAAATTTATTAATCATAATGACCCAATTATTTTAATTTAGTGGAATTGCACATACTAGCAGGTTATTATGCTGAAGGAGGAGGTAATGTAACCCTATAGCCCGATCCAGAAGCCCTAAAGTCGGCTGGTCTGGTAAAGGCCCAACTTGAAAAACTATTTGCTTATTTGGTAATTGCCAATTGGTTGGGTCTGTTGCTCCATTTTGGCTACTTAAGTTGTGTAGCTCTCAATCTACCACACTCGTCAACAAGGACGTAGTTTAGCTGGTAGATGGACGAACTTGGGGTTTGGGTAAATGACTCACATGTCAGCGGTTCGAATTCTATTAATGACGAAAGCTTTTAAAAAAATACATGGTCCCGGATAAATAGATATTGTCAAAAAAAAAAAAAAAAAAAATCATTTGTCCAAACCCTTAATGAGTATTTAACGCAATCATTTGTCCGGATAAATAAATATTTTTTTTTTTGGCTTATCTCTTGTGAGTATTTAACGCAATATAGTAATGTCTTTTATGTACTGACATATAAATTAATAATTGAAAAACATAAATAAAAAATATTTATTATTTCAAGATACATAAATATGTGTATATTAAATGAATGAATTTTTTTTTTATTAAGTTATTTATTTATTTATTTATTAAGTTTTGGATATCCTAAACTTATCATACATATTAAGAGGATCCATAGAAAATATAATTTTTAATTTATTTTTCATAAGAAACTTTGAAAAATTAATAAAAAAAGGAAAAAAACAATGCTTTGAACCCGGTCTTAGTTAAGTGAACCGGGAACTGTTTTATTGACTTGTGCTGTCTTCCTTCACCTCATCATCAACCTAACGGTCTTTTGAAGTTTGGTAGTTGAAGTTGAAGACTTGAAGACAGAAACAAGGGCAACAATAACCAAACCCAGAAGTCAGAAGAAGAGAAGATGTAACCAACTCTCACAAAAAAAGTCAATATTATCACTATTAATTATTTCCTTCTCTCTATCTATACCTTCTCGTCAAAAATTCAACGCCAATCCCCTGACCATATGCTCTCTTAATTCTCCTATCTTCATATTTCCCTACTAATTAACTTTCTTACAAACTCTACATTATTATTATCATTATGGCGAGACTCAAACTTTTCTCCATCTTCGACACTTCAAGAAATTCCAACCATGCAAACAACGACCTACTTCCTTCTTCTAATGCAATTCGACAGAACCTCGTCAACACGAACCTCGATGGAACAACGCCGCATAATCCCATATTCAAACTTTTGCAGCGTTTTATGTCAGGACGTACGTATGTTTCATTTGGTTGTTCTTCTCATGTTATTTTTGTATATCTGTTGTATGTTTATTAGTTGATCTACTTTTTCATGGAGGTTGTGTTCGACGTTTTTTTTTTTTTTTTGAGATTTTTATAGCGAAAATTGATGGAGGGTCTAGAACAGAAGCAGAAGAGAAGGTATACTCTTGGTTATATGCATTGGCACAGACACAGAGAGATATGGCTTTTGAGTATGTTCGATCAACCGAAAGAGGTGAGTGTGTTTGTATATATAGTTTCATTTATATGGTGTTTCTGAATAATTTAGGGTTTTTTATTAGGTGAAGAGATTTGACATGCTTGATTAATTGTTTGTTCATAGGATATCTCTTGGTTTATGTAGAAATTATCTCTATTTAGGTCAGAAAATTACCTTTATATAATAAGTTATGACATAAATGAATGAAATTATTAGATAACCAGTAAGGTGGGTGTTTGCTGAGTCCATTTTTACTCACTTCCCCTATACCCCCCTCCAAGATGGATGACATGTGTCTAGGGAGGTAATCATGTTTGGACAAATTTACCCCTCTATGGACACATGTCATCTATTTGGGAGGGGGTAATTGTTACCTCCCTTTAAGGGGGTGAGAAAAATGTTCTTGTGTTTGCTTGGTGGCACAATTAATGAAATGAGAAGAGAAAACCTCATTTAATTGCTTGTTTTGAAAAAAAAAACTAGTAGAATTAAGATTCATAAATAAGGGTTAGCAATCGTAGGACTAGTTTAGTGGTGGCAATCGGATCCGGCATATCCGATCTGATTTGAGTTAGTATCCAATCTGAAAAAAAATATATGAACAATTGGAAATTAAAATCCGATTTTTGGATATGGGAGAGTGTATAATAAGTACTGTTCAGATCAGATAAATCTGAAATCCGAAAAAGTCTGAATTCGAATCCCCCTCATTTCTGATCTAGAAAAAAATCGGAATCCAAAACTATATTTGAAGAAAAAATCGACAAATCCGAAGAAAAAAAATCTGAAAATTTCAAAAATTTTAAAAATATTTAATTTTTAATTAAAAAAATTGTACTCAAAATATGAAATTTTTTTTATTATAAAAAAACCTATCATGTGGTTAAATATCACAACATATTAAAAAAAATTAAATAGATTAATATTTATATATTTACATATATATATAAATTTATATATGTTCTTAACTATATAAAATAATGTAATTTAAGAATAAATATAATAATTTTTTGGCATTGATCTAACATACTTATTACATGCACCAATAATCAATCTCATCTCAAATTAACCTAGATTCTCATATTTTAAAATTAAATTAACCTATATTGATAATTAAATTAGTTTATAAGAATAAATGGATATCATAAGTCACACATTGTGACATGAAAATTAGTGACTCTCCAATATAAAATAAGAAATAAGACATTTCAATATTTCAACAAATAAAAATAATGATATTAATTTGGTAATAATCTCCATTCTATTAGCTAAAACTTAAAAGAAAAGAATAAAAACAACATGATTTATTTGGTAATTGTAAAAATATTATATTCTAAGTTTCTAACTAGGCTAGCTAGCACCTAGTTTACAACTTAACATCTTTTGTTCAACAATAATTAGTTCCAATTCAAAGCGAATCCAAGTAAAAATTTTAATACATAAATGGCTAATTACATAAAATTCCCCTAAGGTTTAATAATATTATACTAATATGATATTTTGTCTAAATTTAGTGAAATGAAAATATTTTGTTTTTCAAAGTAAGTTATAAAATACAAATAATATTATGACTTCTAACATTATATAATTAAGTTATTTGTAAGTTTAAATAACTGTTTATGTATAAATTTTACAATGTATTTAATATTTTAAGTAGTCCATTATTGAATAGGTGTCATCTTATTATTAAAAAAAAAAAAATAAACAAATACTTTCATCAATAATTACATATAAAAAAATTTACTATTAATCAATAGCTTGCATGTCTTGCACTGACTTCATTATATCTTTGTGTATTGAGGAATAAAATCACAAGAGTTTTCTCCATAGTACACACTGAATTTAATAAATTTAGTGTGAGAGTTTGTAAGTTATTAATTAAGCATTATAATATATTGTCTAAACAAAAGTAGATAAATCAAACTATTGATAGCTAAGGAGTTGACTTTATAATGTTAGTGCGTACCAAAGAAAAAAACAAATACTATTTATATATACAATTTAACTCAGGCAACAAATTTTTCCTGGGTTCGTCCCTGCAGACAATTCGCATGATAGATAATGTCAGTAATGCAATGACAATGCCTATGTCATCTAAGTGGGATCCCTCTCTTGACATGTTAATGCATTAGTACTCCTAACATTGCATTTAATTAGGCCATGAAAGATTATTATCCTTGCGAATGAGAGTACCGATAACAAATGTTAATCTGGGGAATGGGTAAAATCATATTGAGTAATTTATTCATTTGATTTATCAACGAGTGAAGCCTAACGATGACGGTCAATACCTTAATAGGTTGATGAGCTTGTTATTTCATTATAAATGATCAAGCACGTAAATTATAAATCAATATTGAAGTGTAGTGTAGTGTAGTGACAATTCTAGAGTGGCATGAATTATAATTAAATTAATATGAATTATGATTATTATAGGAACGAGATTTATGAAACATAATATATAAGAAGGGATCGGAAATTTAATAACACTCTTTAAAAAGTGAGTTTTAAGACTATCATTAACTTAATAATTTAAGTTTTAATAGAACCTAAAGCGTGGATCTAACAAAAATACCCTTAAAACACATTTACAAAAATAAGTCTTGCGTTATTTTTGTGTTTCCGAGACTTATTTTGTAGTTTCTGAGACTTATTAGATAGTTTTCGAGACTTAATAGATATATTTGTAATTTCCGAGATTTATTGGGGAAAAATAAAAAAAAATTTCAAAATTTTTTTTGGTCATCTTCTTTGAAGGCCGATTTCGACATCCATTACTCCAATGGCCTCCAATTAATGGAGGTCTTTCATCTCCATTGATGGAGGACATCAATGGAGGTTTTTGATAAAAAATAAAAAAAATAAATAAAAAAATAAAAAAAAAAAACTAAAAATGATACAAACGTAATAAAAGAAGGAGATGATGGTATTTTAGTCCATTGGTGCCATTTAAACTTAATTTATTAAACTAATGATACTCTTAAAATTCAACATAAAAAGAGTGTTATTTCCCACAATTTTCACTATATAAGAAAGTCAAAATAAATATTGTGTTAAGGTCCACTGCTTAGCTCATTAATATAAAACTTAATTAGGGCAATTATTAAATAAGCCCTATTTTTTTTTTTTTCTTAATTCCAAGTAGTTTTAGACTTTTCCGTTTTTAACCAAACTGGTCCCTATGTTTCACAAGTACCAAATTGGCCTCTCTTACTAATTTCCAATAGTCAACTTTTAGTATTATAGGGGTGAATTGTATTTTAATTCGAATCTATTACAAGAATGATGCGGGTATAGAGTATAGTGTTTAACATGCTAAAAGAAAACAAAAATCTTTAAAATAAATTATTTAAATAAAATAATAATTTAAATCACCATATTAAAAAAAAAGAAAAAAAAGAAACTCCTCTTAGGTGGAGGAGATTGCTATGATATGGAGGAATTCATGGTCGCCCTCCTTCTAATGGAGGAGATTCAACAGTCTCCTCCCCTAGAAGGAGTCCTAGAGGCCAAGCCATCTTCGGTTGTGGTGGCCTGTCCATTTTTTTATTTTTAAATGTTTTTATTATAATTATAAACCTATAGGTACTAGAACTCTAACTTATTATTATTTTTTGTTAAAATAATAATAATATTTTATTCTTTATTTTAATTAATAACAAAAATCAATTTTACTTAAATAAAACAGATGAGGTATTAATATACTTTTACAAATTTTGTTAAGCTCCAATGTTATATTTAACGATGGTTTAAACTGTGAGGGACTAATTTGGCCACTTTCGAAAAATTAGAGACTCATTTAATATCGGAGAAAGAGAAGTCGTTGCCGGAGAAAAAGAGAGATCAGAGATTCAGAGAATGAGAAAAAGAAGGAAAAAAAAAAAAAAAAAAAAAAAAAATACAGGCCCAACGGATGCTATTTCACGTTTGCCCAATGTGAAGTGCCCATGAAATAGGGTACTTCAAGTTGGGCCTCATTTGAAAGAGAGAGAAGAGAACAAAAGAAAAAAAAAAAAAAGGAAGAAGAAAGGAATATGCCCAACCTGACCTATTTCATATTGAGCCTCTTTTTTCTTAATGTAAAGGTATGGTTATGAGTTGAAATGAAATATTTATGTTTGTTTTATTTATTTATTTATTTTTTTTTTTTTTTACATGTGTGGTTAAAAACAAAAATCAATAATTTTAGAGGGTTCATTTTGACAACTTCCTCTTTTTAAGAATAATTGCAATAACATATCCTAAGGTTTGGCTATATTGGTATTTTTTTTGAAACATTACAATGATTTGGGGTTTGGGGAGAGGGTGAGACTCGAATTCACAATATGGTGGTGTGGGTGTGATTTGTGAGGGGCATAACACTGGACCAAACTCATCTTGTCGGTATTTTTTAAATTTATTTGATGGAAACAAGTATGTGATATCCTTCTAGAATCTCCAGAGTAGTTTGGTGGGTTTTTTTTTTTAAAAAAAAATTAATTTAATTTTTATTTTTTAAGGAAAAGAAAAGAAGACAAAAAAGCATGTGATATCCTGTTGCCATAAGAATTGGATTTTATTCATATTCTTTCAGATATATCAAATTTGATTTCAGCTGTGTACTATGCATGTACAAACTTATATGCTTACCAGAACTTGTTATAACTAAAGTGTAGTAGCATTTACTTCCTGGAATTTCAATCATATTCTGAATATCCAAGCCTGACTGAAACAGAAATAGATTGCAAGTTTTCTATTGTTGTTTCCATCTAATCTAATATATCAGTATTTTCAACATTACAGTTTATTGAATGCCTGAAAAATGTAATCATGGTTGTTAACTTAGCCTGATCATTTTGAATGATTTCGGTGTATGCAGGGTTGAGCTTCAATGAAGCTGAGAGGAGATTAAGAGAAAATGGCCCAAATGTTCCTCTCGAATATACGTTCCCAAGCTGGTGGCATTTCCTGTGGACTGCATTCTTTCATCCTTTCAATATGATTCTCATTTTCTTTTCAGCACTCTCATACATTACCAGTGACAGTCCCAATGGATGTGTCATGCTCATACTTGTTCTTATCAGTGTCTGCCTCCGTTTCTACATGGTATATATTTATCGTCACAGTCTAGTCTAACCAATGCCTAATTTCGACACTCTCATCAATTCTGGTCCTTAGTGTTTTCTGTTAGACTGGTTAAATACTATTGTTGCGTCCTTTCATATTAGTTCTGGGTTCGAGTCCCAATGTTTAAATCTTATTGTTGGGTTTGATGGTTACTAACATTTTTCATGTGCCGTAAAATAGGAATATAGCAGCTCGAAAGCAGCCATGAAACTTTCAGAATTTGTAAAATGCCCTGTCAAGGTTCAAAGATGTGCCGGTAGAGTTATTCAGACTGAATTAATAGTTCAAGTTGATCAAAGAGAGATTGTTCCTGGTGACATTATCATTTTTGAACCTGGAGACCTTTTCCCTGGTGATGTGAGATTACTTTCGTCGAAACACCTTGTTGTAAGGTATGAATGGTACCTCAGAAAGTGACATTGCTTTATAGACAAGCCATTGTAGAAACACATTATCACATCCTGCTTCTTGAACAGTCAATCTTCATTAACAGGCGAGTCTTGGACAGCCGAAAAGTCAGCCGATATCAGAGAAGATCAAAGCACTCCTTTGTTAGAGTTGAAGAATATTTGCTTCATGGTAATTGGTATAATTATTCATTCCTATTGTTACGAAGAACGTAGAGAGAGTAAAATACTGAGACGTAGATGATATTTCAGGGAACGAATGTGGTATCAGGTAGCGGAACAGGTCTAGTCGTTTCCACTGGATCCAAGACTTATATGAGCACCATGTTTTCAAATATAGGGAAGCAAAAACCACCAGATGGGTTCGAGAGGGGCGTCAGGCGGATATCTTTCGTGCTCATTTGTGTTATGTTAATAGTAGCCACAATAATAACCTTGATTTCTTATTTTACATCTCATCATGCAAGTGACAGTATTATTTTTGGAATCTCAGTAGCATGTGCCCTCACTCCTCAGATGTTTCCTCTCATTGTTAACACAAGTCTTGCAAAGGGAGCACTTGCTATGGCTAGAGACAGATGCGTTGTCAAAAGCTTGACTGCCATTCGCGACATGGGATCTATGTAAGTTTTGTTGTTACCATGTCAGATATGATACGGTGTATTTCCATTATGGTAGATTTAGTTTCTGATTTGATTCTCTATACATTTGTGGCAGGGATATCCTATGCATCGACAAAACTGGTACGCTGACCATGGACCGTGCAATCTTGGTTAATCATCTAGACAGTTGGGGGATACCAAAAGAAAAGGTCTTGCATTTTGCATTCTTAAACTCATACTACAAGACAGATCAAAAGTACCCTCTGGATGATGCAATATTGGCTTATGTGTATACAAATGGATATAAATTCCAGGCATCGAAGTGGAAGAAGATACATGAGATCCCTTTTGATTTCATAAGAAGAAAAGTATCCGTTACAATGGAAACTGAATTGAATAAGGAAGACAAGAAGAATTTCCAATTCCACGGTAGATTTATGGTAACCAAAGGAGCACTAGAAGAAGTAATTAAAGTTTGTTCTTTTGTTGAACATATTGATACTGGTTCACTTATAACTCTGTCTTCAGAAGAACAACTGAGGATTTTAAATCTTGGGGAACAAGTAAGCAATGAAGGATTACGGTGTATAGGAGTTGCCGTTAAAAGGCTACAAACGGTAAGTCTGACGATTTCTTTGATCTTCTTCAGTACTTGATTGCATTGCTTTTACCTACATTACATTTTTATACAATCTTGCAGAAAAATATTAATCAATGCATGGACAGTGAGGAGACTGTTGAGTCAGACATGGTGTTCCTGGGCCTTATAACGTTCTATGACCCTCCTAAGGACTCGGCAAAGCAAGCGCTATGGCGGCTAGCTGAGAAGGGAGTGACAGCAAAAGTATTAACTGGCGATTCACTCTCCCTGGCTATAAAGATTTGCCAGGAAGTCGGTATCAGAACCACCCATGTAACTACAGGACCAGACCTCGAGCTACTCGATCAAGATTCCTTCCATGAGACTGTTAAAAGAACAACTGTAATGGCTCGGCTCACCCCAACTCAGAAACTTCGGGTAGTACAGTCCTTGCAGATTGTTGGTGGGCATGTAGTTGGGTTCTTAGGAGATGGAATCAATGACACTCTCGCACTTGATGCTGCTAATGTTGGTATATCAGTCGATTCTGGGGCATCGGTTGCTAAGGACTTTGCTGACATTATCTTACTTGAGAAAGATCTCAATGTCCTCGTCGCCGGAGTAGAACAGGGGCGTCTCACTTTTGGTAACACCATGAAATACATAAAAATGTCAGTTGTTGCTAATATAGGGGTGGTTCTTTCACTCCTTGTCGCGACTATATTTCTCGGGAATGAGCCACTGAGTCCGAAGCAGCTGCTAGTACAGAACTTCTTATATAGTGTTGGCCAGATTGCAATCCCTTGGGACAAGATGGAAGAAGATTATGTAAAAACTCCGCAAATATGGTCCGAGAAAGGCTTACCGATGTTCATACTGTGGAACAGTCCTGTGTGTACTCTCTGTGATTTATCTACTCTTTTGTTTCTTTGGTTCTATTACAAGACTCATTATCAACCGAATTTGGTGTTCTTCCGTTCTGCTTGGTTCGTCGAAGGACTACTTATGCAGACTCTGATTATCCACTTGATCCGAACAGAGAAAATCCCCTTCGTTCAGGAAGTTGCCTCATGGCCTGTACTTTGCTCTACAGTTGTGATTTCTGCCATTGGAATTGCAATTCCCTTCACTGCAATTGGAGATTTCATGGGATTCACCGGTCTACCATTGACATATTTTGGGTTTTTGGTTTTGCTATTTCTAGGATACTTTACAGTTGGACAAGTGATCAAGAGAATATACATTTTGGTTTACAAAAAATGGCTTTAGAAAACAGAATAAAAGAGCACATGAGAAGAGTGTTTGCACAAGAAGCTGATAGGAAAGGGAAATAGAAAGAATTTTTCATTTGTATATTATTGAGAATTGCAGGTTGAACACATTGTAGCTTCAATTTTCGTACAGCACGATTCGTGTACTCTGTGGATACTTATTGCTCTAACAATGAATGTAATGGTTAAGATTGAATGGAAAAAAGGAGAGAGAAAAAAAAAAGGCACATTACATCTTCCTCTTCAATTCTGGATCATCATCAATTCTGGCGTGATTTGTTATAGCATATGATGGAGAAAGAGCCAGGCACATACCGATCCAAGCAACACTAAACTATTGAAAATGTGTGTGTTTGGTGAACTACCTGCATAATTGTAGTTTAGATTTGAAATAAATTGACTACAGGATTTTGTAATGTGTTGTTATAGACTAGATGATAATGCTTCAAGAATTGAATTCAAGATGAGTTTAAATTATTACCTATTTGGAGATACTTGTTCTTAATGTTCCATTCAAAATCCCAGTGCTTTCGGTCATTTTTGAGGGTCCAGTACGCCCATCCAAATGAAGCTGCATTATAAACTTCTAACTGCGCCCTCCCAAAGTCTTGATAATCCTTCTGAGACCCACTTGTCACATTCCACTCATTCACCCATTCCCCTGCAATCAATCAATATTCAAACACCGGAAAAAAAAAATAACAGCACATAAAAAATAAATTTAAAATCTTGATTTACCAATTAAAACAAGCGGACCATTTGCACCATTCAAGGTTTGTAGTTGAGCCTCCCTGCTTTTGTAAATGAATAGTATATTGTCCGCAGCGCTCATATTGACAAAGAAAGTGTCAAAGAGATTGTAGTAATGCAGGTCCAAAACTACTTTGTGTGAACCAACGTTAGCCTGGTAAAGTTCCAGTGGGTCTGCATTGCCAATTCTTTGGCACATTATTACATAAGCTGCAGATGAGTATTTTCGAATTACTAGATAGCCTTGCTTGTAATATGAAACTAAAGTATCCAGCGGAACAGTAGCAGCTGATGGTTCATTCAAAAGCTCAATTCCCAGCAAGGCGGGATGTCTTGCATACCTATGAATTGAGAAATCACATTCTTAGGAATTAAAATTCATAAAGACGAACAGATCTAGTAGAATCATTTTTGACAACACAAACTGCGATGTTCAGAAAGAAATAGACATGGTTTGAGAAGGTTTATTCATTGCATCCATTAGAGTGCTTAATTACGATTGTTTGGTACCAAAAATACAAGCTTAAGTTTTTAGTACTTTTAACGGTTAATTAATATAGTACTGAAGCCAGTTTTAAAGTCCTAGATTCAAGTTCCTCAAAGTGAATCCAGAAATTAACGGTTAATTAAAATGTGTTATGATTAATTTGTCTAAGCTTTTAAACTCAAGGTGGCATTTGATTCTTTTATGTAAGGTCATATTAACCTTCATAATCTTATTTTCCTACACTATGTAATCTTTTTCCATGCTCATGACCACACATACATTTTTTATGGCAATTGATGTACATAGGGAGATTCTACCGGTTATCTGTAACGAGTGGAACCATAATAATCTCATAAGCATTTTTGGTGCATACCTTGAAGCTAAGAAATCTATAACATCCAATGTTTGTGATATGTGATCAGAAGAAAGCCAGTCTGTCCAGCCATCTCTACTAGCACTATGTTCCATCCCATTTTGAGAGCCAGGGGCAGCATGAAGGTCAATTATGCACTTTATGCTGTTATCTCTGCACCACAGATTTTACAGATAAATGACAGAAAACAAATGCAAATCTAAAATTGTCAATATTCAAAACAAGAAAAGGTGAAAGCAAGACCTACTGTGCCCAGGAGAATGCATTATCTAAAGCTTCCAAACTGCCCCCAATAAATGGGGCCGGAGGATCAGGATCAGAAGCAATCCACCAGCCAACAGGAATCCTAACTGTGTTTATGCCATGTCTATATAGAAAGTTGAAATCTTCTACAGTGATAAAACTGTTTCTATGTCTCTGTAGTTGAAAAAGAAAAAAAAAAAAAATTATATGTTGAACTTGATTAAAGAATTTCTCTTTTTCATTTTGTAATAACGGCAAGCCTTCTATAAATTTAAAAATTGTCTTATCTGGCTGAAACCTACCATTATACCAAAGGAAACTTTTCTTGATACTTTTAGGTTCAAAAAATACAAGATACGGAACATGCTATGATAAATCTCTGAGAAATGATTTACAAGAGTGCAGATTTACCCATTATGTTTGCTAAAAGAGTTCAAGAAGTAAAATGATACCTTTAGAACTTCTTTAGCCCTGTCATGTCCGTATCCATTTGCAAGCTGGTAATCTCCATGCAAATTATTTGCTACGATTGTCATTTCAAATGTGGCTGCATTATCATCCCATCCTGGCGTCCCTGGATAGTCTGCTGTAAGCTGGTTTCCTAACGTAGCCTAAGAAATAAAGTACATTTTTTTTTCTAACTGAGAACCTCAACATCAACAAAAAGGCAAAATACAACACTGAATGTGAATGACAGTGGATTTCTAGTAGGTCTACTACTATCCACATAGAGGTAAAACATGGTTATCCTATTATTTGATGAATGTGAATGACAGTGGAAATAATCAATTTTGGTAAATCCAACTGCTCAATTTTCACATTAACCATGACATTCTTTTCAACAATCATGTCGCAGAAAAGTTTTCTCAGTCTAAAACTACATGTATAATGGTCAACATTCTATGTTACACAAATTAAATAAGCCCAAATCACAAAAATTATGATCATTCTCTTGATCTGGAGATTTAGAATTTCTAAAGAATATTGGCCATGCCATTGGCTTCTAAACTTATATTCCGACAAGAGTGGGAAATCTGCAAAATTCAAAATGCAACCACACCAATTTAAGCCCCGAATGACTGAGCTGCAGAACAAAGTATGCACATCAGATGTGCCCCTATGCCTCTATTTGTTAACATTGCGAAGTGAGTACTTTTGATTCTATTCCTAGACAACTGATAAGAAAAAGTTGGAAATCATACCTGCAGATAGGTCCCACTTTTAAGTTTGATGTGAACTCTGCTGCTGTTGTTTCTTTCAATTGCAAATGTTTCTAGTGTCGAGGGTGATTTTTCTGTTGCAGAGACAGAGCAACCTTCACCATTACATGTCAGAAACTGGCCTTGAGAGGTGCGGAACTGAAATTCTGTTTCAGAGATTCTCCATAACTGTGCAGGAATAAACAAGATCAATGGGTATGATGGCAAGCAAAAGAATAGTGAAATACTGATCCTTTTACATACAAGAGCATCACATACTAGCCTATTGGGTTGTGATATCCATTAGTATATATACCCTTCTATTGCGTTTTATGTTTTCAATGTGGGATTTATTCTCATCTTCTCAAGCTTCACATGTGGGTTCTCTAATACTAACAGTGAGAAACCTGAATTATGTACCAAGCATAGAGAATAAGAAAAAATTATAGCTCTCTCAGTTCATCAAGTATCAAAAATAGATTGTTGGGACAAGGCAATATTAAATTTTGTAGATTCCCATCCCATCATGAAGAGCCTCACCAATTATGGATAGTTAGCCACAACAAAATGAATACAACCTATTCAGACTTTCCTTATTAGGGTGGTATGTCACATTGGCATGTTGCTTCAAAATATCAGACACATAGGATGAGGTTTGATTATCATTCAGTACATTTTGTCTCTTTTACTTTATTTCCTGCAGGCTTATGGAGAAGCAACACTTCATGTTTCCTAGTAAGACTGTAGTGTTGTTCACTCAACATTTCTCAAAATATAAAATATAAGTGAAAAAGAGGATGTAATCATTCATGATATTTGAGAAAGCACACAATCTGGACCATTTCAACATGCATATCAATATCCCACTTGGACATTGATCGCCAATACTTCAATTAAGTCCCGCTTAAAACTGACAACATATACTATCAAATCTGGAATATAAGAGTAGTGCTCATATTAACCTTCTAATAAGACATGCTTCCATCTCAAGTAGCCTTCATAAATGTGATTTGAGTATGCATTCGACTAAATGTGCAATTAACTTTTATCTACAGCAGGAATGATCGAACATTATTGAAGATTGCCTAAAATTGGAATCTATGCAGGTCAAGAAATTTTATCATACAAAACTGATATCCAGATCAGAATGTGAACTGAAAACATCAAACAAATACAATCAAAGGTCGGTGTCTTAAACTAACAGTATTGATTTTCCTTTTGTTGCAACATCAAAAGAATACTATAGTGAATAAACTAAAGAGTCTTGATTTGGTGAAAAATAACAAACGTGAACGATAAAAAATGACAACTTGGGTAATTAAAAGACTAGTGCTCTAAGTCTAACCATGGAAAGTCAGCAGTACTCAACAAAATGTTGTAGTATTTGAGTGGTGTAACAATGTATATAACCTGCTCGACGAAATGAATACTAAACTTGAGTATAAAAAGCACAAATAAATTGGTCAGGCATCTTACTGTAAAGGTTTCCCATGAAGAAGCAACATCTCTGCTAACTGAAACATCCATCCCACCTCCATTCTCTGCACAAACATACTTCTGCAATGTCACTGACTTGAATTGGACCTGTGTTCCATCCTGCATTTCGATAAATGAAACCCGTGAGCTGCAAATGGTTCAAGATCCAAAAAAAGAAAAAAGAAAAAAAAGAAGAAGCAAAATCTTGCAAAAAGAAGAAGCTTACTTACAAGCATGTCTCCATTGGGAATTCCATCAAACAGAGAAGGCTTAATCCAACCTTCCACAACCAACCACCCTCCTAAATTCACCCCTCTAACTTTAGTATCCGCATGCAATCCCTCCACTTGAAATCAGCAAGTAGAGTTGTAAAAAAATGAGTTTCGTACAAACAAGAATATTCAAGAAACAGCCAAAGCGACAGAGAAAACAGGGGAAAATTCAGTGAAGTTTTACCTGCGAATGCTACAGAGAAGATGAGCCAACAAAAGAGTAAAAATGCAAAAACCCATTTGCTTAAAACAAGGTCCATGAAGAATGCAAGCGATTACAGCATCAAGAAAGCCTAATTATTGGTATAGAACTCCAAACCCCCCTACTTGGGAGAATCTTATAAATTCTTATCTCATCAATCAATTTATACCAAAATCAACCTTTTAAACAAGCATAATAAAGTATCTGGGTTTTTATTTTCTTCTTCTTTTATTACGTAAAATTAATGCTTGTTGAGATTTTGTCTTTTAAGTCAGACCAAAGAATATCCCATGAGGATGAGTGGAAGCAAAGAACATTGACGTAGAGTGCTAATGAATAAAAAGTGAAGAGAATTGACATGTAGATTAGTACAGTGATTTGCATTAGAAACAGAAACATTTTATTAAAGGGGGACTTTGCCTGAATATTTAATTAAAGCTCATTTTTATATGGATAGGACTAGGATTGGGTATTTTTTTTTAAGAGTTAATTACAATAACATATCCTAACATTTTATAATATCTCTAGAATATTGTACTTTTGCATTTATTACTTGTACATACCTTGAACTAACCATTGACCAAACGTTGACTTGTCTGACAATGTTAGATCTAACAGCATATTTAAGAGTGGAAGGGCAAAGAGGTCATTTCAAAACAAAATGATTTTTGTAATAAAATAATAAAACATTACTTGAAAATATAAATAACAAAATAATAGAAAATTAAAGAATAAAAAAAGATTTTTTTTTTATTGGACTTGTAGATCACTCTACTCATCTCCACTCTCACTAGTCATCTCCAAACTCACGCTCAAACCACAGAGAAAAAAATCATAAATAACCACTTGAATTATTAAACTTTTGTTAATAACCACTTTTGAAAAGTTAATTATTAATAACTACTTTTTCAAAAAAAATTCACTGTATGTCCATAATTTACCCTTGAAATTAGTTTTTTATTTTTATTTTTTATTTTTTATTTTTTTTATAATTTCAAACTTGAAATCATGGCTAAAAACTTGAATGTTGAAACTTGAAATTATGACTAAAATGAAACTTGAAACTTGAAATCATGCCTAAAATGAAATATCTGAAATTTGAAATTATGCCTAAAATGAAATATTTGAAACTTGATGTCCTTTCGTCCCAAAATTCCCAAAATTCACAATTAGGTTTTATTTATTTATTTATTTTTTATTCCCCTTTTTTGCAGATCATGTCGCCGGCAGAGGGGATCTCCGACGGCCGTAACCCAGGCGAACAGCGGCAGCAATAGCGTGCAGAAGGACGGCGGCGAAGCGAATGGTAGCAAAGCGAAGCTCGACGACGGCGCCACCCCTTCGTTCGCGAAGCAGTGCACACGGCCACACCAGCACGCCGCCGGTGCTGTCGTGCACCCTAGAAGGACACCGGCGCTTGGTGACGCTGCACGGGCACATCGAGGGAGAGAGAGGAGAGGAGAGGAGAGAGAAAGAAAAGAGAGAAAAAGAGAGAGAGAGTGTTTTGATGGTGGTTTTTATATGAGGGGTTTCTAGTAATTTCTCAAAAACTTGGTTATTAACAAATAAAATTTCGTTTGTGGTTAAAAACAAATTTCCCATAATATATATGGTCAGTTTTGGCAATTTTCACCAAACCATAAGTATTAACACCACCTAGTTAATCAATTTCACTGCTCCAAGTCCATTGTATTGAGCTAGATTAAAACTTTATATCTGGGGTTCCTTCTCAATTTGATCTCTTTCACTTGCCAAATCCCTTAGTCCTTATAATCACTGCCACTGCATTCCCGTGACACGTCTCAGATCCCCTCCCTCCACGCTTTTCCATTGTCGCCGCTGTCTCCATCTCTCGCTCCCTTGATGGCAACTCGAAGTCAAAACTTCTGCCTCCTTTTCTTCGAAACCCAACCAAACATGGAAAACCATAGAGATCTTGAAAATCAAACTTCTTTTTCTTTGTCCTTATATTGGAGAACCATAGATATCTATTTCAATGGAGATTGAATCACGTCTCTATTGGAGATCCATATCTTTTATTTTTTATAATAATATGTATTTTTTTTAATCTTTCTAATTTTCTTAAAACTTTTTTGTATTGTTAATTTTTTATAGTTTTTTTATAGTATTTTATTTTTATAGTTAATTAACTAAATTTAAAGTATTTTATTTTTTTAATTATTTTTTTATGGTACTTATTTTAAAGAAAATTTATTTAAAAAGAAAAAAGAAAAGAACATGTATTTAAAGAAAAAGGTTAAAATAATTTATAAATTATTAAAATGAAGGGCAATATGGTCATTTCTCGCTGTTATGAGAGTCAGCTATAATCTTTGACGAATCCAATGTTAGTCAAGTGTATGAATATGTAAAAACTCAAAAGCACAAATTTTTATGGTATTAGGAAAGGTTAAGGTTCCTTCAAAAAAAAAAAAAAAAAAAAAAAAAAAGAAAAGGTTAAGGTATGTTAGTGCAATTAACCCTTTTTTTTTTAACTTGATGACTTGAAGAAAGGTAAGAAAAAAGTGAAAAAGCATCCTTTCAGCGCAAGTATAATAATGAGAACGAAGAGTGTTGTTCCCACCAAATCTTTTATCCCATCATGAAGGCAGCCCACCTTTTAGACTAGATGGGGCCGTGTCCTACCTCAATTTAAAAAAAAAAAAAAAAAAAAAAAAAATGATTTTCTTTATTTATATAATATATATAAATACTATTTAACAATTACTAATATCTTAGTTCAAAGGGCATTGTTCTTACCTATCACTTTACTAGACGGGGTTCAAGTCCTGATAATTTTTTTTTACCATCTTTTTAGATTTTCAAGGTTTTGTAGTGTTTTATCGACCTCACATATTTCATTTTATTAATATATTTATATTTAGTTTTAGTTATATATATATATATATAGTTTTTCTATTGTCAGTTCATCATGTCAATAAATATATTAGCACGAAGAATGTGAACCACAGATTATGAAGAAGTTTTAACAAGTGCATACACTTCGAGTCAAAGTATGTAAATCTCGTAGTTCACATTCTTCGTCCTGATATATTTATTGTCAGGACAAATTGATAATCGAAAATATGTATATATATATATATTGCCATCTTTTCCAATTCTTTTATCAAATTTTTATATTCTTCTAAAACAAAACAATTCATTTTCTCTTTTTCGTCATTGTCAACTTTTTAACTACCCTCATTTTATGGTTTACTTAATTTAATTTAATTTTATATTAAATTATATATTATATTTTAAACTTTTATTATTTCTAATAGTTTTAGTGCTGTCTATAAACGTCTAATTGAGTTTTTTAAAGTTGTTTGATTGAGCTTTTGAGATTGTCTATTTTAAATTGAGTAGAGACTAATAGAGTTTAAACCTTTACTAGTTAAAAGCTCATGGGAAAGTGCTTCTTCAAATAGATTTTTTTTTTTAATTTATTTTAATTTATTTATTTTATTTTTAAATCTACATACCAAATAACTATAATATATATATATATATTAAAAAAACTCTATTTCCAATAGATTTACTACAAGTAGATCTTTTAACAATAGAGGTTTTTCAAAAGCCTAACAAAACTAAACACATTCAATCAATAAACTCTAAAATCTAAAATTTTAATTTATTGTGTTAAAATATTTTATCTATTATTATGATTCATTTTATTTTATCCTTGGCATTTTTCTTTATTTTATAGTTTTAATTTATTTAGATTCAATAAATCAATAATTTATCAAAAAAGTAGAAGAATAAAAAATTCAAAAAAATGTATAGAAATATTTATTAATCAATTATTTTTATATAAATTTAAAGTGAATTAATTATAAATACAAAATAAAATTTCTTATTATAAATTTATATTTTAATTTGTTAGTTTAAAAATACATATTGTAATTTTTCATTGTTTATGTTGTTTTTCTTGTTATTATTTATTATTTTAATATTGTGTTTTTTGGTTTTTTTTTTTCTAATATAAGGTCCTGTTTGATTTTTCCACTTAATACTTAATGACACTTAATGTGCTCTATTAAGTTATTTTGTTTGTTTTTTTAAGTGATAAAATCACTTAAAGAACTCCTAAAACCACTTGTTTAGAAAAGTGAAAAATTTTCATTTTTCACTTAATAAAAATCCACTGGAATTTAATCCAATCTTTTTACTTCTAAAACTATCCTCACCAATCTAACTTATTTTCAATTTTATCTTCTGTTAAAATACTATTCATATTAATATATTTTTTTTCTTCTCACCATAAACAATTATAGTATCACAAAACCTAGTTGCTTCAAAACTCAAACAACTAGATAATGGTTTTCTTAGCGTATTCCAGATTCTAGTAAGGATTCGTTTTTTTTCATAATTTGATAATTAGTTTCAATAAATATTTTAGTGTTTCACTGCATCTCTTTTACTTGTTCTGAAAATTATATGGGTTTGTTTTAGACCCAAGCAATTTAATAATTGGAGAATGGTTTTCATGGTGATTTTGTTATGAATTTTTTTGTTGGGTTTTGAGATGTTAATTTTAATTAATAAGCAAAAAAAAAAAAAAAAAAAAAGTTATGTATATAGTAGATGATTTATTACTATATATTTGAATTGGCCTTAAAGTAAGAGAATTCCAATTCATTTGTTCATATGTATTCTATTTATTTTATTTTATCTAAATTTCATTAGACCACCAATTTTTCTTTATATAAAAAAACTCATATATATATAAAAAAAAAAAAAACCCATTATACTTAATTTTTTAGTATTATATATATATATATATTTGTTATTTTGTTTAAATGCCCCACCTGATTAAAATTCTTGGGTCCACCACTGCCCATTATCAATAGAAAAATGTAATTAGTCTATGATGCAATATACATTTTCTATCCCAATTATATAATGTAATAAGTACACGTATTTAAGGGTGAGTTTGATAACTGCAACTTTAAGTCTTTAAGCACAACTTATGTTTGGGGTTTACATATAATCATAATTCACCTTATGATTGAAATTGAGTTGAGAAGGATTTTTTTTTTTTTTTTTTTTTTTTTTTTTTTCAATAGAAAAAAGTTTCGATTTTGATTTTCTTATAGTATCTCCGATGCAAGAGTAGCTTATGAAGAAAAGAGATGCCAAGTAGAATAAATAGACAATATATTAATAAATGTATCTTCAATGCATTTGTGCATATTTAATCTCAAGCTGATGTGATAAAAAAAAATATATTAAACATTGTCCACATGACTGTCTACTTTCAGATGATCGTTGCATATCAATTTTTTCGGTTGACTCATCAAATATTTAAAATTGACGTTAATTTTTCATCTATTTTTAGTAAGGAAATAAAATAAAAAAGAAAACAGAAAAAAAAATTGGACACGTCATTAAAAAAAAAATGTTTTAAACAACATTATTAGATGCCAAATTTTGAGTTGATTGTCTATCAAGTCTATTTTTATGCCACATAGGAAACAAATCTCTTGACATTATTGACATGGTTATGCTAGCTACCTTTTGTATTGGAGATGCTCTTATATATATAAATTTGGTATCGAGGATCCCAGATTTCGTCCAGGCACCCATCAGTTTGTCCTCCCCAACTGCGTGACTCACCATGGCCTGTATGTTGGATCGTGGAGTAGGACAGATAGGAAACCCCAGCCCACATCCTCGGCCCACACAAAGATGCAAGCTGGTAAATCAGAACTCACCTTCGCCTGAATAGGATTCGAACAGCTGACCTGGTAGTTACCCGTGCCCTAAGCTCGTCCTTCCATCAGCTGAGCTAGCGCCTTGATGGCCGGCCATAATGTAATTGCCAAGAGTAGAACCTAGGACTTGGGATTTTCATCACAAGCCTTGGACCACTAAGGCAACCACCTTGTGAGAAAATTTGAGAGATGCTTTTATATTATTCATCATTAGGGGAAGAAAATTAGAGTTTTAAAACCACGAGTTGGTCATGAATTTATGGCAATAGTTAATGGTTCCATTTTGTCCTGAATTCTGACTTTTGTGAGAGAAGAAATTCCCATCTTGTTTTTCAATGGGAAAATTGCACTAACTTCCCTTGTATATATGTGAAAATTGAAATTGCACTCTCTAACAATTAATCCTTTAATTACACGAGCATCCCTTGAAAACCGTTGACTAACAGTTTGACTAACTCCTAAGTTAACAATCCAGATGTAAAATCGTCTTTTCATAATAATATACCAACATCCTTTAAAGGAGATCTGACATCTCATGTTCGTGGATCCTCCACGAATTGGAGGAGTGCTCCACCAGTCCACCACCGGCCGAGTTGTGTGTTTTTTTTATTTAAAAAATTCTGGTTTTTTTTAGTTAGTTAATTAATTTTTTATTATGAGAGTAACATAAGTCTTTTCCCTTATGGTGCCAAAATTTTAGTTAGTCAACCTATCGTTCAATGGTTTCCAAGAGGTGTTCATGTAATTAAGGGATTAATCACCGATAGGGGCGACTGATTGTCGAGGCTGTACGGGGCTACAACCCTGTCTGCCTTTTTTTTTAAAAAAAAAATTTAAGTTTTTACTAATATGTTAAATTTACTTACTAATATGTTAAATTTACACAAGCCTAATACAAGTTTTTAAGTATAGTCCAAACCCAATATCTCTTATGTTAATTTAAAATATTATGCGCAATTACTTCTACTCTAACTTTACAAAAAGGACTCCAAAGTTGCTCAATCAACTTGCTTATCCCCAACCACTTGCTTAGCTTCACCTTTAATCTAAAAGATTGGCTCCTTGTCTGAAAGAGAACGTCTCGCACAACTTCACTAACTCGGAAGAACCCATGAAGACACCATATCTAATTGAAACAACCTTCACATACACAGATTTGAGAAAGAAAAACAAAACCCACAGTCACCTTCTCCTCTTAGCTAGAGAGACACTCTACCTACTGGACCACAACTTCTACGGTTGTTCCTCTCACGAAAGAGAGCTTTTGAGAAGACTAGCCCTTGGTAGTGCACTTTCCTTTCCATGGGGATTCGAGTGAATATTTCTCATTATGAAATTAGATATTCAGACCGTATAATATACCGTTGGACAACCCTATTGTAATACTAAAAAAAATATACACAAACACATCCAATTGTTCGGTTAGTATAGGTGGTAGTGCACTTTCCTTTCCCATGAGGATTTGAGTGTTTTTTTTTTCTTTTTCTTTTCTTTTTTGTGTCATAATAATAAATATTTCTCATTATGAAATTATATATTCAGACCACATAATATACCGTTGGACAACCCTATTGTAATACTAAAAAAAATATACAAAACACATCCAATTGTTCCAATGATAGAACACTAACAAACACATCCAATTATTCCAATAATAAGGATTAATTCCCTCATTTAATCCCTTAAATTATGATGTTGTTCAGATTTATTCATTCTTAATAAGTTAATTGTTTTTATCCATATTTATGGGTGACTTAACGGAAATGCCCTTTAAAATTCTTTTGTTGACTTCCATATCCATCATTTTCAATTACTTTATTTTTCTATTTTATGTTTTCTCTCTCATCAATTTTAAGTTTGTACTCTCATCAATTTTGATAACTTGAATCTCCATTGACACTTTCTCTCTCTTCTTATGGTTTTATTGTTTCTCTCATTTGTTTGTGTTTCTCTCTCTACAATTTTCTCTCTAAAACTATCTTTTTCTCTCTTTTCTCTTTGAAATATTGGTATCCACGCTGAAATGATTCTAACGGTATATTATGGGCGAAAATTTGATATTGTTTTCCCCTTCAAAAGTCATTTGAAAATGTTTCCAAAAACTTTACACGATGAAATATCAATATCATTACACGATGTTGATATTTCATCGTATAATCATGTTGATATTTCATAGTGTAAAGTTTTTGGAAACAGATCTCCATTTGAAGATTTGGAAAAAAATAATTTAGATGAAGGTTTGTTACCTCTGAACCTCCATTGATGGAGGTCGAACAAACCTCCATCAATGGAGATCAATAAATAGGGATGACAATTGTACATAGGCGGGCCGAGTACCCGGCCTTACGCGGGTTGAAATTCCCGGGTAGTACCCAGATATTCCTTACCCAGAACTGTGTAAGGAATATCTAGGAACTTGGCCAGTTGTGTATCGACCCAAGTCCGGGTATACCCGACTACCCGATTGGGTCCCGGTTTTTTAATTTTTTTTTTAAAATCAGTAATTTTTTTTTTAAAAAAAAAACCTAAACCCTAATATTTTTTAAAACTTTTAAAAAATAAATTTGTCAAATTAAAAAATCCTTACTCAGTTGAAAGATCTTCGTTGTAAGCAAATCGAATCTCAACAACACTTGAAGAAATTTTGAGGGTTTAGGGGGAAATCGAATCTCAAAAACACTTGAAGAAATCGGATATGGAGGAGACCAGACACTATATCAAATAACAAGAGGAAGAGGAAAAGGAAAAGATAAAGAGAGCGAGAGAATCGTGGGGGAAGATATCGAATCTCAAAAACACTTGAAGAAATCGGATCTGGAGGAGACTAGACACTATATCAAATAACAGGAGGGAGAGGAAGAGAGAAAGAGAGTGAGAGAATCGTGAGTGATTTTAGGGAGAGAGGCAAAAGAGAAAGAGGGAGAGCAAAGAGGGGAAGATTCCATATGAGAGAGGATGTAAGAGAGAGAGAGAGAAGAGATGTGACTGACATTCCATCTTTTTTTTTTTTTTTTTTTAAAATTACCTTTTTAAAATATTGCTTTGCTCAGTGTTAATGTAGTTTGGTTGTATTTAATGTTCGTATGAAAATTGAGTTCTAATCAACAACGACCAGTTTTGGAATTAGTTGGAAAAGAAAGAGCATAAAATGTTGGTTAATGTAATATTTAATATTTTTTTTGGGATTTGAGTTTCTGTTATTAGTATTGTCATATTGGTGTGTTTTATCCTAATTAATGTAGTACTTAAATCGTAAAAAAAAAATATTTAAAAAAATTATAAAAAAAAAATAATAATTAAAAACCAGGTACAATCCAAATATGGATATTCGGATTTTGAAATCCAAGTATTTTTGGGCCGGGTATACCCTGACCCGGCCCGGGTTTTTGCCATCCCTATAAAGATGACTAAATTTTTTTTTTCTCACGTGTCATAAATGAATTGAGGGTATTTTTGTCCAAAAATCATTTCTCATGGATAAAAATAGTGAAGTTAATGAGAAAGAACATTTTTGAATACCATCCTAATTTTAGGGCCATTTATGTATGAATTGAATTGTAAATAATATATAAAAATAATTCATTAATAATGACACTAAATTTTATTTATAAAAAGTAAATAATAAACAAGTGTTAAAAGAAGAAGATGGAGTTTTTTTTTTTATAGTTAATATCTATTAATTTGGGACCAATATTTTTTAAAAAGCTTTCACCGATTTAAGTCACTGACTGAGAATTATTTACCAAACCTTAAATTTATCCATTTACCAACTGAACTACGCTCTTATTAACAAAGAGGGAGTGTAAGTGATTCTAACACTCATTTTGACCCCAGTAGAAAACTGCAAAATAGTCCGATATTTCAATCTATCTTATCGAAGTCCTCATTATTACTAGTCCAAAAATTATGAATTATTGGAAGGCAGACAGAATCTTTACCAAACCGACCTTTATCACACCAGATTACGATTGTGGACAGGGGACCCAGTGCTTTTCTCCCAAAAAGGTTTTTTTTTTTTCTTACAAATTTTTTTTGGCATTCTTATATAGGACATCTTGAATTAGTTCTGCTGTATGTACGATACAAAATTATCTGGAATTCATTCAAAATAAATGGAGTATTTTTTTTTTTTTTGAATACAAAGTATTATTTATTACTAAGATTAATGTTTTGTGTGTGGCATTCAATTCTATGCACAAATAACTTAGAATAATGCGATGCCCAAAATATATGCCCAAATGATGTACATTTATCCTTTAATCTCATAATTTACAACTCACATGTCAAATTATTTAGATATTTTTTGTGGACAGTATAACATTACTCAATTATTTTTGTTATTTCATTTTTAAAAATTGAAATCAATCAAGTGAGGGCTTTGTGAACTAGCACATGACGAAATCAACGGTTACAAATACGGTAAAGAATAGAACTCTCACTACTAGGAATGACAATGGGCCGGGTTCAGGCGGGTTTGGTAAAATCCAAACCCAAACTCGTGAAACTTTGTGTCTACCAAATCCGCACGCAAACTTGTAAAAATAAACAGGTTCGGGTTCGGGTTTCACTTGCGGGTTTGGGGGACACCCAAACCCGCCCATGAGCCCGTGGCGAACCCATGAACCTGCCAATTTTTTTTTTTTTTTTTGAAAAATATTTCTATATTATTTAAATATAAGAAATATTATAATTTTAAAGAATAAAAACACTTAATAGATTTAAATGTTTACATTTTATTTTCTATATAATTAAAAAGTTTTTATTAGAGTTTAAATTTATAATATTTTAAATAATAAAATATTATATAATTTTTATTGTTCGCGGGTCACCCGTGGGTTTGTTTTCCAAACCCACACCCACACCCAAACCTGAACCCACTGGGTTTTTACTTATACAGGTTCGCGAGTCGTAAATTCACCAACCAAACCCTTTTCAAGCGGGTTGGGTTTGGATGGGTCCCATGAGTTCAGGTTTAATTGCCATCCCTACTCACTACTAGGGAAACAACGGTTACAAATACGGTCTAGAATGCAACTCTCACTACTAGGGAAAAATCTTCCCACACTTTTCAATTTAATGTACAAATGTGGAATTCAAATCCTTATCACTAAAGTGACGGGGAAATGTATAACCAATTTACTAAGAGTGGATGTGACTTGCACAAATGAGTGAGAGTTTAAAATTTCAATTATTTATACAAAATTAAACATAAATTCAAAATATTTCAAAACAATTTAATATTAAAATTGATATATATATATATATAAATTAATTAATTAAACTTGAGATATAATTGTCTTTAAATATAATTTAGTTATTAAAAAGATTCATTAAATCTCTTTGCAAATGATTTTATAATCACTTTACAAAATAACTCCCCGCTTGCTTCTTAAAATTGTTGTCATATTAATCCAAATTATCAAATAATCACCTTTAAAAATTTTACTAAACATTTTTATACCAAAAACTATTAAATAATTTGATATTAACTTTTTAAAAAGACTTTTTATTTCCACTGTTGCAACTTATAAACCCTGGTTGTGTCATGCATTTCAACCCATCTAGTCTCTATAATAGGCCAATATTAATTGGGGTATTATTCATTTAGTCCCTATGTTTTTTTGAAATATCTATTTTTTAATTACTTATCCATTTTTCACTGGCTTGGTTCCTATGTTTTCAAAAACCACTCATTTTGATCCCTTTGACCAGAATTTTAATGATCAATCGTTATTGAAAAAGCAAAAAGACACTTTTGCCCCTGACTTCAGCTTACTGCGTAGAAGTACCATTCTGCCCTTAAAAAAATTCAACAATTACAAATGTACCAAAATTTTTTAAGACTAAAATGTCCTTATTAACATGAAAATTTACAATTTGACCAGTAGCTTTTGATTTGACTTTGAAATTGATTTTACAAATTATGTTTTTACCCTTGCTTTTGTTGAATAAAAAATTGAATTGAAATTTCCATTGTTTCCATTGCACAATGGTACAAAATAATTGCTTTATAAAAGCATCCATCTCTCCTCCTTTCATCCCATCTCTCCTCCTTTCATCTACACTATTGTTTCCTCAATTTTTCCATAAATAGTTTTTCCATTTTAAGCCTAACACTCATACAGTCATACTGTTTCTTTGAATTGCTTCCTCTAGTCTTAATTTTTTTTCTTTAAATCCTTTTTTCTGTTCATGCATAAAACAACCCAAAAAACCTAGTTTTGTTGGCAATAATTCTGGAAAAAAATATGGCATCGTCAAGCCGCAAGAGTGAAAAAGCTGGATCGATCAAGATTAAAAATAGACTATGCAATTGTGGGAATGGGAAAAAGGCAGCATTATGGGTCTCTGAGACAAGCAAGAATCCTAATAGACTATTTTTTGGTTGTGATGCATGCAACTACTTCAAGTGGTGGTATCCTGATCATGAAGAATTGGAAAGTATAGAAGATTTTGTATCTCACAGAACATGTGCAAAATAAACATTTGCAGACGACGATACTCAGTTTCGTGTGGTCACTGCCAACTACAAGAAAGTGCAAAGGAGTTTGGCTTGGTTGAAAGTGATTGTCCTATTTCATGCTATTTCATGCTGTGTTGCTAGGCATATGTATTTGTAAGATTATGCAATTGTAGTAAATGAGTTTCATGCATAAGATAATGCAACTGTAGTGAATGTTTTTCATGCATAAGATAATGCAATGTAATGAGGCATAGTGGGAAATAAAATAGTCAGTTAATGACAGTCAAGCATAAATTACTAATAACACTCCACACATAAAAACAACACAGACATTGCAATGTGGACCACAATAACTAAAATAACTAATTTCATAACTAATGGCAATCAAGCAAGTAACACTGTTTCCAAGCAAGCAATCAATCATAAAATATCCTTTCCTATCACTGAAACCTAAACCACATCCATCCAACCAACCAACCAACCAACTCACCAAAAGAAGTTATGTTCACTGCCCAATAATCATAACTATATCATCCTAATACATTAACATGACAATCAAATTTGGATAACACAAAAACATGTCCAAAAGATTTGTGTTTACCCAATCCGACACAAAAATATATAAACAACAATGTTTTCAAGCTATCTTGCCATAAGATATTAATAAAACCCCTCTAGGGTTTGAGATTTGAACTTATTTGGGAGCAAACATCAGGCATGTGTTATGGTAGCCCTCCTTGTGCTGCGTTCATTGTTTTGGGCCCTACAATAATTGAATGGTATATTCAATATATACCTTAGTATGCAGTAATAAACTTTTGAGAATTAAACAATAATATTTACCCAGTTGCAGCTGAACATTGCTGATTCGCAGTACTAGTGCACCCCACATGTGTAGTAACCCTATACTATTTTTGGAATGTATTAAACACCACTATAATATTGATATACTGTTAATATAATACCACTATTACACTATAACAAGTATAATATAATACTTGTATGATGTACAAGCTGGTGCATTTGAGACATTTTTAGAAGCTTTTTTTTTTTTTTTTTCCTTTTGAGGTGGATCCTTTCCCTTTTTCCTACATTATCAATATTAAATGATAATTTATTTTGAAAGAGGTAGAAAAAAAATATAAAAGAAGTTGACTACAGATTAAGTTGTTTACCTTTGATGGACATGTCACTTGGTTGTGTCCAAGTTTTGCACAAAGCGAACATCGTTTAGAGAATGTTGCATTTGGTGCACATGGCTCAGTAGATGCCCTAGTTCTTCTCTTCTTGGGTCTGCTCGTCTTTGTTTTTCTCATGGGTGGTTCAATATTCTGAGATTCAAACTCAAGCCACCTGGATTTATCCGGGATTGGGTTGATATTCCCATCATATGCCATTTTCTAAGCTTACTTGGAATAATACCTATGCACATGATCATGTGCATACTCTCTGTTATACATGAACATGGAAATATCATGAATGCATGGCAACCTAGTTATTTGCCACTTCCCACAATCACATATGCCATTATCAGTGTTGACTAGAATTTTTACACCTACTTGGTCAACTGTCTCATACCAACGTCCTCTTCCATGAAGAACTTGTAGCTTCCTTGCTTTTTTTTTTTTTTTTTTCATTCATTGTCAAATTTTCCCTTGCATATGAAGTTATTGTATTATTTAACTTCTTCGCTTCAGCCCATTTGTCACAGAAACGTACCATAATTTTCCTTCTGAAATTCTCCAACAGTTGAAGTATAGGCTTGTCCCTATCCTCTCGTATCCAACTATTGAAACATTCTGACATGTTGTTAGAGACATAATCAACTTTGAGGGACGGTTCAAATGCATGTATGGCTCATTTTTCAACTGGCTCTAACATCAACCAGTTAGCAGTATTCTCACTTTCTTCCCTAACTAAAGCTAAAGCTTGTTCGAAGCTAGCTCGGTTGGTAGCTCTAGCCATATGCCACAGCTTCCAATTCATTTTTTGGTTCTTGAAGGTTGCCATGAAATTTGTAACGATATGTCGAAAACAATACCGAGTATATGCATTCGACCACTCCTTCGCCAAGGCTGTCAATAACACTTTTTGTCTATCACTAATGAAGCAAATGCATCTACTGCCATCCCATCCCAAAGAATCTCGCAACTACCTCAAAAACCATATCCAACTTTCTGAGTTTTCGGACTCACAAATACAGATATCTATTGGAATAATATAGTTATCCCCATCTAAAACAGTCGTTGATAGCAACATTCCCCCAAAAGTTCCTGACAAATGACACCCATTGAGACCTATTAGGGGACGACAACCATTCAAAACACCTAATTGACAGGCTTTAAAACTCAGGTAGAATATGAGGAATGTTGGATTGTCTAACTCCATATCTAGATTCATTGCTACCACCACATCTGTCCCCGGGTTGTATGATCGTATTGCATTTCCATACTTTCTCAGCTTTGCATATGCCTCAACATGATGAGACTTCAAAGTCTCAAGTACAATCTTCTTTGCCCTATAGATTGTTTGACTGTCAACCTTAACTGCATCTTTCTTGCAATTCATTCTTAAATAAATTTAACTTTCCATTAGGGTTTGAACGAATGAAGTTTTCTATAACCGATGCGACCCACCTTGATGTAGCCTCTTTGTTTTCAACCACCCTCGGGCACATCGATTGACCTCACTTGATATTCCTAATCATAAATGTAACCTTATTAGTTGATTAATAAAAAATTTAAAATTAAAAAATAATTAAAATATTTCTAATGGTATAATTTTTATACTGATTACATTTATAAATTAAAAATTATATATACTTAATTGAACTTAATTAAAAATGTGAAAAAATAGATGAGAAGAAAAAATAATATTATATTAATGGAATAGTGAAATGAAGATCCTAAATTGGACCTTGGATTTTGAGAAACCAAAACAAATCTTCAATTGAAGATCAGTTGGAGTTGGCCTTAGGGATAAACCATCAAAGAAAAAAGTGATTGATCGATTTTGTTTCCCGTGTATCGATTATGACTATTCTTTCTTGGGGATAGAAAGTAGAAACCAATTAAGAAAACACCATTTAGAGAAAAAGGTGATTGATGTTGTTTCCTGAGTTGATGATTATTATTATTATTATTATTATTTTGAAAATTGTATTGATTATTTTTGAAATGGCATAAGTAGTAAAAAAAAGGGGCATTTCAGGAATTTAACAGGGTGGACTTTTAAATTAACAACTATTTAAATATTTACTGAGGTGTAAATTATGGCTTCTATAATGCATGCTTGAATTGAACTCTTAATATATGAGATGTCAAAGTATAGCTTGGTAATTAATTGTTCTATACATTAATTTCACTTGCCTCTTGTAATGCATGCTTCACTTAACTACACTCTGCCTTTAAAATGACAAGGTGTTTAGCTCTGCTGGTGGAAGGGCGGACATGGGGCTAACGTCAATGGTTTGAATCCTATCCAAGCGGAAATGAGTTCTGATTTACTCGTTTGCTTCCTTGTGGGGTCAGGGGTGTGGGTCGGGGTTTTCTATTTGTCCTACTCCACGATCCAATATACAGGCCATGGCAAGTCACTCAGTTGGGGAGAACATGCTGATGGGTGCCTAGACGAAGTTCGGGATCCTCGATACAAAAAAAAAAAAAAGATTGAAAATTAATATCACCGTCCAATATGATTTGATGATAAATGCCGCTTAATTTTTTTATTTTTTTTTTGAAATATCACATAAATTTAGGGTTTTTTTTTTTTTTTTTTTTTTTTTTTTTTTTTTGGAGGGGGAGGACTCGAACCTACGACCTCTAGCATAGGTGTAAGATGTTTACCACCAGAATCTCATCTCATCATTTAGTCTGACACTATTTCATATTCGAATTGCCGCCGCCGTTGCATATAGAATTAGCCTAACAATATTTCATATTCGAGTCACCGCGGTTGTATGTACATAGCATATAAAAATATATATACATATATATTGAAAATTATTTTAAAATAGAAGAAATGTCAAATGCCGCCAGGTTGAAGTTCATAAAATTGATCAAAACTCTTCCTTGCAGCCTGTAAGAAAGTTTAGTGACAAATTTCTAGACCTTTATGTGGAATTTGGGTGTATTTAAGATAGAAAGTAAGGTTCCTAATTTAACTCTTAACACCCTCGGACACTATTAGTTTGGACTTTGGATGGTGATATATAAGAAGCAAGAAAATTGACAACTAATTTCACAAATTGCCTTGTCTCGACCTCTTTTCTATATAGATCTTTAAGCTTGGATAATTTCATTGGACGAGGCAAATTAAGACTAGATGTAATAGAAGATTGCGACACTCTTGAGACCTACCTTTAATGGGTCCCCATAATACACCCAAGCCGTCTCAACTCACGGACAAAAACAACCCAAACCCATATACAATTGTTTAATAAATCTAGCCAACCCTTAATTGTTTAATTAATTTCACGTACAATATTTTGAACAAAAACTCAAAGCAAGTTGGAATATAAAAGTATATATAAACCGCTTATTAAAGTAATTAAGTAGCTAAAGTAGGCTCTAAATTGAATGAAAAATAATATAAATTGATAGATGTTTAATGGTCGAATCTCATAAATTGCAACTGGGTTTCACGCATTCGTCATGCATGGTTTAAAGTACTACCGGTAAGATTGGAGAAGTTGACTGGATGCTTTGTCCAAACGAGACCAGACAAAGCCATACGTCTAATCTAATGGCCATATACACGTAAGCCGGTTTATATATTCAAGAGGGACCCTCATGCCAAATGCAGGTAAACTTCAGTTCCCTCACCAGTTTACACACACTTGAATGACACTTGCTACTCGCTACCTCCTTCAATTTACCTTGTAACTTTTTATATCTCATATCTCTCTCTCTAACCTCACATGCATTTGTAGGAATTTGTGTTTTAAGGGAGAGAGAAACTCACAAGTATGTCAAAGCCTCAAAGGCCTCTTGTTGGTGATCGGAGACTACACAATCTCTATCAACACATCAAGATTCAAACTTTGACACATTGTATATATTGTCTCACCATTGGCCATAAAACTGTAATAAGTGTGGGGAGACTCTCTCGATGTTGAGAGCTGACTTCTTCCGATTATGGAAATAGACATCTGAATTGTGTTGTAGACTTTAGTGTTGCATTATCTCAGTTGGTTCCGATAGCCTTCTGATTCATCTGGGTCGGATTTCATCAAAGGAAAAAAAAAAAAAAAGTCTTATTATGTGTGTATTTTTTTTTACGCATAACAAGATTATACTGTTTAGATGCATATGCATTCAATGTACAAAACTCTAGTATGATGTGTAGACTAGTTCAATCAAAAGAATATCTAAGCTAGCCTCTCACTTTTGGACTGGGTTTATGTTTAGTATGTAAATAAAAGAATATATATATGTTTTTTTGGGAATGGATCGATGCATGGCAACACCAACACGAATTGTATAAAGTATAAATAAAGGAGTAGATAGATAAAAAGTAAGTCCAATAATTGTACGTACGTAGCAAGGGCAATATAATGTTATATACATAAATGAAAGGAGAACGAGACAATTATATATCTTTTTACAACGTTACGTACGTAGGCTACAGTGTTACATATATAAAATGCATGGTTGGACGTGAATGTAATTTGATGCTTTGCTGCAGGAAGTGTTAACTTTCTTCGTGTTTCACTCTTTCTTTTCTGTCAGTCATTGAGTTATCTTTTCAGAGTACGATATCTGATAAAGCAAATCTATATATAATTAAGCAGAGACTTTGCCCTCTGTAAGAGATATAGAAGCAGGAAAAAGAAGAAAATTATCAATCTTTGGTTTCACCTGTGTGTCTTCAAGTAATGACAATGATATGCACAATTCAATGCAGCAGCTTTGATATGTCTTTTAATTAAAAACAAGCACAATATTCAATAATTATAATAATATTAAGAAGAGAAGATATATATTGGCTTCTTTAAGCATTTCATTTTTTTTTTGAGCCTTCTCTTGATATCTGAGTGTGATTGTTTTGAAAACTCAGAAACGAAAACAGTCAAGATTTTCTTGCAATTACCGACAAGAATATGCTCTCCAGTGATCTCCATTAACGTTCATGCTTTTCATATGTGAAAATACATAGAATGCATAGTATCGCATTCAGATTGTTTTTCGAATGATGTGGTAACATGTTAAAAGATTAAGGAAAAAAAAATAGTTATTTATTATTTCAAGACCATGGAGAAATTTTGACAAGTTTTGACCGTGGTAACAAACGAATGTGGACTATAGATTATGGAGAAGTTTTAACAAGTTCATGCACTTTGAGTCAAAGTATGTAAATCTAGTGGTCCACATTCTTCACCCTGATATATTTATTGTCAGGATAAACTGACAATAAAAAATCTGTATATATATATCTCGTTTGATTGAAGGTGAATAAAATCCTTTTGTTAAATTAAAAAAAAAAAAACGTACTTAATATTTGTTGAGGAAGAGTTCAATATAAACATTTTACTTGGAAGTACTGGATTTTATATTAAGAAAAGTACTTAAAATTGTTTTATATGAAACCGGTTCCAAACAAAAGTACAACTGTGTACTTTGCAACAACGGATAGAAAATTTTCAATAATGATACTCAATTAGGTTTTTTTTTTTTTTTTTTAATTTTTAATTTTTAATTTTTTTTTTTTAGTTGTAAGACATTACATGGAAAATTTTGGACTTTATCCTATGCTAGCTATTAGCATGCATATCCCACTAATAATGGCATGATTATGATATATAATTACAAATTATGCGATTCTCTCTAGGCGAAAATTGCATGAATGTAGTTAACGACTTAACAATAAGAGTTGTAGCTTTCAAGTCATACCTACAAGGTTACAATCAAAGGGCTGCCAAGCCAAGTCATTCTCAGAAGTACTCATTGTCATTGACGATTCCAATTACCATAATTATATTCTTGAAATTTATTAAAATGTACAAATTCAAGTAATGAACAATTCCATGTTTGAAAACTTTATTTCTGAGAAAAGCTCAACAAAACAAATTAGCATATATGACGCGTTTCTGACTTTGTCATGGAAATATATAAGCTATTTCGAAAATAGTAATGATGCAAATTTAAAAGCCTAAACAATGAAATTTAGATGAAAAAAAAAATGATGCCAGTATAGGCATTGAATCATTGATACCTTTGCTTCACTTGAAAAAAAAAAAAAAAAAAAATCACCCTGAAGTTATTGGCCACTCGTCCTTGGGATACTCATATAGGTTTGTCAGTGTTAAGATGTTAAAAGGAAGCCCATCAGGGGGATTTGGATTTGTAACGATTTCAAAAGTAATGCAATTTTTTCTAAAATGTTTGTGGGGTTGAGTATTAATTATGAAAATTGATGTCAGATGCTTTTGGAACCCTATTGAGGGAGCAAATGTTTTCGGATTTGGGTACATAATATGTTGTAGGATCGTCTCAATGAGCCCTTCAAGGTTTATGGAAGAAATTAAACTCTCACGATGGATAACTGTTTTTCCAAATTCAATTGTTTCGGACTCCGTTTTTTGTGTTTTTTTAAAAGACAATATCTAATATCTTAATAATTTTTAGTAGGGATTTTGTTAAGTTCACTTATATATAGAATTCTTTTAGAATATGTTAATAACTCAAATTTGCGATTTTTAAAAAATTAAATTAAATTGGAGAGATTTTCCTTATTTTAGTTAGTTTATTAATAATTTCAACCCTAACTGGAGTCGGTTCAAAACTTCAAGATGAATATGAAACCCTACTGTTATTTGTTTTATTATTATCATTAATAAAAATGTTTCTTTGAAAAATTACTCATTGTAAGATCGATTAACCTATCCCCTTTTATTTCATCAATTTTTTTTTTTTTTTTTTTTTTTATAGATTATTACAGTATTAAACTTCACATATATCGATAAACATGCAATTTTACAAGTCATAAAGTGTGTATTAGTGAATAGGAACTCTGTAGACTCTTATTATTATTAGTTTTTTGACAATATCTATTAATCGGGACCAGGTATTTTTTTGAAAGTTTTCACCATTAGTAAGATTCAAGCCATTGATCTGAGAGTTATTTACCCAAATTTCAAACTCGTCCATCTACCAGCTGAGTTACGCTCCCGTTGACAACTCTGTAGACTATTATAATCAATAATATCACGAATTTAGTATTTAAATTCATTGATTCAACGTGAGTATCGATATCTTCATTAGCCTCTCAAGTCTCTTAACTCACAAGACGTACTGTAGTAGATAACCATTAAATATTGTTTTAAAAAATGGTTACAAGGCCAAGGGCAGAAAGGGACAACTATTTATTCAACAGAAATATAGAATCAATTTGTATCTTCCACGATATCGTATCTTATATATAATCATAAATGAGATACATTCAAAGATTGGCACTTTTTAAATATTCTTTCTCTGACTAATATTTCGTTAGAAATTAATTTAAAGTGTCTATATATATATTATTATTATTATTATTATTATTATTATTATTAAA
>OX940800.1:12496172-12518169 GCA_954870605.1 Acer campestre
TATATTATTATTATTATTATTATTATTATTAAACGGATCTTGGTATAGATGTTGCAAAGAAATTGGAGAAACGAATTTTGAAATTTTACAACATTCAATTCATTATTTTCTTTAGCCAATATATCGAGCCAAATAATTACATTTAAGTAAATTAACGATCTTCAAGGCCTTTTAAAGCAAATATGAGGAATTTCATTACTTTTTTAGATCCTTCGCTGATTTGATATTATTTTTTCTGACATTTTAAAAGCATGTTGATAAAGTGGTCGTGGAAACTAATCACATATTAACCATATATTCATTGAAATGTTTATGTGTCATGAGATTATGTGATATCAAGCAAAATATTAGATCAATAGAGGATCCAAATTCTCCAGAGAGAGATCGTGTCATCAATATAATATAGCCTTTGACATGCACACAGAGAGACCAAATGAAAAACATTATTCAATTTTATATAATTAAGTAAATTTAAAATTCTTTTCAAAAAAAAAAAAAAAAAAAGTAAATTTAAAATTATTCGTTGTTAAAAAAATAAAATAAATTCTTACTGTAGACCTGCCTGGATCGGAACATTTTTTTCTTTTGAATAATGGAGCTTCTTTGAAGTCTCCAATTCCATAAGACCACTTGGGTCTTGGTTGCTGGGGTTGAAGGGGAGTGCCTCCCTTCTATAAAAAAAAACCTGTTTAATCTATATTAAATAATTAAAAAATTATTACTAAATTTTAAACTTGTTTCACTTTGGTCCCTCTAATTATTATTATTATTTTTTTGTATAATGACCCCCCCCCCCCCTCCCCCCCCCCCCCCCAAACTTGAATTTCTGGTTTGGCTGCTTGTGGGACAATTAAGCTTTCTTAAAATGAAAGAAACAAAGAAAGAAATTTACAAACAATAAAAGTGATAATTAAAAGAAAAATAAATATAGAACTGAAGGAAGTTTAGAAGGCAAATGAAAGATAGAAGACAGGAGAATCTTGGAAAGGCAGAGAGTTGGTCTTTTTCGTTTATGATTGCAGAGACTGCCCCTGGCCCCTTAAAATTAATTGTTTATGTAAAAGCACATGGATTTTCCTGCCCTACACCCCAGGCTTCTGCTGACTCTTGCTTTTTCTCTGCCTTTCTCTTCCCATTTCGCCACCTATTCTCTTTCAACTCTTATTATCATTTCTATTCTCTATCTCTAATCAAACAAACCAAGCTAGAGATACATACACTGTCACCATTTATATATATATATACATATATATTCATATTTTAACAACTCCTATTTTGGCTCAATTTTAACGTTTCTCAATTGATCTTTATTTTTTTATTTTTTTGTAATATTACAGTAATTTGAGGTTCGAGAAGAGGGAGAGATTTGAATCCATGATTTCGTGATGTGGGTGTGAGGTATATAAGTGCATACTAGGCCAACCTCATCCTGTTTGTTTCTGAATTGACACATAATTGATGGAAAAAAAGAAGTTAACTTAGGTGCAAATGTATAAAAGAGTGAACTTTGTACGCTTAAAAGGAACTCTCCAACATATATCAAAAAAAAAAAAAAAAAAAAGGAACTCTCCAAAGTGACAAAATTTTGTCGGTCAATGAAGAAGAATTGTAAATAAGTTATTTAAAATAACAAGAAAAAACTAGTAGTTTATAGACATGTAATACTATAGCACAATTGAATAATAACAGGAGAATCTTTCTCTCTTTCTCTGACACAAAAACAAGATATCTCCCGTGCAACTTGGTCAAGAGATTAAAGGCTTTAAAATGGAAGAGAGATCAGGAGAGCAAAAACTTTGTGCTCCAGCTTCCAATAAGTGAAACTGTGAGAGATCATCAAATAATGGCACTGGAAGCTGTGGTTTTCCAACAAGACCAACCATTTGGTTCATGGTCATGGAGTTGTGGATTTGGTTTTGAAGAAGAAGAAGTAGCTTGTGATCAACATGAAAAGCTTTCCCAAAATGGAGGTTTTGGTAATTTTAAAGCCAATTCGGACTCTTCACTTTGTTCAATGATTCAGAGCATGACCAACTCGTTTTCTTGTGATGATGAATTCTTTGCTGGGGAAATTCCTCCAGTGGCAAGCCGGCGAAAGAGACGGCGGACAAGAACCACCAAGAATAAAGAAGAGGTGGAGAACCAGAGGATGACTCACATTGCAGTTGAACGGAATCGGAGAAAGCAAATGAATGAGTATCTTGGTGTCCTTCGCTCTCTCATGCCACCCTCTTATGTTCAAAGGGTATGCTTAATTTCCTCTTATCATCTTCGTCAATTTCTAACCAAAATACGTATTTCCCTTTTTTTTTGATAAAAAAAAAAAAAAAATCTTGTCAACTGTGGGGAGAGTAATGGGAGTTACAATTCGAGTAGGGTTTAAAGTTGCATTCCAGGCCGTTAACTGTAGTGGATGATTTTGCCATGTCCCTAGGGGTTGCCTCAAAAAAGCCTTAAAAATTTATAAAATTATGAAATTATCTTTGTAGTTTAAAAGATTTTCATTTGGTCCCTTCCGAAATTTTTTGCTTTTGTATTTTTTGACTCTGATTTGATTGTTATCGGATTTAAAAAATACCATCTAAATGTTTCTAGAATCAAATACTACCTTGTAGATATGTAACTGTTTTAGATTTTATTATTTTTTTTACTATTATATAAATCGGGGGTTTTTCTAAAGAGGAAAGGAATCGAACACGCAACTTCATGGTATAGGTGTGAAGGGTTTTACCACCGAATCATCCTCGTATCGTTAACCATTTTAGAATATGTCAACTATTTTAGATTATTTAAAACACCAAAAAAAAAAAAAAAAGAAAAAAAAAAGGCCGAATTTAGAAACATTATTATAATATTGATTATGTTTATAAAATATGTCCAAGTAGGGGGATCAAGCATCAATCATAGGGGGAGCCATTAACTATGTGAAGGAGCTTGAGCAGCATCTCCAAATCCTGGAATCCCACAAGCGATTATTAATCCAACAACAATCAGTCGATGATGACGCCGCATCCGCAGCCGGTTTCCCCGATTTCTTTTCCTTTCCTCAATACTACTTAACATCTTGTTCAAACCTACACAGCCACCAAAACTGGAGGAACTCGAATAATAATAATTCAATGGGCGCGGAGAAGCGTTCTGCGATGGCAGAGGTTGAAGTAACAATGGTGGATAGCCAAGCAAACCTCAAAATACTGTCAAAAAGAAATCCTAAACAGCTCTTGAAGATGGTCACTGGTTTGCACTCTCTAGGCCTTACTGTTCTTCACCTTAATGTCACTACTCTTGATCTTACTGTCCTCTACTCTTTCAGTGTCAAGGTTAGTTAATTTACTACTACGGTTGATATATCGTTAATTAAATGTGTTTTTACTAATTAGGAATGAAAATGAAAGGGAATCAAGTTTCATTAAAAAAAATCGAAAAGGAAACTTGATTCCTTAGATGAAATGAGCGAATTAAATTCCTTTCTAACATAAACTTAACTCTTGGTATGATTTGTGTGATTTTACTGAACATTGTATTTGCAATCAGGAATTAAGTTATCTTTCCCTCATTAACATTCTTTATTGGCAAAATCCCTGTAAATAATTAGTTCACCACGGAGGACGTACGTTTAATTAATATTATGTTTTGTATTGATTTGGAACAACAGGTAGAAGAAGAGTGTCAGATGGGTACAGTGAATGAGATTGCAGTAGCAGTGTATAAGATGGTGGGTGTAATACAAGAAGACGCTGCTATTTAGTTTTAAGTTTTAAGTACTTTTAAATCATATATTTATAATCCTAATTAATTTCCTCGTATGTAATGTGTAAAATGTTTCCACTTCTTCAGGGTCCTGTTTTGTATTTTCATGAACCGCTGGATCTGAAACTATATTTTTATTTTATTGATCATATATATATATATATATTAATTATTGTTCTGCTCTGTTTTGTGTACTTGATACGGTAATGGAACCTTTCTTTCTTGTCATGATCTCTCTATTGACTGACCGCTGACGTGAGCGCATATGAGCTTTGAATGAAACATGTGAATTGTGACTATCATTATAATACGATCGAAATATGTTGTCATTTTTATTATTATTATTTTTTTGAAAGAGTTGTCATTTTTATTCTTATTTATTAAAGAGAAACACTTTGTACCATTGGGATCGTGGCACCTTTGCGGCTTTGTAGTGGAAAACAAGAGAAAAAACATGTGGGCCCACGTATTAATTACGCCGGTCCCAAATGTTTTCACTTGTTTTTCCACAACGGGGTCGCAAAGGTGCCGCAACCCCGGTGATACGTAGCAGTCCTCTTTATTAAAAGGGTTAGACAAGATGATGTTGACATAGTGGTATGACCCTCACACTACACTTTATGGGTTGGAGTCGTGTTTCCTCTCTAAGGATGGCAACGGGTTGGGTTCCAATGGGTTTTATAAAATCCAAACCCTTACTTGTGAAAATTTTCCTAACCCACGCCCGCCCGTGAACCTGTGAAAATAAACGGGTTCGGGTTCGAGCTCGGGTTTCATCTACAGGTTTTATGCGGGTTTGCGGGTCACACCCACCAACCCATAAAATATATTAATTTATAAATATTTAATATATTAATTATATTTTTTTTTATATATACAATACGTAACTCCTCTTCGTTTATAATATATCATGGAGAATTACAAATACAATAATATAAAACACTTCCAAATAAAACTTCAAATGGATCTCCAAAGGTAAAACAAATAAATAAGCACGATATTTCATAAGAGTAAAACCAGCAAGTGTTACCTACCATTAGCTATATATAAGTGAGAGTTGAGAATTGTAATTCTCAAATTTTGAATGAGTGAAGTTCTTATATTTTATTCTCAATATGGTTAAAAAGGTTCAATTGAAGTTTAAATTTATAATATTTTAAATAATAAATATTATATAATTTTTATTTATGTAGGTTCGCGGGTTTACCAGCAGGTTTGTTTTTCTAACCTGCATCCGCACCCGAACCGGCTGGGTTTTTATTTATACGGGTTCACGGGTCATAAATTCACCATCAAAACCTAACCTTACAGGGTTGGATTTGGGCCGGTGCCCGTGAGTACGGGTAAAATTGTCATCCCTACCCCTCTCCTAAACCCCGAATTATTGTAATATTTCATAAAGAAGAAGAAGAAAAAGAAGAAGTTAAATACAGTTAAACTTATTAAGTTTGACATAAATGTAGTTGAAGAGCAAATATATATTTATCTACTGAAACCTCCTCTGCTTTTAAAGTTTACTTTGGTTTAAGATCAACTTTACCATATATAGTTATTGAAATTTTAATACAGAATAAATTAAAAAAAATAAAATAGAAAATGTATCCGGCTATTAAAAGGCCACTAGCCTTCTCCCCCACCATTAGGTGTGGGAGTGAGCTCCCAAATATGCTATATATTCAGTTTATATGGAGAGTAATGCTAAATATCCCACATATAATCTCACATTTTCCATCCCAACCCATATGGTAGCTGAGGTGTCATTTGGTGAGATACACATTAATTGGTAAGTGGATACATGGGTGCTCACCAAGTGACACCTCAGCTGCCACATGGGTTGAAATGTGTAATGTCTAGCATTACTCTTATATATATACAGTCTTTCTATTGTCAATTCATCCTGACAATAAATATATTAGGATGAAGAATGTGGACCATAGATTATGGAGAAGTTTTGACAAGTGCATACACTTTGAATCAAAGTATGTAAATCTAGTGGTCCACATTCTTTATCTTGATATATTTATTGTCAGGATGAACTAATAATAGAAAACCTGTATATATATTAGTTTTGTATATATATATATATATATTTTCAATTTATATGCCATTAAAATGTCAAAAATGCCCCTTCATCAACGTATCAACTATCCATATTAAAAGTAGAATAATGCTTGGGTACTGACCAATCAGTATCCAAAATACTAACCCCACCAATGGGAGTGTAGCACTTGGTTTTTTTTTTTCTTTTACTTTTTACATTTATCTCACAAATTAGGTTACGTGCTACACTCTCATTGGTGGAGTCAGTATTTTCGGTACTGACTGATCAATACCCAAACATTATTCTTAAAAGTATGGGAGATCTGAACAGATAAAAATATATTTGCTCTTGAACTGCAATTATATCAAACTTCAGGGGTTCCAATATACTTAACCCCATATTAAATACCAATCAGGAACTTGTTTGGGCTAAAGATGATGAACACCCAGAACAATAATTTATATATATTGGTACTTCTATACAGAGAACTATTGAACTGTAGATATCTACTGAGGATAACAAAGTTGATGATTAAAGTTTAGTAGTTAAATCAAGAAGTCTAGAGATTAATACGCTCACATAATCGTTGAAGAAGAAATATTTAATTCAATTTTAGCTTTATACACAAGTCTAATGGGGTGGGATGTGAGTAAAAGTAAAGATTAAAAATAAGAAAAATACACATAACAATATATGCTAAGCAACGCAAGGGAATGACAAATATGCAAATGTAGATAATATTAATTTGAGGTTTCCTAGCTCTCTTCCAATGGTGGGATATTCCACCCTCTAAAATTTTGAAAAAAAAAAAGAAAAGAGGATGTCTCTAAATGTTTGGAGGGTCACCACTACCCAATGTGGATTACTGGTCAAGAGTGGAAATCTATTTTTTCTAAAAGGATATATATATATATATATAGTCTTTCAACTATTAGTTCATCATAATATATTTTATATCAGAACGAAGAATATGAACCATAGATTATGGAGAAGTTTTGACAAGTGCATATACTTTGAGTCAAAGTATATAAATCTAATGGTCCACATTCTTCGCCCTGATATATTTTATATTAAGATGGCCTGACAATAGAAAAATCGTATATATATATAGAGAGAGAGAGAGAGACTCTCATAAGGGATCTCTTATTTTAATTTTGGTAAGGGCCATCATGAAATCACATTGATTTGAATGAATTTTGATCTAAATATTTTTGTGGATGATAAGTTCATTGAAAACTACCTATGAATAAAATTTGAAATTTTTTCAAGCACTACAACCATTTATCCTGATTTTTTTAAATATGAAGGCATAGGAAAAATAGGCGAAATATAGGAAATTAAAGAAAAATAATTCGAGTATTTGAAAAATTCTCAAATTTTATTTATAGGTAGATTTCAATAAATTTATCATCTACAAAAAAAAAAAAAAAAAAAATCATTCAAAATTCATCAAATCGATACCATAATTAAAATAAGGGATCATTTATGAGAGACTCACTATATATAATTATCCTAAGACCTATTGATGATATTTATACCCCCTCTAAAATTGTATGTACACCCCAAATTATCTATTTTCTCAAAATTCCAACATTACACTTAAATAAAACTATTAAAATGATTAAAATAATTATAAATGCAGCCCATCTATTATATTAATACAATATTTAATATATTGAACATATAGAATATCTTTTGATTGATATATTAACTATTTATTAATTAAACTTAATTAAATAACGCATCTTCAATTTGACGATACTATTCTGTTTCTCCAACCGAAAATGGATTATCTCATGAACGCTAGGAGGATCTTGAGGTGCTTTGAGTTAGCATCTGGGTTGAGTTTGAATTTTCACAAAACTTGTGTGGTTAAGATTGGTAAAAGTGGGGATGGGGAGGAGAACTGGGCAGCCAAATTTAGGTGTGCCTAAGCTTCACTGCCTTTCTCTTATATAGGCCTTTCGTTGGGTGGTCGACCGAGTTCAACAATTTTCTAGAATGATTTGATTCGACGTGTTGAATGTCTTCTAGCTCAACGGAAGAAGTGCTTTATTAACAAGGGAGGCAGACTGGTTCTTATAAAATCAGTACTATTAAGTTTGCCAATCTATTATATGTCGATATTCAAAATGCTCGTGGATGTTGTTAACAAGATCAAAAAACTGTAGATAAACTTTTTTGGGGGCAATTGTGGGGGTGGGGAAGAAGAAGATTCATTCTCTAAAGTGGGACTTGTGCAAAAGTATGGAACAAAGACCTAATGGCCAAGTGGGTGTGGAGATTCGGCACAAAAGAGGTGCCATTGTGGAAGAAAGTGATCTGCGCAAAATATGGTATGTCGATAGATATTTTGAGATGGGATTGGAACTACGGGGCAAGCAGCTTGGCCTTCACAAAAGCAGTGGGAAACTTGTTTATGAAAGGTTCTCAATCAGCTAGGATGTTGGATAAGGGTATACGAGTTGTTGTGGGCATAAAGGACAGAGCTAGGTTGTGGTCTGATATTTTAGTGGAGGGTATTCCGTTGAAGGTAGCATTCCTAAGAATTTATACCCTAGTTGTTAACAAGTCAGGCAGTATTAGAGATTATTGGAAAAGTGATGGCTTGGTTGGCAAGTGAGAGATAATCTTAAGGAGGCCTTTGTTTAATTGGGAGATCGAGCAATGGGACTTATGTAGAGGTTGTTTGGAGAATGTTATCATTCGAGAAGCTTTTCAAGATACGATTGGTTGGGCTCATGATGCTAAATGGATCTTTTCTGTTAAGTCTTTCTCAAAATGCTTAAGAGAAGGGAAACACGGAAGGAGGCAGATTTAATTGGAGTTTGGCAAGGCTTATGCCCTCCGAAGATTGAGATTTTTGTTTGGTAACTCCTCATCGGAAGAGTTCTGGTCAGAGACGTGCTCAATAAATTATGTCTGCTTTTAGGTGACAGCTCGGTTTTCCCTCTTTGTCAAGACTTTGAGGAATCCATAGATCATCTTTTCCTCTCCTGTAAGTGGCTGTGGAGTCTGTGGCAACTTTGTATGAATTGGTGGGGGGTAGTTTCTTGCTTTTAATGTTCGCTGTTCGACTAGTGGAAGGGGTGGAAAGGGTTTTGTTTCAAGAAAAATCTAGAGAGAGCTTAGAGATCCCTCTTTTTCGTGATAGTTTGGACTATTTGGAAGTCAAGGAACAACAAGGTTTTCAAGGATGTGGAAGCTGTCATTCGACAAGCGAGGGATATGGTGAGGTTTAAAGTAGCTTAGTGGTTTAAATAGTTGGGTGGGGGATCATCGGATCCAATTACGCACATTTTGTTGAACATTAAAGAATGTTGCTCGGATTCTAGGAAAATGAAGGTCCCTAAGAAGGATGAGTGGATTTCTCCGCCTATTGATGCTCTGAAGTTTAATGTAGACAGTTTAGCGAGGGGTTCTCCAGGCCCTACTAGCATTGGCGAGGTTCTTCCTAATCATGGAGGGAAGGTCCTCTACATTTTTTCGGTCAGTGTTGGTATCCAAGATGCCATTACAGCTAAAATTCTAGCTATTACTAGAGCTTGTGAGCTATGTGGTTCTAGGCCAAAGATGGTTGGTAAGACTATTGTTGTTGTGAGTGATTCTAAGGTGGTTATTCCGTTGATTAACAATGATGGCTTTGGAAGCCTCAAGCATGCGTAGAACATTTACGACATTCGTAGCTATATCAGCAATTCGGGTTTTGCCTCTGTGGTGTTTAGTTCCAGGGACTCCAATTCCTTTGCCGATTTTTTGGCAAAAAAAGGCTCGAGGAATGATGGGGATAGCTTAATTTGGTGCGATTAAGTTACAGTGGGTTTATGACTTTCTTCCTCTAGCTCACCCTTGTGTTTTTTGTTTTTCTTTTCTAGTCTGTTTGGGTTCTTGGGTGTTGCCCTGTCTCATGTTGGTCTGTTTTTTCGTTTTTGTGCTCTTTGGTTTTTACTGCTTATTTGTGTTTGTGCTCTTGTTGGCTTGGGGCTTGTCTGTGGGTGTGCCTGCCTGTTTTCTCTTCCTTTTCGATTCCTCTGGCCTTTGGTGCCTGAAGAAAAATGCTTTAAAAAAAATAGTGTTTATTTAAATTAAATTATTAAATAACTATTATAAAATAGTTTTAAAGACAGAAAATCGTATAGTTTAACTAAATAATAATAATTTAATATAATTTATTTTTTTTATAAAAAACAAGGTGTGTTGGGAGCCTCCTTCCATGCTTTTCATTTAATTTTAATTATTTATTAATTTATTAATTTATGGAAATTAATCAAAAACTAAAATTAATGATATTTTTGATAATATATAAGGTATTCTTACGAATTATAATATTTAAAATTATTTTTAATGGAATATATATACAAAAATGAATGCATTTTTTCTGGAATATAAGGGGGTGTATTGGATTGGGATTTTTATACACAATTTTAGGAAGTAAAAGTGATGTAGTGGAAGCTTCAACAAGAAAGACTCACACTGAAAATTAATTACAAGTTTCTTAATATCTGTTGATTCTCAAAGAATCCCGCAAGGCATCAAAATGTTGTTGATTCCCTCAAGAATACCAAGAACAATGGAAAGAAGAGTGAAAAATCTCTCTATTTGAAAAAAACTCAAAATCTGATAATCTGATTTCAAATGGAGGAAATATAAGCCTATTTATAGGCCAAACACAATGACAAATACATGTATCAATAATAAATAAAACTTTTAAGTTCTCTAGGTTCACTCCTAGAATCTCTAAATTCATTTTATAATTCCTAGGTTCATTTACTAAAATTAACTAAATAGTTTTGAAAACAATGAACCTATATAAATAGATGCATATATTATAATTATTGTTCTTCTTGAGATGGTCAAAATGATTCATAAAATTCCATTCATAGTTCATTGCGTCAAAAAGTCTGGTGGTATTGAATTGAGACTTTTTAATAAGTTAGATAAGTCTGGTGGTATTCGATTAGGACTTTTAAGATTTTTTTGTAAAAATCCATAATATCTTGTGGTATTAGATTTAGACTTTTAAGATTTTTTTTAAAAAGTCTATAACATCTCGTGGTATTGAATCCAGACTTTTAAGATTTTTTTAAGAAGTCCATAATATACTATGGTATTGGATCCAGACTTTTAAGAGGCAGCAAATTGTCTGGTGGCATTGGATTGAGATCAAGATTTGTAGGATTTTATAACAATAGGGATTGTCTAGACTTTTTAGTGATATCTATAAATTCCAAGACCCCAAAATTGCCTTGTCCTTTCCCATCAGACTTTTCACACTAGCTCAAGACTTTTTAGAAAATTGCAACAAGGCTATGAAGAAACATAATCTTGTCAAATTGCAGTACATTTGAGTAGATAACATAATACAAAAAGTACAAATGTTATATATGAAAATATATAAGGAATTATTATTAGATTATATGTACTCAATTTAAGAGGTGACCCAGGACAGGAAGAACAGAAACTTCCTAGCAATTTAATTTGACTTAAAAGGGAAAGTATCTGTCTTTTTTTTTTGTTCGAAATAAAGTATCTGTCAAATACTCAAATGTGAACCAAAGAAATTGTCCCCAATTTGATTTTCAACCAAATCAAAAAGGCGATCATTGGGTCTTGATTCATCATTATGTGTTGTGTAAAATTAATTGCATTTGTAGAAGAAAAAAAATGATAAGCAAGAGAGATCGTTATTCGTCATTGGATAGTTACATATCCAAACAATATAACTGTGTTAGGTAGTTTTTTTTTTTTTTTTTCCTCTTGAAATTTGATTATTTGGAGAGAGGGATATTAGGCCATGGGAGGATTATTAGTTCCAGCAATTTTTTTTCCTTCAATAATTAGATGGCTTGAGAGATATTAAACAATATGATACCTATAAAATGGTTCTTATGCTTGTTTTTTAGAATTTCGAATGTGTTGATGGCTATTATTCATACTATTGTTGTATTTGTTTATGTATATTTTCATTTTGTGTTGATGCATGTTCTAAAAGAGTACATTTTGTTTGGATTTTTTCAGCTCAGACCAACTATCTAGTTTGAGTTTCTCAACTCGGATATGTGTGTTAGCTAGCAAATTTATAGGGCCAATATTTTTTTTTTTAAAAAAAAAAGTTTAAAAAGTCTTTAAATAAAGTCTAGATAATCCTAATAGTTTATAAATAAAGTCTGGATAACTATAATAGTCTATAAATAAAATCTAGAGGCTCTTTTAAAAAAAATTCCACAATCCTAAAAAGTCTAGTCCATATAATCCTAATAATCTTTAAAATCCTAAAAATCTATAAAATCCTGCAACTCCAAAATTGTTTATTAAAATCTCAATCCATTACACTCCCTAAATATCATCGCCTTTAGGGTGCGTTTGGTATGCGGGACGGGACAGGACAACGTGGAACAGGTTGTTCTTGTCCCATGTTTGGCGCGACCATAGTGTGGGACAGAGTGGGACAAGGTGGGACAAAAATCTCAAAAATCTGTCCCACCCTTGACCCTCGGCCAAGTTGTCCCATGGCATGGGACAAGTGTGAAAATGACTTTTATACCCTTTAAAATTTTCAAATATTACAAGCATGTCCTCACCTGAATCCATCTCTCTCCTTCATCAATTCATCATCGAATCCCTCTCTCCACAACCCAACTTCATCCTCAACACCTTCATCACATTATCACATCTCCATCATCTCCATCCAACATCCTCAACACCTTCATCAACACACACAATAAATTTCCAACTGGATCCAGATTTAATTAAAATATATATATATATTTTTTTTCATTTTCTCTCTTCTTCTTCATTTTCTACTGGATCAAAATTTTCTGGGTCCATTTTGTCCATTCCCTTCTCTTTCATTTTCTCTTCTTTCTTGGTTGGATTTGGAGTGGTTTTAAGTTGGATTTGCAGTTGTGTACTTGATTATAATTTTTGTTGATGGTGATGGAGGTCGGCGACGGTTGGTTCGTCGGTGATGGAGGTCGACGACGGTTTCTTCGTCGATGATGGAGGTAGGCGATGGTGAGTTCATCGATGATGGAGACGACGATGGAGGATGGAGGCGAAGTGAAGCAAAAAAAAAAAAATTCAGATGGCAGATCTGCCATCCATTAAAAAAAAAAAAAAAAAAAAAAACCTGTATCATCTTTTCTTTGCTTTGATATGTTCCAGAATTTTTTTATTTTTTTATTTTTTTTATTTTTTTTATTTTGATTGAAAAACATGGATTATTGGATGAGATTTGTGTTTTTTTTTTTTTTTTTTTTTTGGTTCATTCGATTTTTATTTTCTTATTTGTGGAATTTAATTTGGCGGTGATGGGGATGGTGGATGTTGGATGAGTGATGTTGATTCAATTAATATTTTTCAATAACAATTTTTTTCTTTTTAATATGATATATAAATATATTTATTCAATAAAATCAAACAAATAGGGACACTTTGGTCATTTGAATCCCTTGTCCCGTCCTGTCCCAGCCATACCAAACGTATAACAGTACAGTCCACTGTTCTGTCCCAAACATCCCAAGCATTCCAAACATAATACAGAACAATACGTCCTGTCCCGTCCCGTCCCGTCCTGTCCCATCCTGTCCTGTCCCGTTCGCGTACCAAACGCACCCTTAGAGACTAATTACAAATTTACAACATAAGAATGAATGAGTGTGGGCCTAATTTGGAAACTAGGTAGGCCCAAAAGGCAGGACAGGAACCGCAGCAATCAGCAATTAGCCGTACTCTTTTGTATTCAAGCTTTGCTTGTCTTGCTCCGGAGGAATTGGCATTTCCTCATTCGGAAACAATAACTTTTCGCAAGAGACTCATCTTCAATAGCGGACCTACTTTTATACATCAACAATATGAACTCAAGTTACAACGATGCCACACTTTAATACATATTTAACCTTACACCGACTCAAACCTAAATTTTGTCATGCAGAATTAACGTTTTTTTTAAAACTAAATCACATTTGGTGGTGGTGGTATATATAGTTGTATTGTTAATGAATGAAAAACATGCAAATTTAATTAATGAATTCTAATAATAGAGGAGAATATTCGTTATTAGTTTTTGAATGATTCAAATTGATCCAACTTTGATAAAAAGAGATACGTACATGAAAGACTAAAAAACTGATAATTGGAAACAAATTTCATGCATCTCTTTCATTAACAACGTTGAAAAAATTATTTCTGCAAAAGTATTGTGGTTTCTGAGTGGTTTTCGTGAACGGAAATGCTAGACTCGCTCACGAGTGAACGCTTGTCGGTCTGCATGCATAACACGTGTCTATTTGAGAAATGGCGACTTGAACACTCACGTATGGGACTAGCGAGTGCACCTAACACTCCTCTTCCGTGATTGATGGGGGGTGTCGGGAGTGTACGTGGTTGAAGTTGAACATAAATGTCATTATTTACTAGCCATATCTGAAAAGCCAATTTCAAGGAGATTCCATATTCACTACAAATTCATAAAATAGGGACAAAGAAAAGCTAACTTATAAGTTCAAAAGAAAGTCATAAAGTCATGAATACCATGAACAGCCACCCAATGATCAAAGCTTTTTCATGTTATAATTGGTACTGCTTGTAAGTTGTAACATAGATATCTGTCCAAAATATATGCTATAGATTTTATCAATAATTGGTAGCTGTTGTAAAAAAAGAGAGAATGAAATATGTGTTAGAATTTTTAATAATCTCAAGCCCTGGATCCTCTTACAAATTCAAAAACATATGCATTCAGGAGCTTCAAGAGAAGCACTAACCTGGATGTGCTTGAAACAGAGCAGCCGCTGAAATTGCTGCTCACCAGAGCTATGGTCGGAAACGGCATCGGAGGTGGTGACAGATGTGGATGGAACTGTTGGGTGTGTTCTGCATAGAAGAGAGAGAGAGGGGAGTTGATTACACTCCCTCCGGTTTCCAAAAGTTACGGAACCCAATGGGCCAACCCCATATTTATATGCTGGATGAGTGTAGGGACCTCCCCATGTTAGACAAATATTGACCCATCCCATTATGGATCCAAAAACACAATAGGGTACAATAGGGTCACACTAATATACAAATCATACCATTGGATTTGGGTACACCAAAATGGTCCATTAACAAATATGATCACAAGTCAAATGGACTTGAAGCAAGATTGAGCTCTGATACATGTTAGAATTTTTAATAATCTCATGCCCTGGATCCTCTTGCAAATTCAAAGACATGCATTTAGGAGCCTCAAGAGAAGCACAAACCTGGATGTACTTGAAACAGAACAGCCGCCGGAATTGCTGCTCACCGGAGCTATGGTCGAAAACGGCGTCGGAGGTGGTGACAGACGTGGATGTAACCGTTGGGTGTGGTCTGCATAGAAGAGAGAGAGAGAGAGAGAGAGAGAGAGAGAGAGAGAGAGAGAAAAGTTGATTACACTCTCTCTGGTTTCCAGAAGTTACGGAACCTAATGTGCCAGCCCCATATTTATATGACCGGATGAGTGTAGGGACCTCCCCATGTTAAACAAATATTGACCCATCCCATTATGGGTCCAAAAACACAAAACACAATAGGGTACAATAAAGTCACACTAATACAAATCATACCACGGGATTTAGGTATACCAAAATGGTCTATTAACAAATATGATCACAAGTCAAATGGACCTACACAAAATACTCTAAAATATTTGACATTAACCATACGTATTATCTGGATGTCCAGACAATATTAATAATGATTAAGCTAATCCACATAAATGTAGGAAATAAATACAACGATACGAACTAAAGAAAATTAGATAAGAGAAGGAATTACGAAATCAGATAAAAGAATAGAGCAGCCTACGATTTTCATTCACTTCTATCTTTAAGTACTCAACAAGATGCACATATTTATTTTAAACGCTTATTGTCCATATGACCACATCGACCAGAATGTTTATATAGTAAGATTGATGAGTACGTTTAATGTCATTAAGATTCGATTGTTTCTTAATTATTAAAAAAATAATAAAAAATTATTTCTCTTTGATACGGATATGATGTGTATTTTCCAGTTAAGGAAATTACAATAAGAATTTAGGAGGGTATTTCAGACCTAAAATACAGAATTGAAGAAGAAATAAAAGAGGAGATAACAAGGGAAGATAAATTGTCATATATTTTCTTCATATCCATTCTTGTTAAATCATTGGCTTATATATTTATAAGCCAAGTTACAGGGCAACCCACGAACGTGAGTGGTGCGAAAACAAAGGCAATAACAAAGGCCACTAAAACTTTACCTAACTTATTCCACTAACCATGAGCAACGGTGCCACTCATTGCCGCTATGGCCACCAATTAGTGGCGTAGCCAGGATTTTTAGTTTGGAGGGGCTAAACTAAAAATAATTAAATCGACGATTTCGATTCCCAATTAGTGTGGGTTTATACTCTTTTAATTCTAGTTGATATATTCCCATGATAATATATACTCTACGAACATTATCACAACAGTTAATAAGATATACCGTTATTGGAATACGTAATCCCGGATCAGTTTCAAAAGCACTAATGTCAACTTCTTTAACCTCATCTGATGGAGACAATATCTTACTTAACATTAATTCTTCTTTTATTTCGGGAAGAAATCCAAATGTTTTTCTTTTGCTTTAATTTTTGATGACTAAAAAAACAGTTGGTAACAAATAGAAAGGAGAAAAAAAAATGAATTTTTTACCTTATGGTTGATGGAGTTTGAGAGGTTGAAATCGATTTCTTGGTGATTGTTGGAGATGTATGACATTGAATTCGGTTTTAAGTGGTTAAATAGATATGTTATAAAGGTAAAAGGAAATTAGTGGATCATTATGATTTGTCTTTTTATTGTAAAAGGAAATTAGTAGGTAAAAGGAAAACCATTTATTTAGTTTGGCCTATTGGATTATAAATTAAGTTAATTATTTGGACTCAACAATATAGAATTTGAGATTTTAGATTTTGGGCTTAATAAAAATGAAATACAACTTAATGTATTTTGTTTTATTGAAGGGGGGAAGTTAACATAACTCATATAATTATTATATATATATATATATATATTTTTTAATTTGGGCCGGGCTGCAGCCCGGTTTTGTATACACTTATCTCCGCCCTTGCCACTAATGCTACTAATACATAAATTAAAGGAAATAATGGAAGTGGTTAGCAATAATATGAAGAATAATGGGTACTGGGCCAATAATACACATATCAGAATAGTAATGAGAGCAAAATTGAGTTTCGAAAAAAGCTTGCAAATAACTTCTAGTATTGTTTCCAAGATAGGGATATAGTTGTCATGTTTATTGCCTTCGTTTTAAATGTTTATAAGAGAAGAGGTGCTTTTACATTTGAAATACATACGACTTTTTAACATATGAAATACATTTTAAATCTTTGTTTCCAGAAGGTTTTTAATTTTTAATTTTAAGTATTATATTAATTTGGGGTTTTATTTTTAAGAGGTGAGGACTTGAACCTGCAACCCCGTGGTATATGTATGAATGATTTATCACCGGACCAACCTTATCTCGTTATTTATTTATTTACGTTGAACCTATCCTATTTCATATCAGGAACATTTCAAAAATAAAAATAAAAATTCACATTAGGCCAAATTTCTGTTGACCTAACAAGAAATAGATATGCCCAATGTGAATTAAATAAAAGAGCGGCGATATTTGCTCCCTTAAAAAACAGTATGTACACCCCAAATTTGTAACTTTTTAAAATTTTAATATTACTCTTGACTAAAATGACTAAATAGTTTGTAAATACACCCTTAATTTTTTTTCCTATTATTTGTTTGATTTTCACCATGTAGGAACCAAAGTCCCACATCGGCTAAGTATCCAGCTTCCCTGGGCCTTATATGTGGGTGGCCTCTACCTCATATTAGCTTGAGCTTTTGGGATGGCATGCCTCCTACATAATTTGGTATCAGAGCGAGGTTCTCTCGCCGCCACCACCAGCAAATGGGAGTACCCTGTCGAGGCAACAAGCTTTTGGGTGGGAGTGTCTGATGTAGGGACCAAAGTACCACATCGACTGAATATCCAGCTTCCCTACACCTTATATGTGCGTGGCCTCTACCTTCTATTAGCTTGAGCTTTTGGGATAGCATGCCTGCTACATCATTAAAAAAAATATGATGTAGGGACTAAAGTCCCACATCGGCTAAGTATCCATCTTCCCTAGGCCTTAAATGTGGGTGGCCTCTACCTCCTATTAGCTTGAGCTTTTGGGATGGCATGCATCTTGCATCATTTGGTATTAGAGTGAGGTTTCTCGCTGCTACCACCCGTCGATAGGAGTACCCTATCGAGGTGACAAGCTTTCGGGTGGGAGTTTCTGATGTAGGGACTAAAGTCCCACATTGGTTGAGTATCCAGCTTCCTTTGGTCTTATATGTGGGTGGCCTCTACTTCCTATTATCTTGAGCTTTTGGGATGGCATGCCTCTTGCATCATTATATTATATAACCCTTTTTATTTTCTCAAACCCTAATTTCTCTTCTAAAAACCAATTTCAAATATAAATCGGAATCACCTGAGGATTGTAGCACCGATTGGAAGACAATCACGGATTCAGAAAATATCCTCTATTCATAATACAAAAAACCACACTATTCTGATAGAGGAGAGAAAAATTCTATATTGAGTTCTAAACTCCTTTTTTTTAATGATCTAATTTTCTTGGAAAACAAAGAAAAAGAAGGATACCTTGGGGAATGAAACTATACCATTTGTACCCAGTTTAACAAAAAATGGAGAGAGATATTTAAGTATTTTTTTATTGGATTTTGATCCATCGGGACTGACGAGGCTTGAACCCGCAGCTTCTGCCTTGATAAGGCGGTGCTCTGACCAATTGAACTACAATCTCGGAGAAATAAAACGTACATCATCCATATTCTTATGATTTGATTCAAACCATTTAGATTTCGATTAATAGTGCCTTGTTGTAACAGAGACATGAGTGATATCCACATGAATATACACTTTACTGAAAGAAGAAAGCAGCACAGATTATTGATTATTAGTAATCCTTTCGTTATTGCCAAATCGATTGAGAATCCATTTTTCATTGAAAAAAGTGTCTTTTTGTCTCTGCTTTCTTCTTTTCATTAGACTTTATATTTAATAATCCTGATATAAATCTAGATCACTAGCAAGATCAGAATCAGAATTTATAAGACCAAATAAATGGAACAAATAAAAAAATAGTGGTGGGATATATCAAAAAATTTGACTTTTTTGATTATTTCATATCTGCCATTTCTGGAAAACTAAAAGGGTTATATCATTTCATGGTGAATTAGCGAATTATTAATTATTGGGTCGAGCTAGATTTGAACTAGCATAGACATATTGCCAACAAATTTATAGTTCGTCCCCATTAACTGCTCGGGCATCGACCCAGAAAGAGTCTATTCGAGTCTTATTGATAATCAATTATCAACTTCCTTTAGTAGTAACCTACCCCAAGGGAAGTTGAATCCCCGTTGCCTCCTTGAAAGAGAGATGCCCTGAACCACTAGACGATGGGGGCATAATTGCCCGACCGCCATCATACTATGCTCATATTATGAGCAACTTTTTTGATGTCAATATAATGGAATGGTATGACTAGATCCGAAGGATCTTTACGTCTTTTCTTATCCCATACCATAGCATTTTTTGATTCGTTTTCATCATTTATATTCATGAATCACTCATTCGAATCTTTATTCTAAAGATTCTAGAAAATTAATATTTAAAAAAAAAAAAAGAAGTTAAACTTCATTTCTTCCACTTTCATTCTTTGATTAACTTCTTGTTAATATCAGAGAGGCGTATCTCCATATCACACTAAGCCAGGAAATTAACAGATGAGAAATTGAAATCTGAAAATCTAGGGAATCAATAAGTTATCGAAATTTGTTTTTTCTCTAAAAATTGGGTTCAGAGCACAACCAAAATCTCTTCAGCACATGCTTCAATAAAATATCTTGGATCTATGTCGAATTGGTAGGTACATGTATCCATCAAATAATTTTGTTTCGTTCTGATGGGGATCAGGTCAATTGAAATCAATTTCATTCGGGTTGGTCTTGAAACAATTCATTTTGTTGATATTTATCAAATCCAATATCAATAAACCAAAATTACCTTATACTTAGGGCCTGTCCTACAGGCTGTTTTCAGCCTGTTTTCGTTTTTATTTTCCAAAAATGATTTCGAATTCGCGTCCGATAACCGTTTTTCATTTTATTTTCAAAATTAAAAAACAAAATGAAAAACAAAACCAGTGTTAAAAGTGGAAATTTTGAAAAACAAAAAAAAAAACTTGTTTTTCATGAATTTGTTTTTGTTTTTCATATGTAGTGGATCCCATATCATTAATATCTATTTTATTTTAATAAAAAAATATTTTTTTTCTTTTTTTGTCTCTTGAACCAGACATCTTCATCTTCTTTCTCCTTCATTTCTCTCTCCTCCTTCATCTTCTTCTTCTTCCTCCTCTTCTTCTTCTTCTTCCTCTTCTTCTTTCTCCCCCTCATCTTCTCTCTTGAACCGCCGATCATCTCATCACCGTCGATCTCGCCGGTCTTCTTCTTCCTCTTCTTCCTCTTCGATCTCGTCATCGTCGATCTCGTCATCGTCTTCTTCTTCTTCCTCTTCTTCTTCTTCCTCCTCCACTCGCCGTCGATCTGCTCTGCTTCCCCTCTCTCCGTCGATCGCCGATTGCCATCGTCGATATGGTCTTCTTCTTCAGCTGGTCTTCTTCTTCTTCCTCCTCTTCTTCTTCCTCTTTAACTGGTAACTTCTATTTTAATTATTAATTACATTAAAAAAATTTGATTAATTATTTAATCAATTTGTATATAATTGTTATAATATTATACAAATGGTAAAAATTGATATTTCAATTTTCAAAAGTTTTCGATTATCCTACCGGACGCGTTTTTTTCGTTTTTATTTTCAAAATACGGAATCCAGTAAATGCTATCAGACGCGTATTCGGAATTCAAAAATGAAACCAAAAACACTGTTTTCATTTTCATTTTCATTTTTCTTTTAGAAAAACAAAAACAAAAAACAGCTTACAGGACGAGCCCTTATACTCCTTAAGTAAATCCAAATACTCCTTAAATAAATCCAAATTATTGTTCCCGAAGGGGACACTAACTAGTATGAGTCTACTGTGTATACTTATAATATAACTTATATAATATATATATATATATATATAGGAAATACCCCTTTTTAGTCAAAAAATTAGGAGGATTATTGTTTTTACCCAACATTAGTATTTTTATTGTTTCTACCCATTAATTGGTTGTGAAGACCTAAATGCCCCTCATTTTCCCATATCTTAATTCCTCTCCTCTCATCGGATTCTTCTTCTTTCCTCTCTTTCTCTCCTCCATCTTATCTCTTTCTCTCCTCTCTTCTCTCTCATGTCTTCTCTCCAATATCATATTTGAAGGTGGTTGTTGTTTTTATGAATGGTGGGAGTTGTGTTTGGGTTAGGGTTTTGTTAAACAAAATTTTCAGATTTTTTTTTTTAATTTAGATTTTGTTTTTTTTTTCAAACAAAATTTCCAGATTTGAGGGTGGTTGTTGTTTTTATGAATGGTGGGAGTTGTGTTTGAGTTTGGGTTTTGTTAAACAAAATTTTCAGAGATTTTTTTAATTTTTTCAAAGATTTTTTTTTTTTTTTTTTTTTTTTTTTTTTGGTATGAGGAAATATGGAAAATTTCCAAGTCTATTCAAATCTGAAATTTTTTCCAGATTTTTTTAAACACACCAAACCACCAATTAAGCACATCACAGAACCCAATTAAACATACCATGACAGACCAATTAAATAGACAAGGTGTAAACCAATTAAACACACCAGAGCAGACCAAACCAATTAAACACACAAAGGCAAACTAATTAAACACACAAAGGCAAACTAATTAAACACACCAGGTGTAAATCAATTAAACACACCATGACAACTCAATTAAACACACCAGAGCAACTCAATTAAACACACCATGGAAAATCAATTGAACACACCAGAGCAAGACCAAATTAAACACACCAAGTCTAACACAATTAAACACATATGGGAAGAAGAAGAAGAAGAAGATGGAGGTTTGGGAAGAAGAAGAAGAAGAAGAAGAAGAAAAAAATAGAGAACAAAAGTTACTTTTTTTTGGGGAAGAA
>OX940800.1:12518369-12683334 GCA_954870605.1 Acer campestre
GAAGAAGAAGAAAAAAAAAAGAAAAAAAAAATAGAGAATTTTTTTTTATATATAAAGAAGGGCAATTTTGTCAAAAAAGTGGATATTTTGATAGAAACAATAAAAATACTAATCTTGGGTAAAAACAATAAACCCACTAATTTTATGGTTACTTTTAAAGTTCTCCATATATATATACATTTACAATAATGCTAAACGTCTCACCTACAATGAGTGCATTTTTGCTCACCTACATTAACTAGAGGTAACCATTACCCCTCACCCCAAGTGTTGACATGTGTCTCAAACTTAACCCAAAGTCCAAAGTTAACCCAAAGTTAATCAAAGTTTGGGACACGTGTCAACACTTTGGGGGGGGGGGGGGGGGGGGGGGGGGGGGGGTAATGGTCACCTCTAGTTAATGTGGGTGAGCAAAAATGCACTCCACCTACAATCCCACCATTTTAATCCCAACACACTTGGTAGCTGAGGTGTCACTTGATGAGTGGACACACATTAATTAGTACTTATCTCTCTTACCTATGTATTCACTCACCAAATAATATTTGTCCACTCGCCAAGTGACACCTCATCTGCCACGCGTGTTGGGATAAAAATGGTGGGATTATAGATGAGATGTATAGCATTACTGATATATTTATATAAATCTATCTTATGTGCCTACTGACTCATTCAGTAATTGAATAAAATGGCCCTTTTAACTCAGTGATAGAGTAACGCTATGGTAAGGCGTAAGTCATCGGTTCAAATCTGATAAGGGGCTTTTTGGTTGTTTTGATAAAAAAACCTATGGTAATATTAATATTTAAACGAAGAATAAAAATATTACCTTTTTTTTTTTGGTAATAAAAAAGAGTATAAAAAAGAGTAACCAACTGTATAATAATGTAATTCTAAACTATATAATTTAATGATAAAAAATTACCCTTATAATGAGTTCTAGTATACTAATTAGACTAGTCATTCTAGTTCGAAAAGAAAGTTTCACATTAGTTTATTATAATGAGTAATGATAATGCTAAGTCATTTCTTCAATTGCCCAATATTTTTCTTTTCCATTATTCCAGTAAAATCCATTGTAAAGATTAGAGATCAACAAAAGAAAAAGTAAGTGGCCCTAACCCATTGAATCTTGGCTATATCCACTATTATGATATTACAATTTAAAATTCGATAGATATGAAATTGGAACTGTAGATCTTTTTTTATTTCATATTTCTTTTCACTTTGCAAGAATCTATCAATATTTCCAATTCAATCTTCTTGTTCCTAGATGTTCCATAGGAATAACTTGATATTCCGTTCCTCTACATAAAACGGTTTATTCCAAGTTACAACACGAGAGATTTCCAATATATTTTGATTCCTGAACACATGAAGATCCATTGGGATTTCTATCTATATAAGATTTATATAGATAGAAATCATATCATGGCTTCATATGTATCAAATATTTTAATATCAATGCATATGATCTTTTTGTTCTGACAATGTGAGGAAAGTGGATGTGAGAAAAAAACTTTAATTTATAGTCTCTTATTATTTCATTTAGTATTGTATTGAATTTTAAAATGGGAAATTCTCTTTTTGTCTCTGACATATATCTGACATAGAAAAGTAAATAAAAAGATATTCCAAGTGTATTTCTTGCTTCAACCTGCGAAAAAAGTTACTCTAGAGTTTTCTATTAATTTGAAAGAAAAGAAAATATAATAAAGAAGACAATACAAAAAAAATATGAAAAAGGAAAGCACTAAAATATATACTACTATAGTAGTTTAATACACATAGAAAGCAGAAGAGTACATAAAAATATTGATTTTTCTCAATCTCGCGGACAAGAGCCAAGAATAAGATTAGTTGGTAGAATGAGATTGAGTAGAAGTCAATCTGGGGATCAACCAGTAAGGAGAGAAGGGATCACTTCTTCCTTGAATTGAAGAGTTCTTTCAAAGGATTAATCTATTTGATTAATAAGTTATAAGACAATTCATGGTTCAGGTTGAGACAATTATTAAGAATAGGAAGGAATATGTGAATTGAGTTCATGGATTTAGCTAAATCAAGGCCAGACTATGGACCACTGAAGGTTTTTATCTTCGAAACCAATTCATGGGGGTAGTGTACAAGAAATCAAATTCTATCGAAATGATCGAATCCTCGAACGCCCCAAAAGTGCCATAACATAAGGCGTTTAGAAATGGTTGAAGTAGTTGAATAGGAGGACCGTTATGACTATAGCCCTTGGTAAATTTAGTAAAGATGAAAATGATTTATTTGATATTATGGATGATTGGTTATAGAGAGACCCTATTGTTTTTGTAGGTTGGTCCGGTCTATTGCTCTTTCCTTGTGTCTATTTCGCTTTAGGGGGTTGGTTCACAGGCACAACCTTTGTAACTTCATGGTATACCCAGGGATCGGTCAGATCCTATTTGGAAGGATGTAACTTCTTAACCGTCGTAGTCTCCACTCCCACTAATAGTTTAGCACATTCTTTATTGTTACTATGGGGTCCTGAAGCACAAGGAGATTTTACTTGTTGGTGTTAATTAGGCGGTCTTTGGACTTTTGTTGCTCTCCAGGCGCTTTCGGACTAATAGGTTTCATGTTACGTCAATTTGAACTTGCTCGAACTATTCAATTGTGACCTTATAATGCAATAGCATTCTCCGGTTCGATTGATGTTTTGGTTTCTGTATTCCTGATTTATCCACTAGGTCAGTCTAGTTGGTTCTTTGCGCCCAGTTTTGGTGTAGCTGTTATATTTTGATTCATTCTTTTTTTTTTTTTAATTGGACATTGAATCCATTTCATATGATGGGAGTTGCCAGTGTATTGGGCGCTGCTCTGCTGTGTGCTATTCATGGTGCTACCATAGAAAATACTTTATTTGACAATGGTGATAGTGCAAATACATTCCATGCTTTTAACCCAACTCAAGCCGAAGAAACTTATTCAATGGTCACCGCTAACCGCTTTTGGTCCCAAATCTTTAGGGTAACTTTTTCCAATAAACGTTGGTTATATTTCTTTGTATTATTTGTACCAGTAACTAGTTTATAGATGAGTGATCTTGGAGTAGTCGGTCTGGCTTTGAACTTGCGTGCTTATGACTTCATTTCCTAGGAAATCCATGCAGCAGAAGATCTTGGATTTGAGATTTTCTACACCAAAAATATTCTTTTAAACGAGGGTATTCGTGTTTGAATGGCGGCTCAAGATCAGCCTCATGAAAACCTTATATTCCCTGAGGAGGTTCTACCCCATGGAAACACTCTTTAATGGAACTTTAGCTTTAGCTGGTTGTGACCAAGAAACCACCGGTTTCGCTTAGTGGGCTAGGAATGCCAGACTTATCAATTTATCTGGGAAACTGCTGGAAGCTCATGTACCCAGTGTCAGATTAATCGTATTCTGGGTAGGAGTAATGAACCTATTTGAAGTGGCCTATTTTGTACTAGGAAAGCCAATGCATAAATAAAGATTAATTTTACTTCCCCACCTAACTACTCTAGGCTGGGGGGGTAGGTCCTGGGGGAAAAGTTATAGACACCTTTCCATACTTTGTATCAAGGGTACTTCACTTAATTTCCTCTATGGTATTGGGCTTTGGCGGTATTTATCATGCACTTCTGGAACCTAAGACTCTTGAAGAATCTTTTCCATTTTTCAGTTATGTATGGAAAGATAGAATTAAAATGGCCACAATTTTTGGTATTCACTTAATTTTGTTAAGTATAAACATTTTTCTTCTAGTATTCAAGGCTCAGGTGGGGGGGAATTAAAATTACCACAATTTTTGGTATTCACTTAATTTTGTTAGGTATAAACATTTTTCTTCTAGTATTCAAGGGGGGAGGGATGACGAAGATGTAAGAAAAATTACCAACTTGACCCTTAGCCCAAGTATTATATTTGGTTATTTACTAAAATCCTTCTTTGGAGGAGAAGTGTGGATGATATGGAAGATATAATTGGAGGGCATGTATATTTAGGTTCCATTTGTATATTTGGCGGAATCTAGCATATCTTAACCAAACCTTTTGCATGGGCTCACTGTGCACTTATATGGTCTGGGGAGGCTAACCTTTTTTTTTTTTTTTTTTTTTTTTTTTTTTTTTTGAACAAGCCAAAAAATATCATAGATTAACTTAACAATTTTAAAACAAATAATGCTAAAATAAGAGTCGATTTAGAGAATCAAAGCATCAACCATATTTATCTACATACAAAAATTAGTCTCTACTACGTGTAGATGCGATCAAAACTCTATATACAATTTTTTCAACCTTGGTAAGGGTTTTTTCCACCACACAAGCCTCCATTACCTACTTGGGGTGTAGTCCAATTCCAATGGTACTTAAGGTGATACGAAACTGTTTTCCCATTGATAAAAGGTTCCCCTCCATATGTTTGGTTCTCAACATCTTTATAATAGTTAGCAAAAACATATCTAACAAGAGGAAGTCCTCTAAGTTTTTGATAAAACTCTATGGGCACAAGAGCCCCAAATGCAAAGTAGAATTTCGTAGAAACGCTGTAGATCTTCTTTACTGCTTTGTCCACATTGCCAAGAACCAAAGCCATAGTATGAATGTAGTAACCAATGATCTCATCCCTACTAGATTTCGACTTCTCATATGGTTTCATCCCGACAAGCCAATGCTCTAAATCACGCCCAGGAAAAGGCTTGAAGCTGCTAGTTGAAGTTGCTAGGGGTGGAGATTTCTACATGTTCAACATTCTTCTTTCATTGGTTGCATACCGCTTAAATGATGGATTGTAATTCGTTAACCACTTCTAATGGTACTTGGGGTCATACTTAACTGCATGCCCATTGATAAAAGGTTCCCTTTTATACTCTTTGTTCTCGATGTCCTCATAGGAATTGGCAATCACGTATCGTACCCTAAGAAGTCCATTAAGTTGTTGAGAAACTTTTTTGGGCACAAAAGCCCCAAATCCAAAGTAGCACTTTGTTGAAACAAAGTATATCTTCGTACTTGCTTCCTTCACGCTGCTAAGAACCGAAGCCAGAGTTCAGATATAGTAATCAATGATCTCATCCCTAGTAGCATTCGACTTCTCAGGTGGTTTCATCACGACGAACCAATACTCAAAATCACGCCTAGGTAAAATCGTCTCCTTGGGTGGCCGGTTCGATTGGTTGAAGTTTTGATCATTTAGAGTCGAGATGATGCTTGTCGACAAACTCCGGATAACGGAAAAAGGCCAACCGAGATGGACAGAGAAGGCAGTGAGGGAACAGAGGCGACGGAGTAGGATGGGGAGAGAATGGTAGGATGTGGTCTTGGTGGATGGATGAGTGGTAGGAGTGGAAGAGATGGAGCGAGAGAAGAGAAATTTGGTTGTCGTGATGTATGTGGTCAGTTTTGAGAAGAGCATTCGTTTGGGGAGGCTTACTTGTCTTATGGTTTAGGTGCTTTATATGTTTTTGGTTTCATTGCTATCACCTTGTTGAAACAAAGTATATCTTCGTTCTTGCTTCCTCCACGCTGCTAAGAACCGAAGCCAGAGTTCGGATATAGTAATCAATGATCTCATCCATAGTAGAGTTCGACTTCACAGATGGTTTCATCCAGACGAACCAATTATTGAAATCACGCCTAGGTAAAATCGTCTTCTTGGGTGGTTGGTTCGACCGGTTGAAGTTTTGATCATTTAGAGGTAAGATGGCGCTTGTTGATAAACTCCGGATAGCGGACAAAGGCCGACCAAGATGGGCGAAGGAGGCAGCAAGAAAACAGAGGCGGCAGAGTAGGAGAGGGAGAGAATAGTAGGATGTGGTCTTGGTGGGTGGATAAGTGGTAAGAGTGGAAGAAATGAAGCGAGAGGAGAGAAATTTGGTTGTTGTGATGCATGTGGTTTGTTTTGAGAAGAGCATTCGTCTGGGGAGGCTTACTTGTCTTATGGTTTAGGTGCTTTATATGTTTTTAGTTTCATTGCTAGCACCTTGTTGAAACAGAGTATATCTTCGTTCTTGTTTCCACCACACTGTTAAGAACCTTGGTAAGGGTTTTTTCCACTAGACACGCCTCCATTACCTACTTGGGGTGTAGTCCAATTCCAATAATACTGAGGGTGATACGAAACTACATTCCCATTGATAAAATGTTCCCCTCCATATGTCTGGTTCTCAACATCTTCATAATAATCAACAAAAACATATCTAACACGAGAAAGTCCTTTAAGGTTTTTATAAAACTCTATGGGCACAAGAGCCCCAAATGTAAAGTAGCATTTCGTAGAAATGTTGTAGGTCTTTTTTACTGCTTCGTCCACACTACCAAAAACCAAAGCCAGAGTTTGAATGTAGTAATCAATGATCTCATCCCTACTAGGTTTCGACTTCTCATGTGGTTTCATCCCGACAAGTAGCTAGGGGGTGGAGATTTCTGCATGTTCTTCCTTCTTCTTTCATTGGTTGCATACCGCTTAAATGATGTATTGTAATCCATCATCCACTTCCAATGGTACTTGGGGTCATACTTTGCCCATTGATAAAAGGTTCCCCTTTATACTCTTTGTTCTCGACGTCCTTATAGGAATTGGCAATCACATACCATACCCTAAGAAGTCCATTAAGTTGTTAAGAAACGTTTTTGGGCACAAAAGCCCCAAATCTAAAGTAGCACTTTGTTGAAACAGAGCATATCTTCGTTCTTGCTTTCTCCACGCTACTAAGGACCGAAATCAGAGTTCGGATGTAGTAATCAATGATCTCATCCCTAGTAGCGTTCGACTTTTCAGGTGGTTTCATCCCGACGAATCAATGCTCGAAATCACGCCCAGATAAAATCATCTTCTTGGGTGGCTGGTTTGACCGGTTGAAGTATTGATCATTTAGAGGCGAGATGGCGCTTGTTGACAAACTCCGAATAATGGGCAAAGGCCAACCGAGATGGACGGAGGAGGCAGCAAGGGAACAGAGGCGGCGAAGTAGGATGGGGAGAGAATGGTATAATGTGGTCTTGGTGGGTGGAGGAGTGGTAGGAGTGGTAGGAGTGGAATAGATGGAGCGAGCGAAGATAAATTTTGTTATCATGATGTATGTGGTCTATTTTGAGAAGAGCATTCGTCTGGGGAGGCTTACTTGTCTTATGGTTTATGTGTTTTATATGTTTTTGGTTTCATTGCTAGCATCTTGTTGAAACAAAGTATATCTTCGTTTTTGCTTCCACCACACTGCTAAGAACCTTAGTAAGGGTTTTTTCCGCTAGACATGCCTCCATTACCTACTTGGGTTGTAGTCCAATTCCAATGGTACTTAAGGTGATACGAAATTGCATTCCCATTAATAAAAGGTTCCCCTCCATATGTCTGGCTCTCAACATCTTCATAATAGTCAGTAAAAACATATCTAACATAAGGAAGTTCTCTAAGTTTTTTATAAAAATCTATGGGCACAAGAGCCCCAAATGTAAAGTAGCATTTCGTAGAAACACTGTAGATCTTTTTTACTGTTTTGTCCACGCTGCCAAGAACCAAAGCCAGAGTTTGAATGTAGTAATCAATGATCTCATCCTTACTAAGTTTCGACTTCTCAAATGGTTTTATCTTGACGAGCCAGTGCTAAAAATCACGCCTAGGAAAAGGCTTGAAGCTGTTAAGGGGTGGAGATTTCTGCATGTTCTGCCTTCTTCTTTCATTGGTTGCATACCGTTTAAATGATGGACTTTAATCCGTCATACACTTCTAATGGTAATTGGGGTCATACTTAACTTCTTGCCCATTGAAAAAAGGTTCTCATTTATATTCTTTGTTTTCGACGTCCTCATAGAAATCGGCAATCACGTACCGTACCTTAAGAAGTCTACTAAGTTATTGAGAAACTTTTTTGGGCACAAGAGCCCCAAATCCAAAGTAGTACTTTGTTGAAACAGAGTATATATTTGTTCTTGCTTCCTCCACGCTGCTAAGAATAGAAGCCAGAGTTCGGATGTAGTAATCAATGATCTCATCCCTAGTAGCGTTCGACTTCTCAGGTGGTTTCATCCCGACGAACCAATGCTTGAAATCATGTCCTAGTAAAATCATCTCCTTGGGTGGCCGGTTCGACCGGTTGAAGTTTTGATCATTTAAAGGCGAGATGACACTTGTTGATAAACTCCGGATAATAGGCAAATGCCGACCGAGATGGATAGAGGAGGCAGCGGAGTAGGAGGGGGAGAGAATGGTAGAATGTGGTATTGGTGGGTAAATGAGTGGTAGGAGTGGAAGAGATGGCGCAAGAGGAGAAATTTGGTTGTCGTATGTATGTGGTCTATTTTGAGAAGAGCATTCGTCTGGGGAGGCTTATTTGTCTTATGGTTTAGGTGCTTTATATGTTTTTGGTTTCATTGCTAGCACCTTGTTGAAATAGAGTATATCTTCGTTCTTACTTTCTCCACGCTGCTAAGAACCGAAGCTAGAATTCGGATGTAGTAATCAATGATCTCATCCCTAGTAATGTTCGACTTATCATGTGGTTTTATCCCGATGAACCAATGCTTGAAATCACGCCCAGTTAAAATCATCTCCTTGGGTGGCCGATTCGACCGGTTGAAGTTTTGATCATTTAAAGGTGAGATGGCTCTTGTCGATAAACTTCGGATAGCATGCAAAGGCCGACCGAGATTGACGGAGGAGGCATCGAGGGAACAGAGGCGGCAGAGTAAGAGGGGGAGAGAATGGTAGGATGTGGTCTTGGTGGGTGGAGAAGTGGTAGGAGTGGAAGAGATGGAGCGAGAGAAGAGAAATTTGGTTGTCGTGATGCATGTGGTTTTTTTTTAGAAGAGCATTCGTCTGGGGAGGCTTACTTGTTTTATGGTTTAGGTGCTTTATATGTTTTTGGTTTCATTGCTAACACCTTATTGAAACAGAGTGTATCTTCATTCTTGCTTCCACCACGCTGTTAAGAACCTTGGTAAGGGTTTTTTCCACCAGACATGCCTCAATTACCTACTTGGGGTGTAGTCCAATTCCAATAGTACTTAGGGTGATACGAAACTACTTTCCCATTGATAAAAGATTCCCCTCCATATGTTTGGTTCTCAACATCTTCATAATAGTCAGCAAAAACATATCTAACACGAGGAAGTCCTCTAAGTTTTTTTATAAAACTCTATGGGCACAAGAGCCCTAAATGCAAAATAACATTTCGTAGAAACGCTGTAGATATTTTTTATTGCTTTATCCATGCTACCAAGAACCAAAGCCAGAGTTTGAATGTAATAATCAATGATCTCATTCCTACTAGGTTTCGACTTCTCATGTGGTTTCATCCCGATGAGCCAGTGCTCGAAATCACGCACAGGAAAAGGCTTGAAGCTGCTAGGGGGTGGAGATTTTTGCATGTTCTACCTTCTTCTTTCATTGGTTGCATACCGCTTAAATGATGGATTGTAATCCGTCATCCACTTCCAATGGTACTTGGTGTCATACTTAACTACTTGTCCATTGATAAAAGGTTTCCCTTTATACTCTTTGTTCTCGACGTCCTCATAGGAATCGACAATCACGTACCATACCCTAAGAAGTCCAATAAGTTGTTAAGAAACTTTTTTGGGCACAAAAGCCCCAAATCCAAAGTATCACTTTGTTGAAACAGAGTATATCTTTGTTCTTGCTTCCTTCACGCTGCTAAGAACCGAAGCCAGAGTTCGGATGTAGTAATCAATGATCTCATTCCTAGTAGCGTTCTACTTCTCAGGTGGTTTCATTCCGATAAACCAATGTTCAAAATCACGCCCAGATAAAATCGCCTCCTTGGGTGGCCGGTTTGACCGGTTGAAGTATTGATCATTTAGAAGCAAGATAGTGTTTGTTGACAAACTCCAGATAATGGGCAAAGGCCGACCGAGATGGACAGAGGAGGCAGCGAGAGAACAGAGGCGGCAGAGTAGGATGGGGAGAGAATGGTAGAATGTGGTCTTAGTGGGTGGAGGAATGGTAGGAGTGGAATAGATGGAGCGAGAGAAGAGAAATTTGGTTGTCGTGATATATGTGGTCTATTTCGAGAAGAGCATTCGTCTGGGGAGGCTTATTTGTCTTATGGTTTAGGTGCTTTATATGTTTTTTTGTTTCATTGCTAGCATCTTGTTGAAACAGAGTATATCTTCGTTCTTACTTCCTCTACGCTACTAAGAACCGAAGCTAGAGTTCGAATGTAGTAATCAATGATCTCATCCCTAGTAGCGTTCGTCTTCTCAGGTGGTTTCATCCTAACAAACCAATGCTTGAAATCACGCCCAGATAAAATCGTCTCCTTGGGTGGCTGGTTCGACCGGTCGAAGTTTTGATCATTTAGAGGTGAGATGGCGCTTGTCAATAAACTTTAGATAGCGGGCAAAGGCCGATTGAGATGGACGGAGGAGGCATCAAGGGAACAGAGGCGGCGAAGTAGAAGGGGGAGGTAATGGTAAGATGTGGTCTTGGTGGGTTGAGTAGTGGTATGAGTGGAAGAGATGGAGCGAGAGAAGAGAAATTTTGTTGTCGTGATGTATGTGGTTTGTTTTGAGAAGAGTATTCGTCTGGGGAAGCTTACTTGTCTTATGGTTTTTGTGTTTTATATGTTTTTGGTTTCATTGCTAGCACCTTGTTGAAACAGAGTATATCTTCGTTCTTACTTCCACCACGCTGCTAAGAACTGAAGCCAGAGTTTGGATGTAGTAATCAATGGTCTCATCCTTAGTAGCGTTTGACTTCTCAGCTGGTTTCATCCCGACGAACCAATGTTCGAAATCACGCCCAGGTAAAATCGTTTGCTTGGGTGGCCGGTTAGACCAGTTGAAGTTTTGATCATTTAGAGACGATATGGCGCTTGTCGATAAACTCCGGATAGCGGGCAAAAGTCGACCAAGATGGACGGAGGAGGCAGAGAGGGACAGAGGTGGCGGAGTAGGAGGGGGAGAGAATGGTAGGATATGGTCTTGGTGGGTGGAAGAGTGGTATGAGTGGACGAGATGGAGCGAGAGAAGAGAAATTTGGTTGTTGTGATGTATGTAGTCTATTTTGAGAAGAGCATTCATCTGGGAAGGCTTACTTGTCTAATGGTTTAGGTGCTTTATATGCTTTTGGTTTCATTGCTAGCACCTTGTTGAAATAGAGTATATCTTCGTTCTTGCTTCCGCCACGCTGCTAAGAACCGAAGCCAGAGTTCGGATGTAGTAATCAATGATCTCATCCCTAGTAGCGTTCGACTTCTCAGGTGGTTTCATCCCGATGAACCAATGCTTGAAATCATGCACAGGTAAAATCGTCTATTTCGTGGCCGATTTGACCGGTTGAAGTTTCGATCATTTAGAGGCGAGTTGGCGCTTGTCGATAAACTCCAAATAGCGAGCAAAGGCCGACCGAGATGGACGGAAGAGGCAGTGAGGGAACAGAGGCGGCGAAGTAGGAGGGGGAGAGAATGGTAGGATGTGGTCTTGGTGGGTGGAGGAGTGGTAGGAGTGGAAGAGATAAAGCGAGAGAAGAGAAATTTGGTTGTCGTGATGTATGTGGTCTGTTTTGAGAAGAGCATTCGTCTGGGGAGGCTTACTTGTCTTATGGTTTAGGTGTTTTATATGTTTTTGGTTTCATTGCTAGTACCTTGTTGAAACAGAGTATATCTTCGTTCTTGCTTCCTCCACGCTGCTAAGAACCGAAGCTAAAGTTCGGATATAGTAATCAATGATCTCATTCCTAGTAGCGTTTGACTTCTCAGATGCTTTAATCCCGACGAACCAATGCTCGAAACATGCCCAGGTAAAATCGTCTCCTTGGGTGGCCGGTTCGACCGATTGAAGTTTTGATCATTTAGAGGCGAGATGACGCTTGTCGATAAACTATGGATAATAGGTAAAGGCCAACCGAGATAGACGGAGGAGGCAACGAGGGAATAGAGGCGGCGAAGTAGGAAGGGGAGAGAATGGTAGGATGTGGTCTTGGTGGGTGGAGGAGTGGTAGGAGTGGAAGAGATGGAGCGAGAGTAGAGAATTTTGGTTGTCGTGATGTATGTGGTCTGTTTTGAGAAGAGCATTCGTCTAGGGCGGCTTACTTATCTTATGGTTTAGGTGCTTTATATGTTTTTGGTTTCATTGCTTGCTGCTTTGTCTGGTTCAATAATACCGCTTATCCTAGTGAGTTTTATTGGCCCACTGGACCAGAAGCTTCTCAGGCTCAAGCATTTACTTTTCTAGTTAGAGACTAATGACTTGGGGCTAATGTCGAATCTGCTCAAGGACCTACTGGTTTAGGTAAATATCTAATGCGCTCTCAAGTCATTTTTGGAGGAGAAACTATGCGTTTTTGGGATCTGCATGCTCCCTGGTTAAAGTCTCTAAGGGGTCCCAACGGTTTAGACTTGAGTAGGTTGAAAAAAGACATACAGCATTGGCAAGAACGACGTTCGGCAGAATATAAGACTCATGCTCCTTTAGGTTCTTTAAATTATGTGGGTGGTGTAGCTACTAAGATCAATGCGGTTAATTACATCTCTCCGCGAAGTTGGTTAGCTACGTCTCATTTTGTTCTAGGATTCTTCCTATTCATAGGTCTTTTATGGCACACGGGAAAGGCTCGTGCAGCTGTAGCCAGATTTGAAAAAGGAATTGATCATGATTTTGAACCTATTCTTTCCATGACTCCTCTTAACTGAGACAGAGGATCCAATGCTTATGCTTAAAATAGGAATCGATTTGATTTCACCATACATATTAAGGGAAGTGGGTCATACTTAAAAAGGACTCCTTTTTTACTTTCTTTTCAACTCATTTATATCGATCAATTTTCTATTTTTTCTGGCTCGGCTAGCCTACCTAGCCGAGTCATTCTCCTTTATGAGACAAAAAAGTTAGGCAAACCAAAATAAATAAAGAATAAATAGATTCCTCGAGCAAAAGAAGAGAGAGGGATTCAAACCCTCGATAGTTTTTTGTTCCGAACTATACCGGTTTTCAAGACCGGAGCTATCAACCACTCAACTATCTCTCCGAAAGACAATTTCTTTACTTTTACCGAATAGAACATGGCCATATGAGTGGATACCATCACTATGTATAGAAAAATATAAGGTGTGAATCTCTAGGTCAATCTATCTATTCGTATTATCTAGAAAACATATGGATACATGATCCAGCACTCCCATTTTTTAGGTCAAAAAATGGTACAATCGACTCCATGTCCGAATAAAAAAGTGCTAAAAAGTTGTATATATGTTATATAGAATTAATGGATTCATGCTAGTATGGGAGATCTGAACAGATAAAAATATATTTACTCTCGAACTGCAATTATATCAAACTTCAGGGGTTCCAATATACTTACCCCTATATTAAATACCAAACAGGAACTTGTTTGGGCTAAAGATGATGAACACCCAGAACAATAATTTATGTTGGTACTTTTATACAGAGAACTATTGAACTGTAGATGTCTACCGAGGATTACAAAGTTGATTAAATTTTGTAGTTAAATCAAGAAGAGTCTACAGATTAATACGCTCACATAATCGTTGAAGAAGAAATATTTAATTCAATTTTAGTTTTATGCACAAGTCTAATGGGGTGGGATGTGAGCTAAAGTAAGATTAAAAATAAGAAAAATACACATAACAATATATGCCAAGCAACGCAAGGGAATGATAAATTTGCAAATGTTGATAATATTAATTTGAGGTGTCCTACCTCTCTTCCAATGGTGGGATGTTCCACCCTCTACAATTTGGGAAAAAAAAAAATGATGTTTCTAAATGTTTGGAGGGTCACCACTACCCAATGTGGCTTACTAGTAAAGAGTGGAAAATCAAATTTTTCTTAAAGTATAAATAAAATTATCCTAATTATTTCAAAGATTTAGTGTCGATATTTATACTCCTCTAAAATTGTATGTACACCTTAAATTAGTAATTTTCTCAAAATTCCAACATTAAACTTAAATAAAACTATTAAAATGATTAAAATAATTATAAATGCATCCCATCTATTATATTAATACAATATTTAATATATTTAACATATAGAATATCTTTTGATTGATATATTAACTATTTATTAAGTAAACTTAATTAAATAGTGTTTATTTAAATTAAATTATTAAATAACTATTATAAAATAGTTTTGAAGACAGAAAATCATAATGTTTAATTTTAAAAAATAAGTTAATATAAAAAATAAATAATAAATAAATAAAGAAAATAAGAAGAAGGTGTGTTGGGAACCTCCTTCCATGCTTTTCATTTAATTTTAATTATTTTTTAAAATGGTTATCCTTCAACAATATGAACTCAAGTTACAACTATGCCAAACTTTAATATATATTTAACCTCGTACTGATTCGAACCTGAAATATTGTCGGATTGAATTAGTGTTTTTTAAAAACAAAATCACATTGGGTTGTGGTATATATATATATATATAGTTGTATTGTTAATGAATGAAAAACATGTAAATTCAATTAATGAAATCTAATAATAGAGAAGAATATTCGTTATTAGTTTTTGAATGATTCAAATTGATCCAACTTTGTTAAATACGTACATGAAAGACTAAAAAGCTGAAAATTGGAAACAAATTTCATGCATCTCTTTCATTAACAACGTTGATAAAATTATTTCTGCAAAACTATTGTGGTTTCTGAGTTGTTTTCCGTGAACGGAAATACTAGACTCACTCACAAGTGAACACTTATCAGTCTGAATGTATAACACATGTCTATTTGAGAAATGGCGACTTGTACACTCACGTATGGGACTAGCTAGTGCACCTAACATTCCTCTTCCGTGATTGATGGGGGGTGTCGGGAGTGTGGTTGAAGTTGAACATAAATGTCATTCTTCTTTGTAGAGGTACCAGCCATATCTGAAAAGCCAATTTCAAGGAGATTCCATATTCATTACAAATTCATAAAATAGGGACAAAGAAAAGGTAACTTATAAGTTCAAAGAAAGTCATGAAGTCAAGAATACCATGAACAGCCACCCAATGATCAAAGCTTTTTCATGTTATAATTGGTACTGCTTGTAAGTTGTAACATAGATATCTGTCCAAAATATATGATATAGATTTTATCAATAATTGGTAGCTGTTGTTAAAAAAAGAGAGAATGAAATATGAACTAAAGAAAATTAGATAAGAGAAGGCATTCCGAAATCAGATAAAAGATACACATATTTATAAGGCTTATTATCCATGACCACATTGACCAGAATGTATATATAGTAAGATTGATGAATACGTTTAATGTCATTAAGATTCGATTGTTTCTTAATTATTAAAAACAATTAAAAAAATTATTTCTCTTTGATACGGATATGATGTGTATTTTCCAGTTAAGGAAATTACAATAAGAATTTAGGAGGGTATTTCAGACCTAAAATACAGAATTGAAGAAGAAATAAAAGAGGAGATAACAAGGGAAGATAAATTGTCATATATTTTCTTGTTAAATCATTGGCTTATATATTTATAAGCCAAGTTACAAGGCAACCCACGAATGTGAGTGGTGCAAAAACCTTACCTAACTTATTCCACTAACGATGAGCAACGGTGCCACTCACTGCATAAATTAAAGGAAACAATGGGAAGTGGTTTGCAATAATGTAAAGGATAATAGGTAATGGGTCAATAATACACATATAAGAATAGTAATGAGAGCAAAATTGAGTTTCGAAAGAAGTTTGCAAATAACTTCTAGTATTGTTTCCAAGATAGGGATATATTTGTCATGTTTATTGCCTTCATTTTAAATCTTTATAAGAGAAGAGGTGCTTTTACATTTGAAATTTATATATAAACTATAAGAGTTGTTAGAAATTAAAAAATAAAAAATAAAAAATAAAAAATAAAAAAACTTGTTAGATAAATTTAAATTTATTCAACTAATCAAAATTCTAATTTTTACGACAGATATATATTAAAAAATATTTATTGAAACTTTTAATAAAATTATATTTTTTAAAACATATATAGTCGAGTTATTGATCTATACTCTATGGTCACGTTTAGTTACATGGTGGAATGATAATCGGAATGATAATGAGAATGAGAATGTGAATGGAAAGGAAAGGAAAACTAAGTTTTTTATTTGGTTGAAACTTTAGAATTAGTCTCTAAACCAGTATTATTTTGTTTGGTTAAAAATGGAATAGAATGGAATTAACTGTATTTTGATCAAAATACCCCTAATTATAAAACATTCATAATAACATGATATATTATGGATAATAATAATAATAAAATATAAAAGTATATTATATATATAATATATATAATACATATAATAATATATATATATATCCATAGTAATAAAATATAAAAGTATATTATATATAATATATATAATACATATAATAATATATATATATACTATAATATATATGTACAAATATATATAATATATAATATATATATATTATATATAATATATTTAATAATGTATAATATATAATAGTGTAATACATATAATATATATTATTATAATATACATATATAATATAATATATTATATATAATAATATATTATATATATAATAGTGTAATATATATAATAATATATAATATATAAATATATTATATTATATATCGTTACATAGATTATAATAATATAATATATAATAATATATATAATAATATAATATTTATTACATATATATAAAATATATATTTATATATCATTAATATAATATATAATAATAATATATTATTTTTGGAAAGGAAGGTATTTTTGGAATGGAGTTGGGGCATATGAGGTTATTTATAGAATTTGAATTTTAGTTTGGAATGGAAGGGTATTCCATTGGTTTTGGATGGCCGAAATACCCATTCCACCAAAATGGTGGAATCCCCTTTCCATTACATTTTAACAAACCAAACGAATGGAATGACTTTTCTTTCCTTTCCATTCCATCCAACCAAACATGGTCTATAAGAGACTTGTGACATCAATTGTAATAAGCATGATTTGGAATACAACTCTCACTAAAGGGGAGATATTTCTCAACATGCATCTTGTAATTTAATTATTTTTTGAATTTTTTAAAAGTGAATGATTTAAAAGTAGATTTATTAAATTTAAAGTTTTTCTTATCCGATATCGGCTTGCCCAAAAACTGATATCGGCTTGCCCAAAAACTGATATCGGCTTGTCCAAAAACCGATATCTTACTCTAAAATAAATCCATATCGGGATTATGTTTGGTGTTGAAAAAAAAAAAAAAAAAAAAAAAAAAAAACTATCAACAAAGACAATTTTTCTTGTGGTGAACCTATCCTATTTCACTTTATGCACATTTAAAAAAATAAAAATAAAAAAAATTCACATTAGGCCAAATTTCATGTTGACCCAACATGAAATAGATAGGCCCAATGTGAAATAAATAAAAGAGTGGCAATATTTGCACCTCTAAAAAAAGGTATGTACATCTAAATTTGTAACTTCTTAAAATTTTAATATTACTGACTAAAATAACTAAAATTACTAAATAGTTTGTAAATACACCCTAAATTTATTTTTCCTATTATTTGTTTGATTTTCACTATGTAGGGACCAAAGTCCCACATCGGTTGTGTAGGGAAAAAATATACCCGCAGCGGAAGTGAGACAAAAAAAAATAGTTTGAGTAGCTTTTAAAATTTTTTCCTTTTATGAACCTTAAACCCTTTTAATCAATTAAAAATATATAATATATATAACAAAAGATTAATACCTCTTGTCGCGTGATCCGATTGACTTACGTCGATGGTAATCCGCAAGATCTTCAATCCTAGCACGAACGTGGATCACCTAGGAGCGTGGTCTCCCTTTCTTTGAATTGCAAACATGTGATTGGATTAAACAAATTTTTCTCTTGTTCGTTAGTCACAAAAACAATCAAAAGAAACCTAAGATTATTCCGGTCACTTTTGAGTTCTCAATCTAATGATCGAAACTCGCGTGAACCTTGATCGATATTGTATACACAAGCTTATCAATGATTAAGCAAATAGTACACCATCAAAGAATAATCTATGTTTCCTTTTTGCCTTAGTAGAATAAAAAATCTCTTTCTATGAGTTAAGAAGAAGAAGAAGAAATAAATTCTACACTCAAGCCTTAGGGGGTGGCCGAATTCTATAAGAGGCCTTATATAGGTGGCCAAATTTCTTCTTCTTTTTACCCTAGGGTGACCGAATTCTTTCCCCAAAATTAACTAGGGTTGCCGCAAATCCTCCTACAAAAAGGAGTATGATTTGCACCCTAATTCCTATTTTGTTTAAGACTTTCAAACCCTAATCAAACTCATAAATCTTTTATTCTCTTATTTGACTAAAATAAAAAGACTTCCTATTTGATTAAATAAATAAAATTAATTATTTATTTCCTTGTCAAACAAGTCTTTCTATTTAATTATACTACTACCAATAGTATACCTTTAGGAATCATATTTCCTAATGAGAAAAGATTTGTTTCTTAATTAAATAATTAATTAATAAATTAATTAATTCTCATTTAATTAAACAATGAAAACAAAATAATATTTAAGGTTAAATAACCTCCTTGCCGCCCCATATATATTATTGGGCCAAATATTATTTTCTCATTTCATTTAATCCTTTGGACTTTAAATAAAAAGCCCACATGTGAACTAGACCCATTCTTACTAAAAGAAACGAGCCCACATGTCATCCATTAATATATAAATATAATTGAGCAGCCCATTACATAAATAATGTGCAAATTATATTCTTAATATATTAAATGCAATTCTAGATGGACCCTAAATTGGTCCGGTAGAATATATCAAGTGATCCATGCAAGTCCGTGTGGATTGGGGATCTTGGCAGGCTATCTAAATTTAAGCTTCAATAGACATAACCTAATCACAATCAACAAATGATTCACTTAGGTCCGATCCATTAATTTTAACTTATTCCACTAAAGAGCTAAAATTGAACTCTTAAATAAAGACAGAAAAGGAAGATGTTTCCTCATTCATACCCTAGACAATCATATTGGAGATAGTGTATCCTCGTGAATAATATCAGTAATCGCCAAGAGTTCATAGACCGCCTATAACTCTCAAAGTTACCATATTTACTCATATGACCATGTTTTGAACTTGGATATTTTGACTTGTCCAGAAGCCATGTTTTCAATAGACACTATCGAAAACTCAACGTTGAGATTTAATATCCAATTACCTCAAAACATCCATATGATGATATTATATTCTCATTTGATAAATGGAGCCACGATGTCCATATCTATAAATGAAGTCCTCTATCGATTAACAAATGAATATCACCAAATTATCGAGGATAGACTATGCGATATAATCGTACTCATTGATAACTCAAATGATATCACTTGCAACCATAAGTCCATCATTTATCTCAGGATTAAGATAGACTATCCGATTGTCCTGATAATAAAATTACTTTTATCTACTGACGGTTATAGATAAAGTATTTCATTTTGATCCAGTTCAATGCACCCAGTGCACTAGACTCTTTTGCTCGAAGACACTCCGATGATTTTAGACTCATCATATCTCATTTGATCCCACTCAAATGCTAGCAAAAGAATTCTACAACTTTAACAAGATAAAGGTGCCCAATCTTTAACTTAAGTTGTGAACAATATTCAAGACTAACTAAAGAATTGTGTCTACCACATACATATCCAGATGTATGAACAATTCTTCTTTTCTCATAGTCTTTAGACCTTATGATTATTTACTTTAACAATTATAATATTCAACTATAAATGCTATAATATTTGTTTAAACCAGAAATCACTTTATTAATATGAAACAGATTGTTAAATACAATATTATACTCTTGCTATTGAGCATAATCCTAACAGATTGAGTATCCAACTTCCCTAGGCCTTATATGTGGGTGGCTTCTACCTCATATTAGCTTGAGCTTTTGGGATGGCATGCCTCTTACATCATTTGGTATCAGAGCAAGGTTCTCTCACTGCCACCACCCGTCAATGGGAGTTCCCTGTCGGGGTGACAGGCTTTCGAGTGGGAGTATTTGTTGTAGGGACCAAAGTCCCACATCGGCTAAGTATCTAGCTTCCATGGGCCTTATATGTGGGTGGCCTCTAACTCCTATTAGCTTGAGCTTTTGGGATGGCATGCCTCCTACATCATTAAAAAAAATCTGATGTAGAGACTAAAGTCCCACATCAATTGAGTATCCAGCTTCCCTAGGCCTTTTATGTGGGTGGCTTCTACCTCCTATTAGCTTGAGCTTTTGGGATGGCATGCATCTTACATCATTTGGTATCAAAGTGAGGTTTTCTCGCTACCACCACCCATCGATGGGAGTACCCAACTTCCCTGGGTCTTATATGTGGTGGCCTCTACCTCCTATTAGCTTAAGCTTTTGGGATGGCATGCTTCATGCATCAATATATTATATAACCCTTTTTATTTTCTCAAACCCTAATTTCTCTTCTAAAAACCAATTTCAAATATAAATTTTATATTGAGTTTTCTATATCTCTCACCCCTCTGTTTTTTTTTTTTTTTTTGGGTAGGATTCGAACTGTTGACATTAGCCATATGTCCATCCTTTCACCGGCAGAGCTAAACGCCCTGAGTGCTGACCATAATGTAATTACTAAGAGTAGAACCAATGACCTAAGTATTTAATCTCAAGCCCTGGACCACCAAGGCAACCACCTTGTGGTTGAATTAAATTATTAAAAATATATATATTTCTCCTAAATCATTAGATTAAATATTACATATTAAACACTCTTTCCTAAATTTTTAATTACCATATTAAACTCTCTTTCCTCCAATACATATATCTAATTTTTTATCTCCATTCTTTTTCAAGCAAAGCTAACAATTAAGGAAAAAAAAAGAAAAAAAAAAAAACTTATGCATAAGTTTGATTTTTTGGAACCGTGTATGTATTTATATATATATATATGTACATACATTGTCTCGTTCTCCTTTCTCTTCTTTGTTGTAAATAGAGGAGGTGTCATTCTCCCATTTTTTTTAAAAAAATATATATATATAAAGTTTGCCATGCGGCAACATATAATTGGGTCCAAAAAAAAAATACATATATTTTATATGTTTGTCACATTTGTTAATCGGATCCTCCCATAACCGATAATGTGAGAAGGACATTCAATATTTTCTCAAGATTAGGGGTATTCATTTAATTGTCTAGTTATCCACTGAAATGAAATCTTCATGTTTAATAAAAAAAACAATGCAATGCAGTTAAAAATAAAAATCAATAATTTTATAGGGTTAATTTTAATAACTTCATCATTACTCTATCACATAAACATAAAGCCTTCACGGCTTCACCTCCTTCATTTGTGAGAAGGAGACCAAGCATATATAAGCATATGGTTTAGCTACAATATAGTAACTATATTTTTAATGGGTAAGGGTGGCCCGGGGCCGGGGTGGGGGGCTAGGGCCCATCATGCCAAGGAGCTCCAAATATGTGGGTTTAGTTATTATATGTTAAATTTATAAAAAAAAAATCCCCCATAAATGAAAAAGGCCTCGTTATTGTTTTAAATAAAACAACTCAAACATTACCCAAAAAAAATAACACTGGCCCAATATCCATTTTGCTTTATTCATATCTTCAGATAAAACCTAATTTTTTAGGGTTTTAATATCTTATTAATTTTAGTTTATTTTAATCCTTAAGTGGTTACATCATTTTACTATAAAATTGTTTACATATAATATATATTATAAGTAGTTTTTAAAGAAACCGAAAACCCCAGCGCTCATTCAAATAATTTTAAAAGCTAGCCGCAGCCCCTGTTGCCACTTCTGTTTCAAATATTTTTTTCTTGAAAGTTCCTCATCCTCTCATCCAACTGCTCAATCTTTTCATGCACATTAACATTTCACCTCCCGTTCTTCTTCACCAACCAATGGCCCTGCCCTCATCTCTTCTTCGTCAATCGTTGATCTTCGAGAGTTTTTTCATTTAATGATTTGATTTTTAAATTTCATCTACTCTTATATGTGTTTTATTTTTCGTCAACTAACCTGAATATGAAATTAGTTAGTTTCAAGAAAGAAAATATTGTTAAGTTTGTAATGAATCCATCTATAATTTTTTATTTTTTATTTTTGAAATTTTTATTGTTTTTTTTTTATTTTTTAAATAGTGAGAGGAACAAAGTTGAGGGAAAAAAATAAAAATAAAATTTTGAGATATTAATTTAAATAATTTGTTCAATAAAAATTAATATTCCATTTAATGGAATATATACAGGCCAAATTTTTAGATTTTACCGAGGGGCCTCAGAAATGTCAGGACCGGCACTGTTAATGGGTAGTTTACAGAAAGAAATTTTTTTTTTTTTCAAAACTTAGAATTTTGTGGACCTTTAGATTAAAATCCAATGTCTAGTTTTCACTCCATTAACAATTAACAATTAACAATACGGTAACATGGGATATGATATGATAAGACTAATTTTAGTCATATATCCTATGTTTGTTTCTTGCATGGAATGAGATTATCTAATCACATGCAAACAACTTATCCCACCAATGTGGGACTAATTAGTCCCACCACTTTATATCTTTTATTATTATTATTATTATTATTATTATTATTATTATTATTATTATTTTTTCTCTTTTCAATTTATTTTATTTTTTATGTGATTAAAATATAAATATGTTTTAATAATTAATAAAATATTTTATTTTAAACATTTTAAAAATAATAATTTTCAATTTCAACAAATAAAAATAAATATTATTTTGTTTAAAATTGTTTTTAAATATTTTTTAAAAAATTATTATTTTTTAAGTAATTTAAATAATTATTTTAACCAGTCAAATTCTATACAACCATTTTATCTATGTGAGATGGGACTATTTAGTCCCATATTTTTTGGAAAAAAAAAAATCTTCTTCTTTTATTTTTTTATTCAATTATAAAATTTTATATTTATTTAATATATCTTATTAAAATATTTTAAAATATTAATAAAATATTAAATATTCATTAAAAATGTTATTTTCTTTAATATTAGTTTTAAATATTTTTATTTTAAAAAAAAATTAAAAAAATTATTTTATTTTATTTAATATAATCAATTTCACACTATATTAAATATATGATAAAATTATATTTTTATCCAATCTCATACCACACAAGACAAGAGATATGACTATATATTTTAATCCAATCACATTCAGCGCCAAACACATCACAACACTAATTTTAGTCCAATCATATCTAATCCAATCAAATCTCATGAAAATAATCATATCCTATCCCACCCACCAAACAAGCCCTAAGTTTATATGTCAAGTAGATTAAGTTATTTCTCATGTGTCATGCCTAAATTTTTTGAATAGTCTAGCATTACTTTTACGATAAATATGAGCCAATCTCATCCACACCAATTGTAAGTGAAATTTGAACCCAAACTTACGAAAGAGTTTACCAATAAGTTGACAAGATAAGATTGATCAAGTGGTATGCCCCTTACACCTACACCATGAGATTGTGGGTTTGAGTCCTCCATCTTCTAAAAACCCACGATTTACGTAATACTTAAAGAAAAAAAACAAAAGTTTACCAATAAGTTGGTCAATATCCAAAAACTTTTTTCATTTTTTTGTTGAGAAAATCCAAAAACTTTAATTATGAAGGAGATTTTGTGTATTCATTATTTTTACAATAATGCTATTTTGCCCAAATTCGATATCTAAATCTAACACCTAAATGATGTGCAATGATGTGGCAACACTACAATTCATTCATTTAAATTTGATTATATTTGCATGATTTAATTGAATGAATTGTAATGTTGCCATATCATTTGAATATCAAATTTTGACAAAGTAGCATTACTCTTATTTTTATGTATTTGACTAGTGAAGGTCAATCTTTAGAAACACGTAAATTCTATTAATTTTGTGTGTGTCCATATTTACTTGTTTTTTTTGGTTAAGATGTTGACAACTCGACATTTGAGCATGAAGTCAGATAAAATATTTGCAGCCTGGCATTATAATATTAAAATAACATGTAAAAGAATAGTAATTAATATTCAGAGAAAAAAAAAAACTCCTACTAGTAATGACAGAACCCAAGATATTAAAAATGACCAAAGAAGAAGGTTGAAAATAATCTCACAATGATCGAATCCTTAAAAACAAGTAGAATGTAGTGAACCCAAATCGCAAGAAATCACTGCTTGAAATGTATTCAAAACCAGACATCCAATGACCGAAAAAAATTCCACAAGAAATCTTATCCTCTTAAGTCTTAATTGCGGCAACTGTACGTAGCCACACCCCACTACTTTTTCTATTCTAATTTTCTTTTCTTTTGCTTTGATCTGGACAAATGACTAAATGAAACGTGAGTCAAGTGTCAACCTTGAAGAATGCGCAGGATTCATTCAACAGTTTCTGGGGGATAAAAATATTTTCAATAACTCAGGATTTATTAGACACGGTTTACTGGAAATCTTTTTTCGGGGTTTATAGAGCTATTAAAACATGTCTGATTCTAATTCTTGATGTTTAGACACTTTTGAAGACATAATCAATTGTATATATAATACAATACCAACCTGTAAATTGTAATAGCACCATCGATAAAGTATTAATATAAGGCTGTTTACAATCAAACACATAGGCAATGAAAGTTCCTGATAGCAAAAGTATGTTTATATGATCCCATCTTATGGGATTATTGATCTTTGAAATAGCAAAAGCAAAACTTGCAAAAGTAATATAATTTCACAGTTACCTGAGCCGAAACTAGAGACATGAGAGTGTGATCAAGTGTGTCATATTATAATGGAAGGACTGAGTGGCGTCTACTGTGTCTTGATGATGAAGAGCGCTTCCCAGTAAACGAAAACGACCTCTTCATCGAAACTGGTCCCTTCTGCAGAGAAGGAGATCCACTTGAAGATATGCTTGAACTTACGCTACTACTGCTTGACTTGGCAACCATTTTCGATTTCGATTTTTTGGACTTCCCTTGATGAATATTGCCATTTACTAGAACAAAATTAGCCACATCATTGTGAATTGTCATAGCTGCAGATGAATCCAATGAAACTGACCTCCTCATTGGTTGCATATTATTATCAGCTGAATCAGGATCTGAATTTCTAGTTTTCGAAAGAGCGAAACCACTATCATCATGTCCATTATTTCTCACTTCACTAGTACTCCCAACTTCATCCACATGAATCATTTCCTGATTCTCCACCATGTTCTCGTTTCTTGAATCCGAATCATTCAAATTATTAGGCTCCAATTCACTAGCCTGATCAGCAATTGTACCGTTGATCACCGGAGCGCGACACAAGGGACAATTCTTATGTGACCTCAACCAAGTGTCGATACAAGTTATGTGGAAGGCATGACTACACTTTGGTAACAGCCTAAGATTCTCATCTTCTTGAAACTCATTCAAACAAACAGAGCAATCTGTTCCATCAGTCAAACCCTCATCTTTTTTGTACTTGAAGACTGTAATGGAGTCTATAACAGACTGTGATAGACCAATGGTGTTGATGTACCAAACTGGGTGGTCAACAGTTTCCGATTCATGATCTTCATCAATAAAATCTTCTTGGGTGCCAAAAAATATTGGCGGGTTTCTTCTTCTTCTTGTTGAATTGTTGTTTCTTCTCAAGTAATAAGCTCTAATAGCAGCATAAAAGATAACAAGAAGAAGACCAACAGCTGTCATAGCGACCAACACAGACAAAATGGCCATGACCGAATAATTTTTGTTTAAATCAAAACCACCGTGAGGATTCGGTGGTGGTGGTGGGGGTGGAGGCTTAGGAAAAGTGTGGTATATACACTTTTGAGGGCAGATTCTAAAGGACGGACAACAAACAACTCCACTTTCATCTTCAATACAACTCAACGGACAGGACGGTTTTTCGCTATCCGAAATATTTTTCCCCATCGTAAGTAGAAGCAGCTTTCTATGATCAAACCCCATTTAAGAAAACAGAGCAAAAAATTGAAGAGAATCAAGGGAAAAGAGAAAATTAATTCATACCTTTAAGGTGTGTGGAAAAACAGGTTAGAGAAGACATTAAATTTAGGTTAAGACTTAAGACTTGGGGTTCACTTTTCTTCCACCAAGAGCATGAGAAAATCTTGTATGGGACTGCCACGCAGTGAGATCGTAAAACCGTCCAATGAAATTTCATCATATTATAATTTTATAATTTATTTTTATGTTTCCAGAATAAATTGTACAATCTCATTGGACTGTCTCATGGTCTCACCACGTAGTAGTCCGATGCAAGAGTTTCTCTGATAGCTGTGCTTTGAATTGATGACGTATCACTTTCTTTGGAAGACTTAAAAGACTTGGTGCATTTACTAGGTGGTTTCGTTTTTCGTTGTCATGGTACAAAGACGCATGGACTTTTTTTAGTCGTTTACGCGTTAACGTTTATTTTCCAGGATTCCTTGATTCATTGATACGTTAATCGATGGGGACGTTACTAAATTTTCTTTTACTGAAATTGAAAACCGAGTTTTATATTACAAATTGGTTTATGATATCAAAAACTTTAGGAAAAATGTCCCTTAAGGGGACTCAGTTGGAAGATTCAATTAGCCACTTTGAATCGTCAATCACGTGAAGTGAAATATTCTAATTCAAAACGATATGCAACAACGATATTACAACACCCACGTCAGTGAGGTTGGGAGTTTTAAACGGGACGGAGCCATAAATTTATTTTTGGTGGGTCAGTATAACAAAACAACAAATTTTGGAGAGACCAGTATATAAAAGTTATCAAATTAAAATTTATATATATATATATATTTTTTTTTTAAAAAAAATGAGAGAAGGGCCTTAACCCCAAACTGAAGTATTTAAAAAAGAAGGGGGAATTGCATAAACATCTTCATCTTAAAAATCCAAATTGAAAAATGAGAGAAGGGCCTTAACCCCAAACTGAAGTATTTAAAAAAGAAGGGGGAATTGCATAAAAAAAAGCACAAATTGAAAATTTTAACTTCATCTTCATCTTTCAATAAATTACATGCACATAAAAATCCAATACAACACAGATCTCAAAAAAAAAAAAGGACAAAGAGATCTGGAAAAAAGGAAAAGACAAACTCAGAGAACTAGAAAAAAAAAAAAAAATGCAAACTCTGAGATCTAACTTCAATTAACTTCATCTTCATCCTTCAACAAATTACATGCACAATAAAATCCAATACAACACTAAGACTAAAAACACCACAAAAATCACATAATTGAATCATTATTGGAATTTGTTGTGTTTGATTAAATTTTGTGATGTTGTTATGGATGGAATTTTTTGAATGAAGTTTGGTGAAAAGATGATGGATGATGGAGATGATGATATGTGTAGTCGATTGGATCTACAATTGATTTCGATCATTGAGGTAGGCATTAACAACCTGTAGAACAAAAAGAAAATAGAGCAGTGGCGAACCACGGGAGGGGGGTCTTCCCTTGTGGGGACTCTCCAACGCTCAAATCAGTATTTCGTTCGATATATGGAGCAAAGAATATAATAAATAACAAAGCATATTGTTCGATGTGTCTAATTGAGCTCTGGATCAATCTGGTTAGATCGACTTTGGATATCGAGGATATCAATGAGTCAATCCTTTGGGGATTTTGGATCTAACAAGGGGGGATCGACAATGTATATCGATGAGATTTATGCACGTTGTTCAAGTTATTTCCTTGGTTCGATGTGGATCAATCGCGGGTTGGACTGATCAATCTTCGAGGACAACCGGATTGACCTTGGACTAGAGGTGGAGCAATAATTAATGCGGAGGGGAGCACCACAATAAATGCTCAATATTTTAGAGTAGAATTGAGAGCGTTAGATAGAGAGCTTTCACTTGAGTCAATCGAAAAACAGGACCCTTTTCTTTGGGAAAAAGTCTCATATATATAGTGAAGGCTAGGAGACTTCACCAATCTTGCCCTTTATGAGAGCATGATTTTCGGGCTCTTTATTGCCCGTTTTGATTCGTTTGAATCTAGTAATAAAAGCCTTATCAGACATTGGGATTCGTATAACGTCTGATATAATTGTGACTGTATAAATATCTTTTGACCACATGTTTGTTTTGGTTTGATGACCTGTGGGTCAGGTTTGGGCTTGATTCCAAATTGGCTCGTAATAGGCCCCGGTTAAATTCATATTTGGGCCTTTTATGAAGGTTTTTAAATCAATGTAAGGATTGGGCCTGTCTTTTGGGTTGAGTCCTTTTTTGGAACATTACAATATGTATGGACGGAAATTTGTTTTCCAAATTTCACTTCTTGAAGATGAAGATGAAGATGAAATTTTTTTATTTTTGAAGATGAAACTTTTTTTTATTTTTCCAGGTTTTAAATTTAAAACACATTCATATTTTCTATAAAAAAAAAATAGTTTATTTAAAATAAAAATAAAGAGTATTTTAGACTTTTGATCTTTGACTAACGAATCATAACTAACGGTAGGAGATGTTTATGCAATATTTTTCAAATATCAAGGGAAGTTTGTGAGTATCTAAAACTGCTATATCCGTATAATTTTATCAAACCTCGAGGATGTTTGTGTAATTCCCTAAAAAAAAATTGTTAAACCGATCGATATGTCAAAATAATAGCGTGGATAATTTCTTTTTTTTTTATAGAGTTATGAATGTGAGAATACTTTAGGTGGGGAGATAATTCAGATTCCTAAACATGGCAAAAGATTAATTATAATAGATATGGACATTATGGTGTAAAATCTTCATTATTCTTTGTACAAAATATACTGAAAATTTATTCATAAAATTTTTAAGTACCGGATACATCTATACAGTGGGTGGGGGTCTCAATCTCGAGGTTTCATGACAGTAACTCAATTCCAAAAATCAGTCCTCCATAATTGTGAATGTTTTGTATTTTATCTACTTTTTAAGGTAAAGCTGAATTCCAGAAGTTAAGTTTGATTGCATTACATAGGAATCTTCAAACAGTATCTACCTATAGTAAGCACAAGTGTTTGTTTAAACACTCAAGAAACGAATTTCCTCCAGAAAAAGAAGTAACCTCCTTACCTCCCTCTACCTCTCGAACCCGCCAGTGCCGGTCCTGACTATTCTAATGCCTCTGAACGAAATCAAAAAAATGAGCCCCATACCAATAAAATCATCCACACTTCATCCCAAAATAAAAATCAAAATTAAAAAATCTATGATTTTTATGTCTCCAGTTACATTTGGTAGGAAATAAAGAGATTTAACAGTAACACAAAATTGTAAAGGAAAAAAGTTGATATTCACAATCAGATCTAAAATTGGAAAACTGGTCTTATGCTTTAATTGAAAAAACCTAACACCCAATATTCTAATTCTAGTATTCCAATAACAAATATATCAATTCTTAAACTTGCTATGGCCATATTTTCAGGCATAAATATAAGAAACCAATAAACTAATCAAATAAAAATAGAAAAATAACAGCTTATTCCAATTATCAATAAACCCTAGTAAAAAAACAAACGATATCAACTTACACTGTTATCAAATTGGAACCAAACTTTTTTTTTTTTAATAAAAAACACTTATATGGCTATATATGGACTAGAAATACCAACAAAAGCAAAATTTGTCAATATTACATACCAAAGTTGAATAATAATCCAACCAAAGCAAACCCAAATTATGAATAACAATGTTATGAATTAAGAAAATAAGATTATGAATTAGTTTTTAAAATATTATGAATAAAATGAACCCTAAATCGGCCTTGAAGCGGAAGAACAACGAGGAGAAGAAGAAGAGCATACGGCCTACCTGAGAGAGAGAGAGAGAGAGAGAGAGAGAGAGAGAGAGAGAGAGAGAGTGAGTGTGTGTGTGTGTGTGTGTGTGTGTGTGTGGTGAAAAGGTAAAATTTAGGTTTAAGGTTTTGATTTTCACATTATATAGTATAGGAAAAATTCACCGAAATATCCCTTAGCAATAAATTTACATATTTGGGTTTTGTACTGAATAAAACGAATTGGGTACAACGTTAAATTTTTTATTAGGTAATATTTGAGTTTTTCTATTAAAAATAAGTAATGGGGTCATTTTATATTTTGGGCTTTTTTTTACAACTTAACCCATAAAAACTTAAGTACTTAACCAATAAATTTTGGGCCCCTAATCATTGCGAGCCCTGGGCAGGCACCCCCCTGCCCCACCCCTGGACCCCACCAACCACCGTCACCATTTTATCAAAATCAAAATCATTAACCAACAAAACCCATTTTAATATCATTGTATAAATGATGAGATGAGGTTTGTTCGGTGGTAAAACCTTTTACACCTACACCAAGAGGTTGTGGGTTCGAGTTCTCTCCTTCTCAAAAAATACCCCGAATTTATATAATAGTTTACTTAAAAATAAATAAATAAAAATATCATTGGGCAATTACCAATTAGGTCATGGACTTTTTTTAAAATTCCAAGTTGTTTGCGACTTTTACAAAAGTGACTAAATTTGTCCTTACATTTTTCCAAGTGCCAAATTAGTCTCTCTAACTAAGATCTATCAGTCAACTTTAACTAGTAGGGGTAAAATAGTTCTTTACTCCTAAACAATATAATAATGACACATGTACTGTTTTTTTTTAACACATGTATATTTTTGTTTATTTTATTTGTAGGTTTTGATTTTTAAATAATTTTGACGACATTTCTTGTATAATATTAACAAAAAAAAAATTATATAAAAATAGTAAAAGACTAAACTGAGAATGAATGATTACTTTGTTTATAAAAAAAAAAAAAAGGGTACAATTGGCATTGTCTTATTAAAATATTTTTAGATTTTTTTAGAAAATTTTAATTAAAAAAAAAAAGTACAAATGGTGTTTCATTAATAATATTTTTGAATTTTGTTGTAATTATAATAGTGAATTTAATGCATAAAAGACAAGACAACTTGGCCCTAATATGATAAATAAATGATATTTACGTACTTTAACTAAAATTATTAAAGTCAACTGTCATATTTAACATCGTTAAATCGTTAGAGGGGCCAATTTGGTCACTTGTAAAAATAAAAGGACTAATTTGGCACTTGAGAAAAATGTGAGGACCCATTTGGTCCCTTTTGTAACAATCGCAAAAAACTTGGAATTTGAAAAAAGGTCCAGGACCTAACTGGTAATTGCCCAATATCATAGTATAAATAAGTTGCGTTTCTTGCGGCACAAAGTTATCTCAACTCTCAAGCCTTCTCAAACCCAACTGACCAACCCTTTTTATCTTCTACGCTTCAAAGTTCAAACTAATAATAATAATAAAATAAAAAAGATCTTTTTCTTTTGTGTATTTCAACGGTTTTGATCAAAACCCATTAAGGAGATCGATCAAAAGCAGCTAAAGATTGCATGCAAGAAGAGATCGATGATGATGATGACGAACTGGGCATCATCGAACAACCAGAAATTGAATAGTAAAGGCGTGAAGAACGAGAATGATCTGTTGATGGGTCATTTGCTTAATTCTCAAAAATCGGGTATGGAGCTTATGCAAAATTGTGACTTGCCTCCACCTTTGAAGGTTTTCATTGGGTCAGATAAGAGGGTGATATCTTCAATGAACAGGGTTTTTGGTCAGGTGGGAGCAGAAGAGGATCATGATAACTGGGAATTTGACGGTGAAAGTGACGGCAAGTTAGAGCTTTTGAAGGCCTTGAGATTGTCACAAACGCGAGCCAGAGAGGCAGAGAAGAGAGCTACAAATTTGACCAAGGAGAGCGATTGTTTGTCCAAAGCTATCTTGGATGATTCATTGCGGTTGTTGGCTTATCGTCAATGTGTGAAGTTGCTTGAGGTTCAAGTTTCAATGTTGCAGTGGCAGAGGCAAGAATTAGAGGAGGAGCACATGTGTTGTGATTGTGATGATGATGACATTGACAATAGAGTTGAGTTGTCATGGTTTGTGGCTTTGGCCCTTTGTTTGGGCATTGCTGGTGTTGGGTTTGCCTTTGGTTGCAGATATTTGTTATGAATTTACTTGCACTCACCACTTTTCTATTATATATATATATATATCTGGATTTGTAATGATTTTGCAACAACAATATGTAAAGAAGCATGAGATCATTGATCATATATATGATTGTATTTACTTGTTATGTAGATGTAAATTCTGTAAAGGTCAGATTATATATACATAAATAATAATAATTCTCGATAATCCTGTGATAATCCTTTGACCACATGAAAAACTTAGTCAGGAAGTAAACAAGCTGAACAGCTAATCCAATTCTAACTCGCATCCCATTTATTTTTCTTATTTGGGTTGGACCGACTCGAAACATCCACCTCTGTTCCACTGGCGAGGCTGCCCGGAGAGGGGCAGGAGGGCCAGGGAACAAAGAACCGGAAAGCGTACAAACTATACTCGTATAGGAGCTAAGTACTCTTTAACTATTATACATGCGTGTGTGTATATATATATATTATGTACATGGATTGATCTAATATGTAAGTAAATTAGAACACAGCTTAAATCAGTTCATACGAAAGATTCATGCACAGACTGCAAGTGGCTGTAACAGTCCTCACTGCTGCCGAAGTAATCTAAACATACCCAGCAAATGTGTCTCCCACACCTACACTCAAGGTGGTTGCAGCCTTCCGTCTTCTCAATCGTAAATCCACAGACTGGGCAATTCTTCACGTGCTGTTTTCCTTTGCGCCACTCTTTCAATGATGCATCTGGATCTTCCTTATACTCTTGGTATTTTTCACAAGATAATTGTGGATGGTTCTCCAAATGGCACCTTGTACACGTCTCAGCATAACATGCTCCACAAAAAAATGGCTCACCAATTTTCCCAGGATCCGCTACTCGATAAATCGAAGGACAATCAGGAGATGGGCAAAACCTGTAGGTTCCCCTACTAGATGCTACATATGCCCCCAAAGAAGCCCTAAATAGTTCCTCCAACTTCTCACCAGACAAAAGAGACCTCAAATCTGTAAGCAAAATAGGAGTCCTACAGCCCTCCCGAGCACAGCATATTGGGAAACTATCCAAGTTTCTTATTGCAGATTCACACTGATCCACCAAGCATGACCGACAAAATGAATGTGCACAGGCTTCAAGCCGGTAACCTTCCTCAATATCGCACAAGCAAATGGGGCAGACAGCTTCACCATCGGGTTTCTCAGCCAAGACATCACTCATCTGTGCAATCTCATAAACTCTTTCTTCCACTTGCTGCTTCAACTCTTTGTCACCTTGAATGGAGATAACATGGCGACGCGTGTTCAGGGTAAACTCAGCCCCAGGTATCTTCTTTTTGAGCACATGAAGGTCTGGCCCGAACTTCTTTACAACTTCTTTCATCAAGTTAGGAGGCAGATTTCCACCCCGGAGATGGATTTCAAGTTGTTTGCCCTCATGGTAGGTAAGAAGGCATCTGATCAATTTCTGCTGGGCCACAGCAACATTGTCTGGAGAACCAAAGATCCTTACATTATGAGTTTGCCTGTCGAAAAGAATGTAAGTTCGTGTATCACTCTGCAGTGACTTCTTTAGATTTATGCCATCTCTTGAGAACAGATGCTGTAAAATGGTTGGAGTGAGGCTGGCATCATCTATGGTCCTCCCTCTCGTAAGCTCTTCTACAGGTCTTCTAAGATCTGCCACAGTTTTAGTAGCATTGGCAGATATTCTCACTCGATAGGAACCATTATCATTCCTCTCTAACTTGCATTCTGCACCTGTAAACACAAATTTTCATGTTGTTAAAGATATCTCAAAAAAATACAGTAATGCTGCCCAATACTAGCAAATGCAAATCAATGGGTTTTACAGCCATGTTATATAATTTAACAAGCATATAAATAGTACAGTCAGACAGAAATCAGTACATATAGAAGATAGTTCTCAAGTACAAACCATCAAAAGTCCACACCTTGATGAAATTTAATGAATTTTAATAATAAAAAAGAAAAATTGTATGGATGCTTAAAAAAAAGTTTGGGGAAAAAATGGACAATTTTTTCCAATTTTTTAATGTTATATCTTCAAGAAATTAGAAGAAAAAAAATAATAATTTCTTGCCTCAAAATTTCCCAAATTCTTTCCACAAATATATTCCATTTTTTCTCATCATTCATACAAAAATCGCATCAAATTCATTGCATTTCATTGAATCTGGATGTGTGTGCATGCATGTATGTGTGTATATAACACCCAGCTATACCTATAGAGGATAAACAATGATAGTGCCATGCTGGAGCTAGTACAACACCCTGATTATATACAAGAATCAATCCCAACAAACACATTACTGTAAATCTATGCAGTAAGTAATCAAGTCTTGTAAAATTTGCCCCTCAATTTTGAAATAAATACCAATAAGGCTCATAAATAACCTAGGTAACAGATTTAGTATTTAGTATATGAAGTTACACACGTATTTATTAACATCGAGTGCCTGAATACTTATCAAACCTAGACATCCAAAAATGACTTGAAGAAAATGTAAATCAGCATCAGACTGAGACCATGATTAAAATCTATGCAACTTTGACCAATGTAAATAAGATGTCAAAGGAACCGATCAGTGGTGAATTAGTCCACAATGCAGTAAAAATTATCGGTTCACGGCTGAATGTTTGGATGCAGTGTAGCATGCATGAGACTAATGGTATTTGTAAATTCAGATATCGACAAATAATATTAATAATCAGAGCAGAGTGTCCTGAGATATTGAAGATATGTCAAACAAAAAACAAAAACTGCAAAGGGATTAACTTCAATACCACTTTTAGATTATAGACCACAAAAAATATCCACAACACAACATACATCTCCATTTCATTCTCATTCTTCCACTCCTTTCCACAATTTTGCTTCTTGATGTCAACCATAAGAAGTTTTTTTGTCGTAAATATGACATCAACAGATGAAAGAATCTGAAGGAATTAGCAAGCTATTTGTTACTTCTGAAACCCAAGCAAGCATCATACCATACAAAAAGGCATCACATATAAAGTTACAATTTCAGGTTCTTTATGTCAAATTCACAAATTCTTTTGTATTATTTGTTTATGGTAGCTTTTAATCTTATAATTGATTGTCAGGATTATGAGAATTGGAGCTCTGTTATTCTACACATAAAGCCGTTGTGTCACTGCCATTACTGCTTCATTTATATCACCTTCTGTGGTAACCTTTTCACCTGATTAATTGTAGCCAACTGGAGGATTGAGATCATTTATGATACAAAGGAAGCTGTTGAGACACTTTTCTCAGGGCAGAAGAATTGATTGGTTAAACGTTTAGACTGGTAACAACCACCAGTGGCACACTAAATTGCGAGTGGAAAGATCTCAGACATGTCAATAATGCTAGTGTTCCACTCATCTACAAGACAAGAAAAGAATAGACATGCTTTTTCATTATACTAACAGAAGGCAACAAGAGCTGACCATTCATCCAATGCTTAACGCGAGCATCATGAAGGTGACCTTAAATTATTGATTCCCTACAGCCAACTCCAGAAATCCATCTTAACACTCTATCAAAGGACTTCCATGGAGATGAAGAGGACCAAGTTAGTATATCCTCAGGTAATATTTCTGGATATTTCAATTCAAAGACAAAAGAAACAAGTTTTCCATTCCTATTCAAATACAAAAGAAACAACGAATCTGGTCATTGACCTCAAAGGCATACTCTATCAAAACATTAGACAAGGGAAATAAATCACCTAATACCATGGTCTTCTGTCAAACATATAACAAGAGAAGATCCATTCTAATCCAATAACTGTCCCTGAACCATCAAAGCAAAGCCAAAAATAGGATCTCTTGGAAACAATGGTGAGAACTGAAAAGTGAATTCATTAAATTATCCAACCATAGTATAAAACAGCTGTGTGAATGAATCACCATTGACTCGGGATATCACGGAGGTAAGACAGAATTTCAGCTTTCCAAGTCAACAACAAAGTCCACCATTGAATTGAATCTAAGCTTGTACTTAAAGTTTCAACAGCCTAGCTAATGGTGTCATACATAATTAACTGGGAAAATTATGTCCAATTAAAGCAAAAGCATGGTGCGTCTACCTAATCTAACTATAAAACTGTAACAACCTAACTGCTTTGTAATAGTAATTCAATTTTATTTGTTCAACTGTTAATTGAGATTTTGTGCATATAAGGATGGTTGAGAAACTTGGACGTGTCATACTTACTCACACACAAATCCTCTCCCCTCACCCCCATTTCATTCAAATAGAAAACATCCCTGAAAAAAAAAAAAAAAAAAAGGTAAAATATAGAAAAAGAAATGTATGTAAATATAAAAAGTACCCTTTAGACGGTTGAATCTTCCAAGTAAGGAATCTAGTTGCTCCCGGATAACAGAATAGACAGGTGCCGGACATGATATAGAGCTGTGAAACAATTGCTGGCACTTTATTTTCTGCCATGGCAAACATCCAGGCAATACTTTCCCTTCCAATTGTTCCAAAGCATTTGCTGCCTCCAAATGTAATCTTCCATCAAAAGTAATAGAAACTCTTGTGAAAGCATCCTTTGACTCAGGAGGGAAAACCTGGACGCGACAATAATTAGTGTGGGAATTTCTTTTGGGCATAAAGCGGGATATCTCTCTCAGTAGTGCTTCTTCACATGTATCACATGGTGGATTTTCTACAGCATCTCCTCTGACCAAGAAAAAATCAAGAATTCTCCTCCTAGTAGCTTTTCTCAATACATCTAAAATTTCATCCTCAGAAACCTGTTTATCAAGTCCATTTATCACAATAGAATCCTCAGATTTCCTGCTAATGTCACACCGAACATGCTTTCCTCCAATTTCCAGGTTAAAAAATTCTTTAACCATGAACTCAACATCATTAATACCGCATTTAACAAATGCAAAACCCTTACTCTGCTTGCGAGGCCAGTAAACTTTTGCTTTGACCGCAGGGAATGAATACATTTTATGATCATTGCTAAAAGTTGTCCGCGAGGGAAGAACCTTCAACAAAGAACCTCTGAATTCAACCTCTTTCAGCTCTATGGCTTTTTCAGCAGCATCAGGAGTAAGAAATGTTACACTACCCCACTTTTCCTTATCATCATTTTGTTGTCCAATGCCAGGAAACTTGTGGACAGCACAGATACCAGAAGCATTTTTCTCAAGAAAAATCAAAAGCTCTTTATCATCTACGAAACTCGCATTTGAATAAAATACATCTACAGTTAAAAATCTCTTTTCAAGTTCTAAATGCTTGATCTCAGCACCAGCTCCAAACAGTGCAACACAAGGCGAGACACTAGCTCCATGATATAAGCATTTCTCTGCACATTCATTATACAACCATTTTTTTTCATATTCCAGTGCATCATTTACAAGGTCAACAACCTTTTCCATGTCTTTTGAAGTAGCAAATAACAAAATTTCATTCTGATCAACATTTACTTCAACACCGATCCTTTCATCCATACACGAAGTTCGAATATGTGATACGAGCGAAAGAACACGATTGTTAAACTTCCCACAAAACTTTTTTAAGAGGGTACTGCCAAAACCAGTCATCATCCTGACTTGTAACTTCCGCCCTTCCATCTTAGATACATCGAACAGGGGAGGAGGATCAAGGGTAGACAAACTTTCAAAGTCAAAAGCAGTTACACAGACCAAATATTGGTTAGTGTATGATAGGAGTTCACCAAAAACAACCCAACTTGGCTTCTGACCAAATATAAGCAATGAACATGAAGGATGTAACTGAACATGCTGTCCAGTCAATGACACTTCATAGCCAAGTTTATCATACCCAGAGTACCTTGCTACATTTTCTCCTAGGGCAGAGAGTATAACCTTTTTCAAACATTTATCATGCTCGGTATATTTATGAGGATTCCAAAGCCAGTAGCTTGGAATAATGGCATTAAGTTCTTTTTCGAGGCAAGTTTCTAATTCCTTGACTGTGTCTTCACATCTCCGCATGGATTTGGCATTAATGCTGTTTTCCCAACACCATTTATTTCTCTCGTCTCGAGGAAGTGACTCCCATTCCTTATACACAGAAAGCAGAGTAAAGAGGTCACCATTGCTATGACAGAATTGCACCTTAAGGCAATCTGCTTTATGTTTATCATCATTGTTACCAACTCTGCAAAAAACACTACTGGCATTTGCCATTAAAGCAGCAAGAACAAGGCCCTCCCTGCCCAAGCGATGGTCAAAGCAACTGAGGATCAACTTGCCTAGCCGTGGCTCAATACCCAATTTAATCAAAAATTGACCCGCCTCAGTCAATTCAAAAACACCATTGCTCAGCTTAATGGCTCCTAACTGAACAAGATTCCTGATGGCCATGTCAATGGCTTTGGCACTAGGTGCATCAACAAAATCAAAACCCTGCACATTCTTGATGCCCAGAGCAAGTATCCTCAAAACCGCTATGCCGAGATGAACTCTGTGAATTTCAGGCACCTGATTGGGAGGCATTGTTTCAAAATCGCATTTGCTATAGAGTCTATAACATCTTCCAGGTTCTGTTCTCCCAGCACGACCAGCTCTTTGATTAGCAGAACTCTGGCTGATCCTGCAAACTCTGAGAACATTCATGCCAGTGCCAGGTTCAAAATGACTCTCTTTGACCATGCCAGAATCAATCACAAACTTGACCCCAGGAATTGTAAGTGATGTCTCTGCAACATTTGTGGCAAAAATAACTTTTCTTTTCCCGGGGTAGTTCTGGAAAACACGAAACTGTTCTTCGAAAGAAAGCTTTCCATGTAAGGGTAAAGCAACTGCAGAATGAGGTTCAAACTTCTCACAAGCCCATTCTACTTCAGTCTTAGAAGTTAAAAAGGCAAGAATTGTTCCTTCTTTCTCTGTTCTGTGAACCTCTACTGCCATCTTCACAACATCAAAAACATATGAAGCCACAATAGCGGAACCAGAAGCCCCTTCAGTGTCATAAGGGACATATCTGACATCCACTGGAAAGTTTCTCCCCTCCACACAAAAGATTCCACAACCAAAAAAGTAGTCTGAGAGCTGGTTTGCATCTGCTGTTGCTGACATTATCACCAGCCTTAAATCGAATCTACGACAGAGTAAATCTTTGACCAATGCCAAAAGAAGATCAGTGTTCAAGCTTCTTTCATGAGCCTCATCAACAATGATGCATGATATCCCAGACAAATTTCTATCATTCATGTAGTGCTGCAGTAAACAATGGTCTGTCATATATATTACCTTGGAATCAAATTGCTGAGTAGATGAATATGATGGACAAAAAATGACTGAATTATCTTCATAACAACCACAACATTCTTCTTTGACTCTATGTGCCAACGAAATAGCGGCAATCTTTCGAGGTTGAGTGCATACAATGGACTGATCAGCTGCTACTCCTGAATCAGCAAGAAACTGAACCAACTGTGTACTCTTTCCAGAACCGGTCTCTCCAATCAATACCATTATCTGTACATTAATTGTAACAAAGCCACAAGTTTACGATGAGTTTTGGGAGGGTTGCAGACGGTGTAGTCACTATAAATAGTTCATCTTTGGAATATAACTACTCAATTAGCCAAACGAAAAGATATAAAGGTAGGAACAACTTTAAGCCTTAAAAGAATCAGTGCCTCTACAATTACACAACAATACTATGAACAACATGGACCAAGCAGATGAAGACCTCAGCATAAAACAGGAAGATTTACCCTCAAAAAACCAAATGGACATGAAATCTTAAATTGTTTTACCTCAACAAACTAAATGACAAGGAATCACAAGATTTCATGCAAAGCTACTTTCAACAGGATGGCAAATGCAACTTACTTAGAAATATCATTATAAAGTGGCGTTCCACATCTCAACAATAATTCAGTCAATACACAAAAATGAAGGGATGGTTTTGGCCCTTTACATTTCAAGCCCCATGACAAACCAGAAATGCCTCCACTATTTTCAAAGGCACAATTGTTACAAGTGACAAAGCCAAGTTTAGATTGAGGGGGCCATGGTCTCAGAATTTTTTTATGAACAAATATCCATTTTTATATATTTAACCCTTAAACAATGCCAGTTTTACCGATTCTATCTTTATTTAAGTCCTTTCTTCGTATACTGATAACAAGTACATTTATTTCTACAGATACTTTCCCCATAACAAGTACATTTATCTAGTCGTTTACAAAAGAAAATCAAGCAATACAGCAGTCGACAATTTAACAACAGCTGAAATAAACGCATCATTACATAAAAGTGAAAGCCATTTATCAAAAACAACAATCACAATACTCGGACAAAAAAAAACAGAAGAATACCTGTTCCCCATGAATTCTCCTCAAAATATCCTGGCGGTAGACGTAAATTGGCAAGCCAGCTTCAAGCCTCCTACACTCTCTGGAAATTAAGGCCTGTATCCTTTCCCAATTAGAAAGGTTGCCTAGGAACCGAAAGAGGTCCATATCTTCCTCATTAAAGTCTTGGTAGTCCTGGTAGTCCTCAGCCTCGTTTCCGAGACACCTCAAAATACACCTCAAAGCAATCTTGAACTCCCTCACTCGCTTCACAATCAAATCCCTCTCCCGTATCAACACTTTCTTCCTCTCAAATAGCTCAGTACACTTATACAAGTTATTCTTGTCCTTTAACAAGGTAGAGACCCCATCGATTTCGTCCTGTTTATCGTCTATCTTCCTCTGCCACTTGTTCATCAACTCACTTTCCATCAGACCCTTCACATGCTCAATAAACAAAACCCTCAGTCTCTCTTCGAGCTCGTCGGAGTCCGAAGGGACCACCACGTTAGCCACCAGTTTCGGACTCAGCTCGTGGACCCCATTCAGCCGAGACTCCCACAGAGTCACCATCCCCTTGAGAGCGTCCACCCACTGCCCAAAATACAGCGAAGCCTGGTCCTTGGACGAAACGCTGACATTTTCCGGACATAACCCGAGTTTCAAGGCCAAATTTTTCACATCCGTTTCGTTGATAGCAGTGCTGGAACGGAGTTGAATTATGAAGTTATGACGAGGAACAGGAGGGTAGTTGCGGTGGCGGTGGTAACCCACCGGAAACCTCGGCCGGTTGTTGTGGTGGTGGTGGTGCGGCGAATTGGACAAAAACGGCGGCTTTTGGGCGTAAGGTTGATTGTAGGATTTCTTCATGGCATGTAGTTGAAAAAAAAAAAAAAAAAAAAACCCTAAATTACAGTGAAATTGAAAACGGAGATTATTTTTAGACTTTAGACCGAAATTGAGAATTGGAAAGGAGAATTGAAGAGTCTTGTGAGTTGTGAGTCTTGTGACTTATGTTTTTGTTTTTCCTTTTCGATTTATTATTGTTCTTTATGTAATCTGACGTGGCAAACATCTAGACCTTGACAATAACGACCCAGGTAAGAAATCACTAGTCAGTCAGTAGAATATATAATTGAGCCCTTTTGATTTTATTTTTAAATTTTATAGTTTTATACCAAATGTGGTACGTCAATAACTCAATTTTGGTGGTCCATGATTTCAATTTGAAGTTTCACCGGTAAATCCCTAACCTATAATATTGTTAGCATTAAGACAAAATTTAATAATAACCCACGATATGGTTAGCTTTAAGAAAAAATTTAATAATAATAATTCTTACAAAAATTAATTGGAAATAAGATTTGGTTGGCAGCTTTAATGGTGGCATGGAAATACAAATATAATATTGGCAGGTGGTAAAGAGTGGGGACTGGGGGAGTGAGGGGTCACTGAAGTTACAGGTAACTGGAAATTGGAAAATAGAGAAGAGGGTCTTTTTCCAAGGAGAAAATCTTCGGTACACCTGACTACTAGTATACCGACATGTAAGTATGTGTTTGGAAAATTAATGATAAAAGAATTAATGGGAAAAAAGAGAAAAAAATTAAATAATGTTAAAAAAGTGGAAAAAACAAATAAAAAAGTTGACACTTACTTACGTGTCAGCATATCAGTGATCAGGTACACCACTCAACTGATGCATCTAGTGCACCTAAGATTTTCTTCTTTCTAAGAGTATACTTTTGGAATCATTCATATTTTTATTATATAAAATTCTATGATATATCTTTTTAAAAAAACCTATGATATAATATAAGTTTCCAAAAAAAAAATCTATGATTTATAAGCTCTTTTATGCATCATAGATTTGTAGTAAAGTAGTATTGCTTGTTACTACTTTACTGCCCTTTTCTTGTAGAAATAAATAAATTTATTACTACCATTTTCTTAAAAATAAATAAAATTGACGATATAAGGTTGATCCGATAGTAAACCTCTCACACCTACACCACGAAGTTGCAGTTCAAGTCCTCCTCTCCTAAAAAATTCCTAAATTTATATAATATTGTAATAATTTGTAAAATGTCTTCCAAATGGACACATTAATACACCCGAATCTAATGCAGCCACTAAGCACCATTTATGAGTTAAGGGATAAGGATAGAGACGAATATTTGAAATAATTCAATAAGAGGGATGTTAAAATCACTCTCTCAACTCACTCTTTCTTCATGTGATGACATGTGTACACATTCTACTTTTTTGACATTAAATTTGAAGTCATATAAATGCACTGTTTTTTAATGTTATTTACCATTCAAACCAACTAACATTTCCCCAAATTATCTTTTTCTTCTTCAATAAATAAAATCCAGAATTAAATGCTTAAAAAAAAAACCAGAATTAATAACTTTAACATTATATAAATATTGTAATATTAAAAAAAAAAACAATATATAAATAAATAAATGTATATATAGTATGCAATTAAGCTGCATATTATACTAATTAAATTGTATATTATAATTACAGATTAATTAGTCTTCTCACATTTGTAATTTTATTTTATTATATTAAATATTAATTAAACTATATTATTTTGCATGTAGGATAAAATAGTTGTTCTAGAATGGCTTTAAAACATCTCTTTTTAGCCTCTTTTTATGGTTTTGAATGTACTGTTAATTATATATATATATATATATTAATTTTAGGTATTTTTAAACATATTAATTTTGGTTTTATATATTATAGAAGAAAAAGGGCAATTTGGAAACGTAGATTTGAATTGTAAGTAACATTAGAAAATAAAATGTTACTCTATAGTCTATGAATTACCTTACTTGTGAACAATTAAAATGATGTATTTTCATATCTGGAGAAAATAAATATTTTTTTTTTATTTGATTTAATTTATTAAATGTGTTGCTTATGTTAACATTTTTAATATAAAAATAAAAAAATAAAAAATAAAAAAAAAAAGTTATAGAATAAGAGGAGCATAGATTGGTTGGTGAGAATGAAAACGACATGAGCATGTCCAATTCAAGAGTAGGCAAGATTGCAAGATAGATGCTATTTTTATTTTATATTTTATTTTATTTTTTGAGAAAGAAGATAGATGCTAAATTGCTAACATTGATCTCTTTTAAGTCATGTCAATCTATTATCAATGACCATTTAAAAATATTTGTAAAAAAACAAAAAGTTATTGTTTGTTTTTTCATCGATTGTGAAAATGTTTTAAATAGTAGTTTATACATTTAAAAAATTTATTGTAAGTTGATACTAAGAATTTGTTAACAAAAACCTAACCTAATTAAAGTTAACGTGTGTGTACGGTTTGATTTCGGTAAATCCTGACAGACCTCTCCTCTTCAACGTGTACGGTTTGATTTTAATAAGTCCCGACATACTTCTGATTTAATCGTTCAGCGTCAAAATGACATAATCTATTGTAATGCATATAAAGGAAAAAAAAAAGTAAATCCTTAATTACAACTAAATGATATTAATACTAGGTTAAAAACAAATTTGATTGTTTATTTAAAAAATAGCAACAAAAAAAAAAAAAAAAGGTGTGGGGGGGGAGTGGGAAAGACAATTAGAAAATTCCCGTTCCAAGTATTATCGTCCAGTATCGCAATGCTTAAAATAAAATAAAATAAAGTATCGTAATCCATCTGGCTTCCAACATAAAGAATCAAAGATCATAAACTTTATTGCAGCTGTCAACTAATTTCCACGACTTGCATCGCAAGTAAATGAATTTCGCAGTCTTCTCGTGTAAGTAATTTTCATTTTTTAAGACTTTTAGGAAAGATTCCGAAGAGGAAAAAGTTAAAGAGTGGACCTCAGTCATCATTCACCCAACCCCACTTTTAAAATTTAATTAATATTACTGTACATTTATATATGAGTAATACTAGGGGCGAGGCCGGGATTTATTTTTCAGGTAAGTATAATTTTTTTTTTTTTTTTTTTTTTGGTATACCATATGCAATGCAACAATTTGGAATTTAGAACATTATCATACTGAATGAACGTCATTTCTTATCTAAGTCATAATGGACGATAGTACAAAGTTTTTTTAAGCAAATCTTACTATACTAATTTTCCAATTTAAAGTATGTACCTAGATAATGATCCTTACCCTAAAAATATTTGAAATGATTCACTTCAAAACAAAGAAAAAATAGTGAATGTTTGAGTGTTAATAAAAATATTGAGTATATCATCATAATTAATCTATTGAGATTATCTCAATTAAATTAAATTATAATAGCATCTCCATTGTAGCTTGTGAATATATATATATATACAAATAAACAGTCTATTAAAAAATGTATCTCCAATACAATTGTGCATATTCAACATCACGCTGATATAGTAAAAAAAATATTAGACATTGCCAATATGATCATCTACTTTCAGACGGCCTGTTACACACAACTATTTTTTTGATATACTCAACAAGCATTTAAAATTGACATTAATTTTTCATCTATTTTTGGTAAGGAAATAAAATAAAAATGAAAAAAGGTTAGAAACGTCATTAAAAAAAATGTGTTTTAAACATAAATACTGAAGACCAAATTTTGAGTTGATTATCTACAAGTTATATTTATACCACATAGGAAGCAAGTTTCTTGACATTGTTGTCATGTCAACGATTTTTGACATGGAAGCCATTTTTGCATTGAAAATGCTCTAAAGTAGACTATTTTTATGACTTATCAACTATCAAATAATATTAATTATGTCGTTGTCTTATATTTACATTTTTACTAACAAATTAGACTCATTAGTTTTTTTTTTTTTTTTTTTTTTTTTTTTTTTAATAACTAATTAATACATGGCAGAAGCCAAGCTAACTTCTTAATACCTTCGCCGCCGATAATACTAAACATCATAACAACTATCATAACTTTTTCACTCACAACACATGTAGGAACTAAGGTGTCAATTGTTGAGTAGATACATGGGAAAGTGAGATGTGGCAGTTGAGGTGCTACATGTATCTGCCCAACAATTAACACCTCAGCTGTTACATGTATTGTGATAGTGATTCCAGATAGTGATTCCACTACAAAAAAAAAAGTCTATCAGTGACGAACTATTTCCGATGGCGTGACAAACTATTTCCGACGGCACTAATTGCCGTCGGTAATAGTACATTTTCCAACGGCCATATCAGTGCCGTCGGAAATGAGAAAAAATCTGATACAACATTTCCGACGGCCAAAGACCATAGGAAATAGTCTTTGTGCCGTCAATGTTGTTCCCATTTCCGACGGCCTAATTGCCATCGGAAATAGTCACATTTCCGACAGTAAATGGTCTTTTCCGACGGCATTTAGTTGTCGAAAAAGATTAAATTTTTTTAAAGTGTCAAAAACGTATTTTTATATAAAGTTTCTTAAAATAATTTGTACAAATAAAAATTTCATGATTTATTTTTTCTTGAAAAATAAAAAGTTAGATAAAATAATTATATAAACTCGATTTCGTAGTAAGCATTTAATACACCTGGTTTTCCCTAAATTGCTATCTGGACAATGACATATATGTGCAAAAATCAGGAGTGAACACTTTGATGCAACAAAAATACACAAAACATTTGTCAGGGTTATGATGAAGGAATTTTTGAGATATTGACATCATTCTTTAGGAATTCTCACTTATTATAAGCAATTTTATCTTGAGAAATTGCCTGATGGCAAAATATCGCCAACCAATTGTCTGGAAAGTCACGTAGGGATGTCAAGGAACATTACGACGCCCTTATACATGACATCTGCAAGATTGATTTGGGTTGTGTCAAGTTGTCGAGTTATGTCGATGACTTGTGGGACTTTTTATGCCGTCGGAAAAAAAAAAAGAAAAAAAGTACTGCATTTCCGATTGCTTTTGGGCCTTCAAAAATAGTCAAATAAGCCGTCAATATTACTCACTTTTCTAACAACATAAAAACTATCATCATAAATGCTAAAATTTAATTCGAATTACTTTATGGAAACACCTTACTAAATTAACTAAATATAAAATATAGTAAAACTATTAATAATCACAAGAACATTTAGTTATTTTTAATTATGTTTAGTGACACTATATCGGATTTTTTAAAACAAACTCTAATAATTTCAAGAGACAAGTTCATTGCTAACCATTTAGAACATCGAGTAATTGTTTATAACCTACTTTCAAATTTTAATTGTTTATAGACTACTTTTTGTGCTATTACCGCAATGCCCCTATATAAAAGCCCCCATCTAAAAAAAAAACCTTCTCTCCACTCTTCTTCTCTTCCACGACCTCCCTTCTTCTCCTCTTTCCTTCTTTATCTTCTTCTTCCATTTTTAACTTCAAAAAAACTTTGATTCCGACTTTTACAAAATCAATTGGAATGGAAGTTTTATTTCGACTTTGATTCCGACTTTTACAAAACTTTGATTCCGACTCTTCCGATTTGAGGGAGATTGCTTAGGGAAGTTTTTTGAGAAAATCAATAGGATTAGCTCTTGAAGTGGTTAATGTGTGTAAAATCTTTAAGTTTTGGCATTATTTTTTATAATTATAGTTTATATAAACATGGGTTTTGTGTTATTGTAAAAAATTGGTGAAACCTTTGGGTTTTTTCAACATTTCGTGAAACCTTTGGTTTTTTTCAAAATTTCATGAAACCTTTGAGTTTTTCCAAAATTTCGTGAAACCTTTTGGAAATTTTCAATTCCGTGAAAAATTCATGGATCTTGCCAAATCCAACCTAAATTTTTACAATAACACAACCAGAACCAAGTTTACTTGATGATCTCAGTTTTCAGGACAAAATATTTTGTAAAAGTCAAAATCAAAGCTTCGTTGAATTTGAAAATGGAGGAAGAAGAAGAGAAAGAAGGAAAGAGGAGAAGAACATGTCTCCTGGAAGCAGTGTTCTAGTAAGCGCTAGGCGCTAGTCGAGCGGAGACCCAGCGCCTAGCGCCTAGGCCGGTTAATCGGCGATTAATCAGAAAACACAATTATAAACAAATTCCACATATCAAATCCAAAGAAAACCCACTAAGCCTAGGCCCAATGTTGCATCTAACCCAATAAGCCTCAATTGGCCCAATAAGGCTCAATTGACCCAATAAAACTCATGCTAAGGCATCAAAATCACGCTAGGGATATAAGTGTAATTATTGAAGGAAGATTGAAGTTATTGTGATTTTATAAGAGATCAGGGCGCATTTCGTTATTTGCCACACAAATTAGAGCTCACGCCACTAGCCCAAACACAAGCCCAAACATTGGCCCAATCTGACTCAAGTGAATCCTTTGTGCACCCCTGTCCGCTACTAAACGCACCCCACCTTCCTCAATTTCATCTTCAACCTCACACCTGTCTCCATTGTCGACCAAACCCTACTGGTTCAGTCGCCAGAAACAGCGATCCCGCACCTTATTCCAGCTAATTTCCGGTGCAGAAGAACGACGAAGTCAACGGCTTTGACCCGCCTTGCCCGATTATGCGGCCACGTGTCCGATTACGCGCCACCGTAGAAATGGTATGATTTTCACCTTTTCGGTGCGATTTTCGTCCGCCTAGCTGTTTCGGTCCGACTAATCGACCGCCTAGGCCGATTACTAGAACACTGCCTGGAAGAGAAGATAAATAAAAGAAAAAAAATTAAAAATTTTAAAAAATTATGTTAGTGGGGGTATTTGTGTAATTTTCGCTAGGGATTGAAAGAATTTATTACAAAATGGTTATAAACAATTAAAATATGAAACAAGGCTAAAAACAATTTTCCAATAATCTATTTGGCTATAAACAGCAATTTTCACTAATTTTAATAAAATATTATTTTAAAAAACAATATCTCAATAGTTATATTTAAATAGTAGACAAAAAAAATATTTAATTAGATATTATGTAAAAATATTAATAGCTTATATATAAATAGTATGCAAAACATATCAGATATAAAGTTATAGTAAAATTGTAAGGGTAACCCTTATTGTCATTCAACTCAAGGGTTCGAATCCCGTGAGTTTCATGGATTTAACGTTGATGGGTGAGGTGGTGCTTGTCAAGTCAAGTCAAGTCGTGCCATTTTTTTTTTAATAATTCGACTATTTCCGACGACCATAGCAGTCGGAAATGGTAGTATTTGTGACGGCTCGTCGGTAAATGGTTTTTTCTGACAAATGTATTTGTGACGGCCTTTTCCCGGTGGAAAAGTGTATTTCCGACAGGAAAATATCATTTTTTTTGTAGTGAATTATGATGTCTAGCATTACTCTAAATTATAATGCCCTACTATTTAAACTTATTTAATGTTACATTTATATTGATTACTTAAAAAAATACTCCGCCTAATGTGGCTAGGTGGTAAAGTGGTAACGTGGCTAAGTGGTAACGTGGCTAGGTGGTAAAGTGGTAAGAACGGTTATTCATACTGGCAATGTTTCATATTCGAGTCACCACCACTGCTTATGATATATATATATATATAAACGACTTAAAATGATGTATACAATTCAATAATAATTCTTCTTGGATTCTAATAAAACCTAACTTCTAGTCACACTGTTTTTACTTTAAATTTCATCCAACATCTAACTCTCTTCCTTTTTAGTAGAAATCAATCTCCGATATGTGCAAATTTGATCGACAATTATCCAACTTTTGACCTAATTTTACATAAAATCAACACTCCTACTTCACTTTTGATCCCTTGTTGTATATATAATGCAAACCAAACTCCATAAAAATACAATGAAACTTTATCTCCTGTTCGATTTCTTTCTATCAAGTTTCAAGATTGCAGTTAAAAAGTATATGCACGTAGCCCCAACCCAAGAAACCAATTAAAGAGAGTTGTAACAATAAACAAGATGAGCAAGCAAAAAATAAAAAGGAAAAATAGTTGAAAACTAACGAAAACCTATTTCTTCGTAATTGTTCTATGATTGTATAGTTTAGGGTAGCATATTTACTCATAATTGTTTCCTAACGTATAGTTTAGAGCATAAAAAATTCCTGTGGCGTAGTTAGCATTTTTCAGCTAAGGAGCTAAACTAAATACTTATTCAGAAATAATTCTAAGTAAGTTTGATGATTAAAAGAGTTTTAATAATATATATAAAAAAAATTATTAAAAAAAAAAAAAAAAAAAAACATGTTACACCTAATAAGGGGATGTAAACCTTACACTTCAAAATGTATAATGCTATTAAAAAAAATACATATATTTTGAAATATAGGGCTGAAAAATTATATAGCACTTTTTGGGAATTGATTTGCGCAATTAGCACCGCTTTAATAACACTAGTTTAAAAAGCACCAAAGATGGGTCCTTTACTTTTTTTCTTTTTCTTTTTTAAAAAACCTCCATTGATGGAGCTTCAATGGAGTTGCCGTCAACGACTAGTGCGTTAACCAACAAAAACACCAAGAAAACGTTCGTCGAGTGCCAATCGTTGTAATCAAAGTGTTCTTTTATAGTTTCGATATGTGTAGAGAGAGAAACGAAGCCAAACTCGAACCGTTGTCGAATCTTCATTGTCAGATCTATGACGATCTGTCGCGAATCTGATGAAACCGATGGCACTAATGAACTCGGCATCATTCAATCTTCCATATCCAACTATCTCCGGAGTCAACCGACGCTGTCGTCGGCTCGTCACTTTCACCATTAATGAAGGTCAAACAGAATAAGTCTCGGAAATTCATGAATTAAGTCTCGAAAACGCATGAATAAGTCTTGAAAATTCGTGAGTAAGTCTCAAATAATCATAATAAGTCTTGAAAAAGCATAGATAAGTCTCGAAAACGCATGAATAAGTTTCGGGGATTTATAAATAAGTCTCGAAATGGAGCAAATAGTATTCATAAATTAAGTCTCGAATAAGTGTAATAAGTCTTGGGTATTCATAAATTAAGTCTCGAATAAGCGTAATAAGTCTCGATTATTCATAAATAAGTCTCGTAATGGAACAAATAAGTCTCAAAATTAAAATAAAATAAAATAAAATCTCAACTTCGACTACTGTTCATCTTCTTCGATTTGACAAAACCCCAAACCCACCGATTCAAGATTCAAACAAACCCCCATTCAAATTCAACAAACTCACCATTCAAATCAAATTGACAACAAATTCACAATAAAAACTCAAAATCAATCAAAACGAAATTAATATCACAAAATCAACAAAATCAAATTTGAAAACAAAACCATAACGGAAGACTTTTTTCTAGAAATATTGCCTTCAATCGTCGTTGTTCTGTGGCCGAGAACTCTCATCAATAGGGATGGCAACGGGGCGGGTCGGGGTCAGGGTCGGGGTCGGAGAATGCTTTTCCATCCCCATCCCTACCCCTCAAAACCATCCCCATCCTCATCCCCGCATTAAGAGAAGCGGGGCCAGGGGCGGGGATTCCCCTTTGGAGGGGTCTTCCCCATACCCGCCCCATTGCCCGTATAATATAATTATACATTTAAAAATTAAAGATAAAAGTAAAAATTTATATTTAGTCCAAAGTCAAATATGTTATAAAACAAACCAACTTCTAAAGTTTTTTTTTAAAAAAAAAAAAAAAAAAAAAAAAAACTATTTACGTTAAAAAAATTAATGTTAAATGATATTAAAAATCTGAATATTATATATATATGGACTGATGTGTTGCAGGCAGTGCTTCCGTAGTAACACCAAGGAAGTTGGCTCCATCAAGTACTGTTGAAGATGGAGTATGTGATCTTTAAGTCAAGAAGGTTTTGTCTGAAGGACAGTGTGTGGCAGAGCTGCCTTTTATGTCTTTTTTTTTTTTTTTTTTTTTTTAACTTAAGAAAATTTATGCCGTCACAAGTTTACTAGATTTTAAAGTTGTTAATTGTGTTATTAGTTAACAAACAATTAAGTAGACAATAAAGTGAATTGGACTGGAAAAAAAAATGTATATAATATATATATATATCGGGGCGAGGATGGGGCAGGGAGTGCTTCCCCCGTCCCCGCCCCGCTTCACCTTCGGATACAAGACTTTGTCCCCATCCCCGTCCCCGAATATTACGCCTTATCCCCGCCCCGCGGGGAATACTGCCATCTCTACTTGTCAACCCAGCCTCGTCGAAGTGTTTGTTCTTTAGACAATGAAATAGGAGAGAGAGAGAGAGAGAGAGAGAGAGAGAGAGAGAGAGAGAGAGAAAGAGAGAGAAATATGCATAAAGGGCATTTTGGTCTCGTCACTTACTTTGGTGCTAATAAAACAAGAGTTATTAAAGTGGTTATAGTTGCGTAAGTCAAAATTGAAAAAGTGCTATATACCCATATTTCATCTATATTGAAAATAGATAACAATAATATAATAATTAGCCTACAATGCAAGTGCATCACTATTGTGTTTGAGTGGTATCCAATAAGGATTCACAACACAAGATTCATCAATTGTCGTATCCGAATCAATGATATTAGAAAGTTGTTTTTCAATATACACCGTCATACAACTTGCAAGAAAGTCATCTTCCATCGTATTACGATGTGTTATTTTAGAAAGCTTCATGGATGAAAGTCCTCACTATGTTGCTGGAGTAGAAACATAAAGAATCAATACTAGATGAATTAAATGATCAATCGAGTGGAAGTATTCTGACCTTTCAGTTTCAAATAATCTATGACATAATTCTTGAGGAAATATTTAAAAACCCCATTAAAAATGCTAAATAAAACTACTTGGTTTTAATGGGTGTAATGGGTTTACTTAACTAAGTTAATTATCAAACATTCTGACTCAATATTTTAAAAAGTGAGTTTGAGCTTTATGATGAGGGTTCATTTATTTATAAAAAAATTCCACATGCGATAGCGGCAACTCAAACCTGAGATATTCCCAAACTAAATAAGGGGCCGTTTGTTTCTTTTTATCTAAAGTCTTATAAGACCTTAATTTGTTAGATATATGAATAAGTTTTGCAAATTAAGATACTATGATATATTTGTTTTTTCATTTTTTAGACAACCGTGGCCCCCCTTGAGTTGGTTAGGTTGCGTTAGGGATTTTTAAAATTGGGATTTTGGAAAATTTATTTTTAGGGTTTTATTATATGTGGATAAAATTGTAAATATATGAATTGTAATAGGACATTTATGGAAATTTACTAAAAGACTCTACCATATCACTTTTAACTAGTTGATAGTATTGTAAATTAAAACACGGTGTCATCGGATTTACATGGCAGGTTGGAGTTCCGTTATTATATATTATATTTAGATTTTTAAAAAAAAATTGTATTTACAACTTATAGCTTCCAAATGATTTGGACCTGTAAAATTCATTAAGTTTTAGTTGAAAATTTAGTAATTTCCTAAGAATAATAATAAGTAGCAGGCTGATTCATCATTAACAAATACACTCGTATTATCATAAGATACTCGTTCTCAGGATAATAAAATGTTTTTAGATCAATTGATTTGGTGATACCCAATTTGGTCTTCAATGCATAATATTGTCTTACTTGCCCATATGCATCACCCATATAAAAAAAAATAAAAAAATTTAAATAATAATTGAAGTTTAATACTTTAAAAATAATAAATATATAATCATGTCAATAAATTTACGATGTAAACACATTCATAACATATTTGCCTCGAAGATAATTGTACGTGAAAAACTGACAATCGTGTTCACCTCCCAGCCTACATTAAGAGAATTGGTCTCCACATAAGCCAAGTAAATTGAGACATGATTTTTCACATTCTTACTCTTGTATCCATTTGGATAGATAGATAATTTCCTGAGTTAATTGTAGGTTGAACTATGTAATATAAATAATACATTTACAAAAAAAATGCTTATATATATATAACACTTACTTCCAATAATACCAAAAGCTCTTTCAATTCGAATGCATTATTAAAATTACAAAAATAATGAAAAATGCAAACAATTAATTATTATAAATAAACAACCTTGAGAGTATAGATACTTTGATAATATAGCTTTTTTAAGGTTTTTTTTTTCTTTTTTTTTCAATTTCATTTTCTTGTACCAAACTTTCTGATTACACCTCCTACACACATATTCTTAAAAGTTAAAATATAATTAATCATGTAATAAGTAGATTTAAATAAGAATATATATAATCATTTATGGAAATTGCTTGGGTACTGACTAATCAGTATCCAAGCCATACTGACCACACCAAACCACCGAATGGGGTGTTGCCACGTGGCAAAACTCTTTTGCTTTTTCCATTTTTCTCCTTGCCTTGGGTTACGTGGCAAACAATGAGTAGTGTGGTCAGCACCTTGGGTACTGACTGGTCAGTACCCAAGCATTGTCCATCATTTATTATATCGATTTAATAGGAAGAATATTAAAATATAAATATTTATTACTATATTAAATACATTTAATTGGATAAATGCCAAAACGTAAATATTTATCTTGACTCTTGGATTATGATTGTTTCAAGGGTATATACACGGACTTGGCAGGGTACCTAAGTTTTGACAGTTCATGTATCCACTTGGGAAAAACCTAAATTTTACAATCTAGGTACTCGGCCTGGAATTATCCGACCGGGTATTCAGGTATCTATACCTGGGTTCTAACTTCTTATTCTTTTCAATTTTTATAATAGAAATTTAAAACCGTTTATCCCCTTAATTTTTCTATGACCTGTCTTTTTTGTTTTCTTTTCTTTTCAGAATTTTTTAAAATATATTAAATATACATTCAATACACTATAATTATTTCCGGAAATAAATTTTAATTATTATTATAAATGATAATAAATACATTTAAAAATAAATTAAAATATCAAATTAATGGTAATCTGTGTTTTTTAAGGAACTAATGATAAATTTTACAAACATATAAATGTCAATATATTAATGATAACATACCAAAAAATTAAAATAATAGTCTTAATAAAATATAAATGGTAAGAAATAAATATTTTTCAAAATACTACAAAAATATCTCCACTAATATTTGAATCTCCATAAATGTCTTCTCTAGCCACTCTTTTTTTTTTTCCTTCAAACTCTCATTTTTTTTTTTAATAGAAACACATGATACTACCCCAATCATTTTTAACTCCACTTCTATTTGTATCATATGGTGAGAATGTGATTGAAGAAAAACATTGATGACAAATGATTCACAGATTTTTTTACTTCTAGTAGTGTTGACGTCCTAGTAGAGATTTGATATTTTTTTGTGTGTAAATTTTTTGGAAGAATGGTAAAGAAAGGTTTGTCTATTTTATTTTGTTTCATCTTTTTTTTTTCTTTTTTGAAATAATCAAAAAAATGTAAAAAACAATTTAGGGTTTAGATTTTTTATTTATTTTAAATTTGACAATTTGTTTTTTTTTTTAAAAAAAAAAAAAAAAAAAAAAAAACAGGTTCCAACCATGTACAAGGTATACCCTGACTCGGACCGATACACAACCATCGGGGTACAACCCGGAATTTTTGACTCGGGTAAGGAATATTAATACAACAGTAAGACCTCAAAACAAATGCTCTCTATCTTCTTCCCACATTCTATCTCCTCTCTCTCTTTAAACAAAAACATTTCAGTTTTGATTTTCATGTTCATCACTGTCATTTCATTTTCAGAATGTTCCAAAACAAATTTTGCTATCTCCATGAAAACACATAACTCTTCAAATAACAAAAAAATAACTCTTCAAATAACAAAAAAAATAATGATTATTAATCTAATTTCAGTAATTGTAAGTGCATCACATTGGAGACCGAAGAGGATGCATCTCATTAAAAATATATATATAATGAACAAATGGATAGAGTTCATATGGACAATTAATCTCCATCTTATTGGTTTCATACTTTCATTCTCAGCTTTAGGGAAAAAAATATTTAATTTGCTTTTAACTTGGTTTGAATGTGTAGTGTTTAACTATTTCAATACTGCATAAGTTTAGAAATTGATTGAGTGTTTTTTTTCAATTCATACCGGAGGAGAGTTGAAAAGAAAAATGAAACATAGAAGAGAGAAAAGAGAGAGAGGAGATAAATGCTAATATAAATGGGAAAAGAAACTACTCAAGATACAAAATTAAAAGAGGATATATTAAAAAAAAAAAAATACTATTAATTTTTGCAATTACGTACGGTCAACATTCACAATGTGAATGTAGTTCGTCAAACTTTCACTTTCCTATATCCTAACTGCTCATAGCGATTAGTCTTGCAATTGCATCCTCGTCCATGTGGCTTTATGTCTCCATCTCCTTATCAATCATCCACTTATAAATCCCTAACAATTTTTCGTAGTTTGTCAATATTCTCGTCGTTGTAAGTGTTAACATGGCCATTACAAGCCATTGATGTTCCTGGAAAAAATATATTCAGTTTTTGATAGAGTTAGGTTATGGAAGAAGAACGTACGTTGAATTTGAAAATGTAAACGTTTAGAAAATGTAAATCTGATTGAAAATATATATCAGGTGTCCACGTACCCTAATATATAGAGGTGGTGTGATATCGTATTTAAGTGCATTGAACACTAAACATGAGAATCACAGTTATAATTTATAACTTAGCATCTAATCGTTTCAATTTTATTTTTTTTATTATCAATCGTTTCATTTTTAATTAATGCAATAATAAAATTAGAATGTGTTGTTGTATGATATTGTTGAGGAATACCAAAAGAATTTTAAATATTTATTAATTTAATCATGTATTAAATTAGTTAATCATATTAAAAAATTAAGACAATAAATGGAATAATAATGTTTAAAATATATATAAATATAGACAGTCTTTCTATTATCAGTTTCTTGCATGTGGACCATTGGATTTAAAAGATGTTTTTGACAAGTGCATGCAGGCAAGTCAAAATATTTAAATTCAATGACCAACATGTAAGGAACTGATATATCTTTTGTCAATTCGAACTGATAATAGAAAAATTATATACATAAACAATAAATGATATGTCATATATTAAATTAGTTTAATAAGAAAAGTACCAAAAGATAAATAATTTTTAATCATATTAAAAAATTATGACAATAAATGGATTAATAATATTTAAATATATATATGGACAATAAATGATATATTAATGCATTTAAATCTAAATCTTCCTCACGGCGACATGTGGCGCTGTAAGTGTCAACTTTTATATATTATATTGATATAGATATAGATATTTTCAGTATATATTATTCTTTTTAAAAGTATTCTATACTTATAATAATGCTGCATGCACCACTACATAATATTAAAACATATTTAAAAAATTAAACAACGATTAAATAGGTATATATGAATTTTTTTAAAGAACAAAAAAAAAAAAAAAAAAAAAAAGTACCTTTCGATGAATGGTAGTATGAACGATATCAATCTTCACAAAATTGAAAACCAATTATACAATTATGAACATATTAAATAATGAGAACAAAACAAAACCAAAAGAATATATACCTTTACACAAAATAATGTATCACTCTATTCCATTGAAGATATAATAACCCTAACATTAACACGTGTGAGGGCTATTTATAGAAAATGGTAGAAACTGAAGAGTTCGCCGTGGAATTTTAAATTTTAGAAAATAGTGAGATATGAAGAGCTATTAGTGGAATGAATTAATTTAAATCGGATATTATTATTCTATTAATTAGAGAGACTTGACCGGTTTGATTTTACTATTATGTAAATAGGAAAATTTGACAACTATCATGAGAGATTGAAGGACTCCAATAGCCATATATGCATTCTTTAACCTTGATGGATTAATTTAAATTGGATATTATTATTCTACTAATTACAGAGATTTGACAAGTTTGATTTTACTATTATGTTAAATAGCAAAATTTGGCAATTATCATGAGAGAGACCAAAAGACTCCAATAGCCATGAATGTATTCTTTAACCTTGAATGAATTAATTTAAATTGTATATTATTATCCTATTAATTAGAGAGACTTGACTGGTTCTATGAGAAAATCAATAATAAATAATTAATTGACCAATGAATTTAATGCTACAAATCCTTATTAGTAATTAATTTGGCCAAAGCTCCTCATATTGACACTTAATAATTAATAAAAATTTAATGATAAAACCACTACATGACGACACGTGTCAATGTGAGATTCTATTTTACTATATTATATTGATAAGATAAAAGACAAAAAATTTTACTTTTTTTATTAGACATATATATATATATCTTAAAAAAAATATAAGTTGAAAAAACAAACAAACTGGTTTATCTTAATTTAAAATATAAAAGACAATAATTCTTATAGTAGAAAAAACAAACGGCCCCTAAGTGTTCGTACTATTAAACCACATTAAACGATGATTTTTATAACAAGATATTAACTATTAAGCTAGATAAAAATTGAAATCCATAATTATAAACTTTATAATTTAATTTAATTTATATATAATTTCAAAATTTTGGACCGGATTGTAACCCGATCTAGTCTCTTCTCATCTACGCCCTTGTATGAAAAAAAAAAAATAGTGTTTGTTATATATTTGTAAGAATTTTAAATGTTCTTATATGCAATTTTAATTAAAGAAAAAATTATCATTAAAATAACTTTTTAATTGGGGTGTGAAAAGATAAAAAAGTTTGAGGTGGTGTCAACGCAAGGTCGCTTCCAAACAACACAGGAAAAACAGAAGTTTTATGGACGTATGAAGGTGTGATCATGCCAAAAAGTCAAGAATTTTGGCTATTTTACTAAGCGATGGGTGCGTTTAGTGTGTGAGATTAGATTAAATTATTTTTGAGATTGAATTGGATTAAGATGTGATTAGAATTAGATGAGATTGAATTTATCTAGACTAGACTAGATTAATATTATACTATATTTGATGAAACATATGATTGGATTAAATATAATAATATTTTATCTTTTAAATTAAATAATAAATTAATAAAAAAACATTTGAAATAAATATTTTAATTTTTATATCGTTAAAATTAATAAAATTAAAAATATATTTTAAGATAAAATTATAATTTATATTATTTTTAATTAAATTTAAATATATTAAATAATTTATTAATAAAAAATAAAAATAAAAATAAAAAACAGAAAACATCAAGAAAAACCTGCGCGCCACTATTTTTGTTAGGAATGTTTCCTTTGGTTTTTATGCTTTTTTGGTTTTTGTTACTTTTCATTTTATTATTTTTATAATTATATGGATGGATATTATTTATGGGTTTTTCGTAGGGTTGCACATTTTCCCCCGAATTCCCGTTTCCCCGCTTCCCCATCCCCATCCCCATTTGGGGGAAAATTTTTGGGGAAAAATGGGGAAATGGGGAGGGATGGGGATGAAAATCATCCCCAAATTGAAATGGGGATGGGGATGGGGATGGGGATGGGGATGGGGAGACCTCCCCCCATCCCCATTTCCCCATTTCCCCCACTAATATAGTGAATTTCCCCATTTCCCCATTTCCTCCACAATATTATAAAAATAATTATATATATATATTTATATATTTTTTGTAATGTATTTTCTTTGACATTATTTTGTAATATATATATATATATAACATTATTTTGTAATATATTTTATTTTGCATTTGTAATGGAATTTTTTTTTTTTTTAGTTTAATTTGTAATTTTCAGTCAAATGGGGAAATTGGGGAATGGAAAAACGGGAAAAATGGGGAAATGGAGATGGAGATGGGGATGGTGATGGTGATGGGGGGACCTCCCCCCAAAACTCCCCCATCCCCATTTTCCCCAAATGGGGAAATAGGGAGGGATGGGGAAGGGTTTGAGAAGTGGGGATGGGGATGGGGATGGGGGGACCTATATCCATCCCCATTTCCCTAATGTGCATCCCTAGTTTTTCGACATATGATCGTTTGTGATGTCTTTTCTCTCTAGGTCAATCCAATTTAATCAAAAATAAAAATAAAAATAAAAAATAGTTAAATTTAAATTTATTAAATTATTTTTAAATTTATTTATTAATAAAAAAGTAAAAATAAAAATAAATATATATAATTTAAAAATATTTAATAATTATGATATATAGTTATTAAAAAAAAAAAAAAAAACAATATTCTAGTCAATATCGTGGGTTTACAATATTCCGGTGTTGACAGTACTATTGCACTTTTTATAGGGCCATAGGATTGGCCTCAAAATAGCAGCTAGGGATCCAATCTCATCTAGTCATGCGTGCCAAACACGCCTATAGAGCTATAGGTTTTAAGTTTCTATTTAGTCTGACAATCCGCTGGCGAAGTTTCTGAGTTTTGTTTTATAATGTGGAAGTGGAACAAAACAACCTTGCTCAAATTTTACTTCATTGTAGATCTTTAAATTTTGAAAAAAAAAACTTTCATTTCACCTAACATATCATTCAATCATTCATGATGGTTTCAACGAAGCTTTTTATTAAGGGCTCGTTTGGTACGCTGTATTGGACTGTATTGAATTGGATTGTATTGTATTAGACTGTATTATTCTTATACAATCGTGTGTTTGGTGATATTTTGTATTAGATTGTATTATTCTGTATTAACTAATACAACATTCTATTCTGTATTAGATAATACGATATCCACCGTATTAGACCAATTAAAATGTATTAGCTAATACAATACAGTAAACAGTGCAAAATAAACCAAACATTGTATTGTATTATTCTAATATATTTTAAACTCCTAATACAATACAGTGCGGCGCACCAAACGAGCCCTAAAGGAATAATGAAAATAAACTTTTTTTTTAATAATAATTAAATAAAATGAGTTTTTAAATGTAAATACAAACATAGATTTTATCTAAATTCGATTTGAGCTTTTTGTATATTAAATGTTGGACTAATTGCAAATAAATATATAAGGTTTGATAAGTAAATACAATTTGTATCATATTTACTACTTTAAGAAAAATATGTTGTAAAGGTATTTAAGGGTCGTTTGTTTTTTTTGTCTCTAAATGGTCTTGAATTTTTCTGAAGACTGAATAGGAATTGAAATATGAACATGAATGACATGTTTGATTATTTTTTTTCTCACATCTGAATATACTATCAACATGTTTGTTTTTTAAAAATAAAATTATCTGAAAATAAGTAATTTTACATTTATACTCATACTAAACAAAGTTCAATTTAACAAAACAAAAAAAATTATCAAAAAATATAATTTTTCATGTTTTGCCAACAAAGTTCAAGTTCAATTTATTGTAAAAAAAAAAAAAAAAAAAAAAAAAAAAAAAAAAAAATTCTTGAACTTTTTTTAAATAGGTTCTTGAATTATATATATAACATCTTTAAGCCACATAATCTACTCAATATTATAGACAAATTTATTGAGCACTACATGAATAGTTAGATATATAAAAAAAATAAAGAATTTTTACCAGGATTTGGTAGGAGCTAGAAAAATTCAATTATTCAATTCCATGAAAATTTAGTATGAGAAGTGATTAGCTTATTTTATTTATTTTTATTTTTTTTTATTTTTTTAATAAGAATTAAGAAATATGTTAAAAGAAAAAAAATTCTACACTATATCAAATTAGAATAAATTTGGAAATAAAACTTTTTTGGGAGGATAGAGTTGGAAGTGAGTATTTTAATTGTAATCCAATGATTTAGAATTAAGTTAAAAGTCAGGATTTCTTACTTTTTATTTTAAGTAATTTTTGGATATTTTTAAGTTGTTTGTCCATTTAAAAACAAAAAAAAAAAAACAAAAAACAACTTAGAGGCCGTTTGGTATGGGGGCATCTTGGCATGGGAATGAGAATCTGATAAAATTCTCATATTTGTTACTAGGTTTACAATTTCAGATTCCTGGGAATGTGAATCCCATAGGAATCACATTATCCTCCAAGGAAGTAATGTGATTCCCACCTCAACAGGTGGGTTTCAGATGCCCCTCCATCTGATTCCCATTGTGGAACCCACCCTCATTAAATTTTTTTATTTTCTTTTATTTTCTTCTTCTTCTTTGTTCTTCACGAAGCTGCCCAAATGACTCTTCTTGAAATTTCTTTTCTCATTATCTGCTGCCCAAATTATCACCATCATTGTCATCATCAAAATCATTTTCTTCCAAATTCCTCATAAACCAGTAACTTCAAAACCCACCCAAATTATCACCATCACTTTTATCATCCAAATCATTTTCTTCCAAATCCCTCATTAACCAGTAACTTCAAAACCCATAAACTCAGATCTGTAATTTCTAAACCCAGAAACCAATGAACTTAAAACTCCAAATTTAGACAATCTAGAGACGACAAAAAAAAAGAAGAAGAAGAAGAAGAAGAAGAAGAAGAAGAAGAAGAAGAAGATTAAACTGCTCTATCTCACACACAAAACACACTTAAAAAGTAAAAAATAAAACTCACTTTTTCGATTCAACCAAACCCTAACTCGACTGCTGGAAAATTCGAGCGGGAACTGAGGCAACAGACCCAGATGTCGTCGAAGATGGAGCAGATCTTCAACTTTCCAGATGGACGGTGTTGAGGATCTTCAACTTTTTTTAAAAAAATAAAATAAAAAACTATTTGGTTCGGATCCATTGATGGATCCTCCATGATATCCAACCCAGCAATTTCTCTTTTTTTTTTTTTGGATCCGGAGATCAAGTCAAATCTGATTTTTCCAAAAAACCAGATTGAGATTTTTTTATTTAGTATTATTATTATTTTTTTTGGCGATGATGGTCTGTAAGGGTGTGCGGCGGATTGGATCCAATGGATTTGCCATGATCCAAGATCCGATCCGATCAGATTGGATCGAAGAAATTGAAATCCGATCCGATCCGATTTTATAGAGGGATCCGATCCGATCCGATCCAATTACTATTTGATCCGATCCGATCCGATCTGATTGTAAAATACTTCAATCTGATCCGATATGATCCGATGGATCGAATTAATATAAAGTCATTCGTAATATATGAAAGTTATAATCTGAAATAAATAAAATCAAATAAATTATTTAAACATTACTAATTAACTCAAATAAAATTAACATTAAAAAAAAAATACATGACATAACTTGTAAACTTTATATAATTAAAAAAGTTTATAAACATTATTCATCAGCTCTAAATATAAACTTAATAAGCTGTGATGTTGATGAAGAAGAATAAAAGAAAAAAATATAGTGGATTGTTGGCTGTAGAGAAATTGAGAAAGAAAACTCAAAATAGTAACATTAAAAATTGTATTTTGGTTGGGCCTTTACATTAGAAAGAAGTGGATAAAATAAATTGTCTAATATAAAAATAAGGCCTAATAATTTGGGCGGATTGGCGGATTTCCAAATGGAAATCCAAGATCCGATCCGATCCGATCCGATCCAATCCAATGGATTTCAAAATTTAGGATCCAATCCGATCCAATCACCTCTCTAAATCCGATCCAATCCATTGGATTGGATCCGATCCAATGGATCGTATTGAATTTGATTGGATCCTGCACACCCCTAATGGTATGTGGTTATTTGGTGGTGTTTGCGGATTTTTTATTATAAATTATTTAGGTAATTTATATTAATTAAGTTACCTATTTATTCAAAAGAAAAAAAAAAATCCCATATACAACCAAACACAGTTATTTGATATTCCTAGGAATCCGACATAATATTCTTATGCATAACCAAACACATGTATACAACTTTCCCAAGAATCACATTACTGGGTTTCACATTCTTAGGAATCACATTATTTTGATTATCCCAAACAAAACGGTCCCTTAATGAGTTCAATTCAGACCTATTAAGTTTTAAGTGGAAAAAACAAACAACCTCTAGTCTATGGTTTGGTCTGGGTTTTCTAGACTAGGACCATAAATCATACTAGACCATACGATTTTATTATAATAAGACCAAAAAGTTTTTTTAAAATTAGAAAACCAGACCAGATCAAACAGTTTGGTTTGATCCGGTCCAATTCAATGATTTATGGGCTTTTATGCCGAGTCCCACTTTTATGCATTCATAATTTCCGATGGATGAATTGTTAAAATTATGTATAATTATACGTGTGGTAAAATTAGGGTTTGTGATTGAGTGGATGTGAGAGTAATGTTTATTATTATTATTATTATTACATTAGAACCCCTATAAATTTATCTCCTATTAATTAATATCCTCTCTAAATTAATAAAAAATCCCGGTCTCGACTCGGGCCAGTGTAAAAAATTAATAAACCCCTCTATCGTAATAATTAATAATTTATTTTTGAAACCCAGTGTAAAATTTCGGTTCCGACTGTCGCATAAATTAATAATTCCATAAGAGTATAAAATATATCACATAATAATCAAGAATTAGAAAAGTACTTCAAGATGCTAGTTTGCACAAGGCCACTATGTTTGATATTTTTGATTTCATCCTTCATCATTTGAAGATGAAGTGTCCTCTTGTTATAGCAAAGAAGATAGAAAATAGAGAATTTTTAGGAGCTGTTAGGAATAAATTTTTTAGGTATATCTTGATATCTCTCTTGTGATATACAACCAAAGAATAAGCCTCACTATTTATAGGGTGAGTATGCTTAGAGCATCTCCAATGCAAAAGTGGCTTGCATACCAATAATTGTTGACATGGTAACAATGTCAAGGGACTTGCTTCCTATGTGGCATAAAAATATATTTGATAGACAATCAACTCAAAATTAGATCTCCAATGCTTCCGTCTAAAACACAATTTTTTTAATGACGTGTCCATTTTTTTTTCCTGTTTTATTTTTTTATTTTATTTCCTTACCAAAAATATATGAAAAATTAATGTTAGTTTTAAATGTTTGTAAAAAATAGCTGTGCAACAGACCGTCTGAAAGTGGACGGTCATGTTGACAATGTATAATATTTTTTTTGCCACGTCAGCTTGAGGTTGAATATGCACGGTTGCATTGGAGACACAATTATTAACATAACGTCTGTTTATCCTACGTGACATCTCTTTTTTTCATAAGTCATACTTGCATTGGAGATGCTCTTAGTCTCTAAGTAATCACATTTTCAAAAGGAATTGAAATTTTTTTTAATAAATCTTTCCTAAACAAAGAATCCTGAAAAAAAAAAAAAAAAAAATTCTCTGAAGAAGAAAACTGACTAAATAAGCTAGAGATCTTGAAAAAGAACCTTCCCTAAGCAAAAACAATTTCCACACATTTTCTAAGACAAAATAACACTTTACGATGTAAAATCCTTCAAATTAATAACCCCTCTAAATTAATACTCAATGGTAGGTCCCAAGAATATTAATTTAGAGGGGTTCTACTGTATTATTTATTTTATATATAAAATATATAATTTTAAGTAATTTAGTGCATGAGCATTTTTGTAATAAAAAAAACTTGCATTAAATTTTCATATATTTCATCTATTTTTTGTGATGCCTTAATATTTTAAAAAATCGGGAAAAATAATTTTAATGTTCGAAAAATTCCCAAATTTTATTCATAGGTATATTACATTGAATTTATCGTAAACAAAAATACAAAATTAAAAAAAAAAAAATTCACAAAAATCAATGTGATTTCATTGAAGTCCTTTGAAGTTAAAATAAAAGATCACTTAGAACATCTCCAATGTTATGCCAAATAATTGTGCCAATGCTAAAATTTAGCATAGTGTGTAAAAATCCTCCTCCAATACAATACCAAATGATGTGCCAAATTTGGCATAGCAATAAATGCTCTTTTTTTAATTACAAAAATACCGTTATATATATTTTTTAAATGAAATAATGAATACATTAATGAAATTTTGCATTGGAACATTAAAAAAAATAATGAATGCATTTATGGTAAGTGTTTACTTTTATAATTTTAATTAATAAAATAATAAAAATAGCATTTTAAATAGGATTATGCATTGGAGCACAATACTAAATTGATGTGGCAAATATAACATTTTACACTTTTTTGTGCCAAATTTGACATTGACATTGGCATTGGTATGTGCATCGGAGATGGTCTTAGGAGAGAACTGCTATATATTATATGTGGAAATATACCTAAATAGCATCAATTCCAATATTCCATAGTGATTAGGAATAGCACTAGATTAATAATTTGAGTTTAAATGAAACCAATGGACAAAAATATCCTCACTTTCTTCTTTTATTACTTTTCTACCATCAGTTTTTTTTTTTTTTCAAAAGCACATTGATGGACCATGTATGGAGGACCAATGGAGGTAGATGAAGAAGAAGAAAAAAAAAATTGAAAATTTTTATATTTTTCCTAGTAAGTCTCGTAATTTGTAAAATACCCAATAAATTTTGAAAATTACAAAATAACTCTTAGAAATACAAAATAAGTCCTGGAAATACAAAATAAGTCTCTGAAACACGAAAATAAGTCTCGAAAAAAAAAATGCAAAACTTATTTTCATAATTGTGTTTTAAGAGTATTTTTATCGGATTTACATTTTAGATGCTATTTAAACTTAAATGATTAAGTTGGTATTAGTCTTAAAAGTAGGGGAGTAAAGAGTGCTAATATATATATATATATATATATTGCAGGATAAGTTATTTAACATTGTGGATTGTGTGATTACGTGGAAAAATTGTTTTTTATCAGAACTCTTAATATTAAAGGGTTAGTTATTTTATCTTAATTTTTTTTTTTAAAAATTAATTAAAACAAAAAAATTATTATAATAAGGGATAATTACCCCGGTGGCCATCGAATTGATGACACACTATCAAAATGGCCATTTTTTGCGAACTTTGTGACACTAATGACCATTCCATCCAATTCCATCCAATTTCATCCAATGAGTGACATTTTGGTAAATAAATGGATGACATTAATTTATTTTAGATTTTTTTTTGGAAATCAATTTTTTCTTTTTTTGAAAAGAATAATTATATTTAGTGTCATCAAAAAAAGAAAAAATTGATTTCCAAAAAAAATCTAAAATAAATTAATGTCATCCATTTATTTACCAAAATGCCACTCATTGGATGGAATTGGATGGAATGGCCATTAGTGTCACAAAGTTCGCCAAAAATGGCCATTTTGGAACAACTTTCCAATCCAGTGGCCATTTTGATAGTGTGTCATCAATTCGATGGCCACCGGGGTAATTATCCCTTATAATAATTGAGACTTTAGAGCGATATCATTCCGTTATAATTGACTGGACCATTAAATGTAAATGTTAACTATGACGGTCAACATGTCAGTTAAGGGCATTTTCGAGTAATTTATACATACATATACATACATACATATATATATATATATATATGAGAGTTTCTCCTTACAATCCACAAATTATCTATTCACACTCCAATTTAATTTTTTTTATTAATGACAATTTTAACCTAAATTAAAATTACTAAAAAAGACAATAAAATTTAAAGACATTCCAAACTAATTAAATTATTAAAAAAAAAAATCTCTTCCCTAACTCATTATATTAAATATTACGTATTAAACTCTCTTTCCTATATCTGTTATTACCATATTAAAGACTTTCTCCTAATTAATCTCTCTCCATTTAAAATAAAATAAAAAAAATCATATTTCCATACTTTCTCAATCAGTCTCTGATTAATAGTTAAAGAAAGAAAAACTTATAAATATTTTAGTTTTTTACTAACAGTAATATATATATATATATATATATTAAAAAGTCAATTTTCAAAATAAAAAAGAAAAAGAAAAAAAGAAAAATGAAAGTTTGAATTGTTTCAACTAGATTCGATTAAACTCAGAATTTCTAAGACTAATGAAAGAAATAAAGTTCTCTAGGCAAATCACATACCTGCAAAAGTAACAAAAAATATTTTCATATTTCGATTTTTTTTTATATAAAAAAAACAAGGTACTTATTTTTTGAGTTTTTTTTTTTTTTTTTTTTTTTTTTTTTTTTTTTTTTTTTTTTTTTAATATACATACATATGGTTCCTAAAAATCAAGCTTATTAGTATTTTTCTTTTCTTTTCTTAACTTTTAGTTTTGCTTGAGAAAAAATAGAAATAGAAATAGAAAATTAGAAAGATATATTGGAGGAGAGAGAGTATTTAATACGCAATAATTAATCTAATGATCTAGGAGAGATAATTTCTTTTTTTAATAATTTAATTCAAAAAAAAAGATTAAAAAGATAATCTTGTAACAAAATGAAGTGTGTTTATAATTTTTTTAAATTTAAATTTTGAGAATGGAGTATTTTTAGAAAAAAGTGTAAAAAGAAAAAATTGGATTTTCAAAAGAATCTCTCTCTCTCTCTATATGTATCCTATACTATGTATAAAAGTTTGAAGTGGTCAGCTGGAATAATAACCCCTTTTTTTTTTCTTTTAATTTCTTTGACTTTTTTTTTTAAAAAAAAAAATTCTTTAAAAGTAAAATTACAAATACAACCCTTAAACTTTATATAATTACTTAATAGATAGCATTAGTAAGATTTTAGTTATAGCATCACATTTTTTTATTTTTTTTTGAAAGTCAAATTACAAATATAAGCCTTCGAGTTTGTAGAATTACTTAATAGAAATATCATAGGCAATGTTAGATTGATGGTATTGTTGTTGGTGATCTATCATGCAGTGGATACCATTAATAGAGTTTGTAGAGATATGAACTTTACTTCAACAATTAACATCGCCAATGAAATAATGTGGTAATGCATATGGTAGGGATTTTCAATTCGAATGCTAATTGCTATAAGTGGTTGATAGAATAACTACAAATTAATGAATATTATAAAGTTTTGAAGATATGGATATCTGTTATTAAAGATTTGAGTAATCATTTCATCACAATTTATGCAATTTAGTCAAAGAGTACTTTCGGATGTAAAAAATAATAATTTAGTTGTTGAATTTGAATCGTTGAGATGTTCAATAAAAGTTACAGACAATTGTTAAATCATCGTAAGAAGGATCTCTTTTGAGACAAGTGTAAAGGAGCTTCTTGTCAAACCCATGAGTTTAAGACTTTCTTAAGTTGTTATATCAATGTAATAACATTTACATGAACTAAAACTATAAGCCATATTACTATTTCTTATTTTTCAAGGATATGTATATTTGCAAATATGAAATTCAAATATTGATTTAAGCACTGTGCTCCAAAACCTAGTATACTTAAAAACAAAACTTGAAATTGAAAGAAATAGTCTCAATGCTGTCTCATGAAAATCACCAAACTGTGGTACAATTAAAAAACCTCCTGAATTTAACTACTTAGATAACTAGTTATTACCTAGATAGAACTGCTCATGTCTCTGATACGTCACCAGATGGGCTGTCGATGCTTGAATTACCACCGTCACTGTCTGTGCCGGTTACATGACCATTGGAGTCTGAACCATATACATGCCCCATTTTTGAACGTTTGGTTTCCAAGTACTTCTTGTTCTCCTTTGTAATTGGTGTCAATAACGGGACCCTGCCTGCAACTGCTAAACCATAACCTTTGAGCCCAACATACTTTGCAGGGTTGTTTGTCATCAACCTCATTGTCCGGACACCGAGATCTCGTAGTATCTGCATCATAATGCTCATATTTTCACGACTTAAACTGGTTTACTGATGTTAGGAAATGTTATAAACTGGATATTGAAAAAATTATAATTAGAGAGGATACATTCTCCAATCAATGGGGATGATTGCACCTCACATGGTTGAGCATAAGACATAATTCAATACTACGGCGATGATTTAGGAGCAATCACGGGCATGGATGGGAATTCATAAATTGTTAAGATCATACCTGTGCACCAATACCATACTCTCGAGAATCAACAGGTAACCCCAATTCCTCATTTGCTTCAACCGTGTCACGACCATCATCTTGTAGATTGTAAGCACGGAGCTTGTGGCCCAAACCAATTCCTCTACCTTCGTGTCCACGGAGATACACCAATACACCCCGACCAGCTGCCTCAATTTGCTTCATTGCCAGTGCCAGTTGGTATCCACAGTCGCATCTGGCTGACCCAAATATGTCACCAGTGAGGCACTCGGAATGTACCCTTACAAGTATTTCTTGCCCTTCACCAATCTCACCCTGTATGCATAAAAGCCTGTCAATTTTACTCATAGAAGTCTGCCTGATATGCAAAACATAAAGAGCAGGGAAAAGAAGAGTCTTTTATTGTTTAAGAATAGTAGTGGACGATACAACATTTTTCAACATACTGAATTTTGTCCCTTGAATTTGTCACAACTCTCTGTCCAATGTTCGTGACGAATTTTCTCCATATTAGTGAAAAGGAATTGTAATGCATAATACATGAATGATCAATCTGTGATATAGCCACAGTGCGTTTCTTTCTAACCGTTAAAACAAATTAAACAAAAATATAGAAAGATGTTAACATCCCTCGAAGTTTGATGAAATTGCACAGATATGGCAGTTTTGGCCATATACACACAAACTTCCCTCAACATTTGAAAATCGTTGCACAAACATCCCCTGTCGTTAAATGGATCCGTTCGTCAATGGTCAAAAGTGTAAAAAATCTAAAATACCTTTTATTTTTATTTTAAATAAACTAAAAAATAAGATAAAAAAATATGAAAAAAAATAATTTAGATAACATGAACTTATCTTAAATCTGAAACTTGGAGAAAAAAAATTCATCTTTACAAATAAAAAAAAATAGTTTTTTAATCAATTTAATAATAAATAAATTTTAAATTTTAAATTTATTTAAAATCAAGGGGGAATTGCACAAACTAATTTTTTTTTCTAGCTTTCATATTTAAGATACATTCATATTTTCTAAAATATTTTTTAATATTTTTTTTATCTTATTTTTTAATTTTTTAATTTTGTTTAAAATAAAAATATAGGGTATTTTAGACTTTTTACACATTTGACCATTGACTAACGGATCCATCTAACGGTAGAGGATATTTGTATAACAATTTTCAAATGTTGAGGGAAGTTTGTGCATATATGGTCAAAACTGTCATATTTGTGTAATTTTATCAAACCTTGGGGGATGTTTGTGCAATTCGCCCTTCTACAAAAGACTGAATTGACAATCTCCCACTAAGTCTTAAATATAAGGATGCCACATAAGTTGTTCGAGAAATGTCCTTCAAGTTACAGTTCAAGCTACATATGCTTATGGATATGACCAACTCAAGTGCTAAAATTATTGAGAGTAAATCATAATAGACCACTATTGTTATTTTCTTGAACCATTACAAGAAACTAGAATGCCAAGTATCATATACCAAGCGTAACTAACTACAATTGCAATGGAATTATGGAAAGGATAAACTTGGATTGCTTAATAGTTACTACCACATCAGGAAATTTGACAATATTGCTGTCTAATAGATGCTAATTAAGATAATTGCTTACTTTAACCATTGCAATATGCTCAATCCCATCAAGTATCGACCTATAACAGTAGGATTTGAATGGACCCCACATTGTAGGTATTGGTGCAGTAGCAGCTAGCTCCACCAATCTATCTCTTTTCCTCCTGTATCTGTCAATCATAACAATAGAGAACTTCAGTATGGAATTTATTTTCTCAAGTCTAAAAGACTGGAGAATATAGAACAGTTTGTACAGCGTGTAATTTGAACATATGAACAAGAAGGAAGTGAAGTAGCATCCACAGGGTACAGGATATGACAAGAAGCAACAACAATTCTAATACAACTAAACTATTTGATAGAAGTTATGGTAATCGCAAAAGTGGTCGTGCTTGAACAGACCAAACATGTGAATTATAAGAAAAAGGCAAGGACAAAATTAGTGAAATGGGACTAACATGGATGTACTCTGATGCAGTCATAGAGAAATCAACCTAAAAGCTTAAGCTATTAGATGGAAGAGTCTAGCAGGTTTATGAAACTATATTCGACTCCAAATTTATTTGATGCAGGATTCCTTCCTTCTAACATGTGGGCCAAAGAGAGAGAGAATGGGCAAAACGTGAGAACTTATAAAAAGACAAGGAGGGATTGATATAGACCTAACACAAACATACTTGGATACCATGATAAATAAAATCACGCAAAAACAGCCTAATGAATATATTCACATATTAAGCCCAAAGTTTAATAGTGACAGAATTCACTAATAATCCAAAAGTATATAATATTAGAACAAATATATATATATATATATATAGCCATATTAAACCAAGATCTCATAGATATGCAATTTCCTAACAACCCCTATCGCGTTTAGGCTCTGCAGAAGAATGGGTCAGACTGATGGAGTTTTAAGAGCACAGTAAGGAGGGATTCACAAAACAAGCCACTCAAGGACAGACTTGAATATCATAGCAGACAAAACAGACAAAACATCTATATGAAACCGTATCAAACCTAAAGTTTAATAGGTGCCTAATTCCCTAACAACATATGTTTTAACGAGGGCATCTGCCACATGGCTATTAGTTACTGGTTGTAGAGAGTTCATATTAAATTTACCAACTTATGGCATAGTTCACATAATTATGCTGTAAATAAGAAGAGAAATAAGTAATAATTTGGTAGAAAGAAGCAATTTAAATCCCTAAATCTTTACAACAAATTAGCACTCCCAAGGAAAATCCTGATCATTTACTGGAAAATACCTGATTAAATCAGCAATGGAAACGATTTTCAAGTTCTCTGCATGTGCAAACTGGCGAAGCCTAGGTAATCTGGCCATAGAACCATCATCATCAACAATTTCGCACAAAACTGCAACAGGTTCTAGCCCAGCCAACATAGCAAGATCAACAGATGCTTCAGTATGTCCAGCTCTTTTCAGAACTCCTCCCTCTCTGTACTTCAGGGGAAAAATATGTCCAGGGCGATTGAAATCTTCTGGTTTTGAATCCCTATTTGCAAGAGCCAGCACTGTTTTTGCCCTATCACGAGCTGAGACGCCTGTTGTTGTACCATGTTTTGCATCCTATGATCGAATACATTGATGACAAACATAATAATTGATATTAATCAAGAGCATACTACTTACAAGAGAATCAAAAATACGATCAAATTCATAGAGAAAATATGATCAAAGATCATGACTAGAATAAGAATTTACCAAATTCTATAATAATAATAATCAATGAACACTCAAGTATTAGAATAAGCAAAAGCAACACAATTGTAAACCCATAGTTTGAGTTTAATGATATGCGTTTCTGGACAAAATAAAACAAATATGCATTAATTTCAATCCATATAGCTATCTGATAACAGGTTTTCCATTCTTCACTCTTCCTTTTAAAAAACAGTCCAATCACAACACAGCCGCGATTTTTGTAAGATTTTAAGAACACATGCTTCTTTTATATGGAACATAACATCGAGCAGGAAGTACAAGATCAAAATCAGACCACTTTTAACAGTTGGCAATTTATAACTCAAAAACATGTTGACAAAATTTGAAAGATTTTTCATACAAAAGAGACCTAAACCTACAATTCATAAAACATCGATGAGTGTTTAAGGACTGTTTTCAAATGCAAATAACAAAGTAAGCTTCAAAAATTTTCTTTCAATTGGAAGTTGGAACTGGAAGCAAACCTGTTTCCATTACATCAAAATTGACAAACAATCAACACCATCACAAATGATAAAAGGAACAACAGAGGTGAATCAGTCAAGTCTTTAAAATAAATAGAAAGTTAAAAAAAAAAACAGTTATATTATTTATATATACACACATATGGCCATATGGCTCACACTAAATCAACTTAAAAATTTGACTTAAATCGTGTGACTTTTGCATCCATCCATTAATTTTCTTTTAATCAAGTGGTGGTGAAGAAATGTTGATAACAGCCTTTAGATTAAAACCAAATAAATTGATGGACGTTGAAGTTATATAATCTAAGTCAAACTTTTAAGTTGATATATATAAGAAAATTATCAGGTGCGGGATCCCACACGTAATTTTCGTGCAAGATGCACTCTAAAGTTGCAACTCTATCTAACTCTAAATTAAATTGTTGGTTATCGAAAACCATCATAATTACATACTCATGAAAATGAGAGATATTTCACATTTTGTTACCATCATCCAATTTTCTGAATATAAGAAAATATTTGTATTTCAATGAACATAACCAAAACAAACAACATACCACAGACACAGTGAAAGCAGTTGAAAGTTTTTCCTCATTCTCCCTCTGTGTCACCATTAACGGAAGTTCTAACCTTTCCAAATCTTCAGCTTTCATGCTCACACACACTATGCCAGTTCCATGCTTAACAATAAATGCCATAGCCTCAGGTGTTACCAAGGACGCTGCCATTATCAAATCTCCCTCATTTTCTCTATCTTCATCATCTACAACAATTACAAACTGCAAATGTAATCCTGAATTAGTAAAAAAAATTACTATCTCTAAAAACAACAATTTGCTAATAACCCAAAATTGATCAACAAAAAAGAAACTAACCTTGCCTTGACGAATATCTTCAATTGCCTCCGGAATCGTAGCGAATCCCTCTGTAGGACGATCCAGGTCATGTTCATCATCATTAGTAAAGAAACCAGTTGTTGTCGGACCGAAACCTATCGTATCATGTTGAATCTCTATACCACTCGATTGTCTATTATTATTAGGATAAGGTCCAGAAACCAGAGCTGCTGCTTTGGTGGCTGTGGCTCTACCAAATTTTGTGAAACTCAAGCACAATTTGCTAGTCCTAAACAAATTGCAACCATTTGGTGAAGATGGGTTGACGCAATGCAACCCTCTGCAACCCAATTAGAATTTTCAGTTTTACAAGTGATAGATAATAATACAACATGCCCATCAAGAAAAGAAAAGAAAATAAATAAAAAACAGAATTGAAAAACTTACTGTGAAGGAGAGAGAGACAGAGACATGGAGGAGCAATAGAGATTGATTGTAGAAGAGACAATTCGATTTTGCAACAAGACAGAGCTAAGCCCCATCCACCCAACCAACAAGATCCATCTATACACAACACTATTAATGGCAAAAAACTTAGAAAAAAAAAATTCTAGTTTCTAATTGACGTGGCTTTTTTTATTTGCTTTTTCACTTTTTATAATTTCATCCTTATCCAAAAACGCCGTCGTTTTTAATGTTCTGCATTTTGTATAAGTACTGGATGATCCACGGCTTTTTTTCTCTCCGATGCCGAAAACCTCGTTCAGTTGCCTCCTACTTCGAAACTCGAAAGGTCAGTCGTTCCTACTTCTTTGTTTATTTATTTTATTTTTGTAAAAAGAAATTAATGTAAATGGAATAGTGGAAGTTGTTTCTCTTTGCTTTTCATATTCACATTTTTTTTAAAACAATTATTGAACTGTTTGAAATCTTGCTTGGTTTAGAGAACTTGCGGTGAATTTGATTTTTAGAATTACAGGAAACTTATTGGTGTCAATGTGATAAATTATAATCGAATTGCATGCTTAGAATCAAAATAGTACGAGGATTCTTAGGTCAGATTTATCCTTTACAATTACAACTACAAAAAATTTTACACAGCCCATTTTATTATGGCTATGGATGATCTAAATCCAATCCATGGCCTATTTAGAATGTATGATGCTCTTTTCTAGCTAAAGTTGATTTAAAAAAAATACAATTTTTGGAATTTCAAGGAAGGGATGCTACTTGAACCCACAAGGGACTTACCAATAATAATCCACCTCAACTCTTGTTATTTATCGCATTGAGTCTTAATCTTATGTTTATTGACATTAAAAATTGTGGTTTTCTTTTCAGTGGAAATAGGAAGAAATAACACTCTTTTGACGTGGACTTTTAAGAGTAAAACTAGTTTAATAAGTTAAGTTTAAATTGCACCATTAGAAAAAAAAAATACCCTCATCTTCTTCTTTTATTACGTTTTTGCTATTTTTAGGGTTTTTTTTTTCTTTCAAAAACCTCCATGAATCAATGGAGATGGAACAGACCTCCATTGGAGGTCGATGAAGAAGATGAACAAAAAAAAAATGGAATTTTCATTTTTGCCTATGAAGTCTCGAAAATTGCAAATATACCTAATAAGTTTGGAAACTATTATTGTTAGTTTTCTTAATTTTTGGTAACAAAAGTGTATGTTTTATACCGAATATGTCGATCATGATAGCGTTTTTTTTTTTTTTTTGGGTACTATTAACCCACACCTCTTGGATGTAGGTGTGAAGGCTTACCATTAAGCCAACCTTAAAGACAAACAATTTAATAATGGCCTACACCCATTTTCTCACCACACCAATCGTTCAAATTTAAAAATTAGATTTTTACTTTCAATGCCCATTATAATTCCAAAAATAACCCTAATTAAATTTTTTTATATTAATTTTTCCTCTTTGCATCCACAATTTTTTGATGGTTTTTTTTGTTTTTTTCTTCGGAGAACAAGAGAAACATGATCGGTTTGCTTGAGGTTCCCATTACTAGGATAAGTGAAAATCTTCTTTTCCTTTTTTTTTAGTTACATACTAGTGCATGTGTGTATAAATACATTCACAGATCTCAACTCCATGAAAATTCTAATAATATTATTCATAACTTTTCATCTTTTTGACCATTTTGAAATTGTTTTCAGATTGATCAGGTATGAATATGGTAGAAGAGGTGGGTGGTGGTGTCTAAAACTTTTGATATCAATCGGTTATTCAATCTCTAAAAGCACTAAAAATTCAAAAATTATCATACCCATTTTTTTAAAATACCGGATTAGCTCAAATAGACGGGTCATGCATCACTACAAGTTAATATATAGCTCAAATTCTCAAATCTTCAAAAACACAGTACAGAAGCTTAATAAAGGTTTTTTAATTAGGGTTATTTTTGGAATTACAATTGAAAGTAAAAAAAAAAAAAAATTAATTGTTGAATTTGAATGATGGGTGTGATGAGAAAATGGGTTTAGGGAGAATTCTTTTGGGTGGCAATAGAGCCACCCTTTAATAATTTGTATTTTGTTCTATCATTTAGTTGGAGTGGAATTATTAGAAATTCAATTTTAATCTATGTCACTCTCTTTCAATTAATGAATGAATGACTATCACTTATGGTTTTTCATACCTTTGGAACTCCTTTTAGGATAGTGTTATTTGCCAAGGTTTTTAGTGAGGCACATAGCAGCATGTCTAACACTAAATTTAGCAGATAATTCTATATCTTTTGCCATGACATTTATACCATCGAGATTTTCCTAGTAAAATTCAAATACCATCGAGTTTTAGATAAGTTTCATGTTGATAACGTGTTATAAAAGTAAATAAATATTATATAGTAAATGAAATAAAGTAAACCTTACTTCTCAGATAGGGGATCCTAAAGAGAGTGTTAATATCTGGGAATGGCTTTTGGCCGTTGGATCAATCCTGAAGAGAGTGTACTTTTTACTTCTAATGGTTGAATTTATTTACAAGGCTTTGGTTGAATCATAAAGTAATCATCACCTTCTCTAGAACGAATCGTATTGTGCCATCATTTGACTATTTGCCTAGTAATGCTAACATGCCACTGAGCATGATCATCTCTCTAACATGTGCCCACGATTCATCAAACTTTGACAATTATATGCTTAAAACCCTTAATCAATACATGTTTAATCAATGGAAATAAAAAATAGATAGTCAAGTAAAGGATACTATTTCTATGATTACTATTTCGAACTCCTGAGGTAACCTTCTGACTTCATTTTTGCACCATATCTTAATGACATAAGCGAATTAATCAGTGTAAAGAAACATCCAAAAACAAATTTTATTGCTTTTTCCATAACCAATCATCTTTGTTTCCTTGCACTCCTCGTCAACTCAACAAATTATGTTAGATACTTGGCCCCTTGACTCAACTGCTCAACAATTATTTGGTGTTTTTGGTATCATCATAATTATAAAGAATGCAAATGCATTGATACAAAATTAGACGTGGCCCCTAATAAGGATTAAGGGTAGGTCAATTAAGATGGTAAATGGTTTGGTCATGTGCAATGCAACAAAAACCTATGAATCCTGTGTATGGATACTATGGAAGATTAATTATTTATGATTCTTTTAACCATGCATTGGTTTATCTTCCGAGTTTAGCTGTTTAGGCAGTTTATAATTCATTTCATGTACCTTTAATAATCAAATTAAATGGGTCAGTTTGTTAGTTGTCTAGTGCCCCATCTACATATGTTTTGCTGGAGACTAGAGATTAAGCCATCAGGTCAGGCTAAGGGTTCCATGTGACCTTCTGCCAGTTCAGACTTCAATCAAGCCCCAGTTTCTAATTTTCCATGCAATCCATTTTCTTAAAAGTAGCCTACTTCATTTATGAAGTTTGGAAACTATATTATATTTTATGCTTCACTCCTTAACTGGTTTTATTTTGCTGTTCATACTCTACCAATTTAAAGTTTGCATATTAGAGGTCTTATTATCTATATTATAAGCTTGGCAAATTAATTTTGTTTCTTCTTTATATTTTTTGGTGGAAAAAATCAACAAAAATTAATATATGTTTGTTTTTTTTTTCCTTATGTTAATTGTACATGATTTTTTTTTTCCTGTTATATGCAATCTGATTGACTTGATGGTTAGCTTGTATTTAGCTAGACAATTTCATCATATTTTGAAAAATTCTTCTGACTGTCTGTTTGTTTGGTTAGAACATGCGGGAGAAAGGTCTTTAAACTTTGAATCATAGAAGTTTGAAATATCAAGGTTCTGTGACTTCTGTCATTTGTTATTCTAACTGGCTTAAATAATGGTGTAATCATGTTAATGATCTGAAATTTTGTGAACTTGATGTGTAATTAAGTCTAAGCAATATTTGCATTCAGGATATGGATTAGAGACCTTTTACTTTTGCTTTACTGTGAGTTTGGTGAGCAAAGACTTGTATAATTACATATAGTAATAGTCTGAAACTTTAATGGTTTGTCATTTTGAGAGTGATAGAAAACGGAAAAATTGATTTCGTTTTGAAGGTATTTTTCATTGAAAGTTTTGCTTTTTTTGTTCAAAGTACTGTTACGTTGACGTTTTGGATGTTTGTGGTTGAAAGATGTGTTGAAATTGCCGTTGGGATTGATTGTTTGAGAATTTGTTGTTGTTTGTGGTTGATTCCAGATGTTTCACTTTTCCAATGTAAAACTTAGTATGTTTCACATTTGAAACGTGAATCATGTTTCAAACGTGATTCATATGATGTCCAATGTTTGAAACATGATTCATGACACATCTTGTGTGACGGCAAAATAGTTTCAAAAATATTTTTCCTTGAAAGTTTTGATTATTTGTGTTCCAATTTCTGTTACGTTGTCATTTGTGAAGTTTAAGTGGTTCGAAGATGTGAAGAATTTTCATTTTTGATTTGGGAAATCTCCAATTGATTTCGGAACCTATATGTTTCATGTTCCAAACATGAAACAACTTTGAAATATTTTGTTTCATGTTCCGAACATGAAACATCTTGATTTTTAACTTTTTCATTATTACTTTTTTTTTTTTTTTGTTGTTGATTTTTTTATGTTTTTCAATTCAGATGGCCGAAATACCATATTTATACCCTCCATCGAATTGGTTTCGTGCAAAAGTGTTGGTTCATCAAAGGTTTCTTGAATTGAATAGAATGATAGATTCTTTGAGTAGAGTTGGGGAGTTGAGACATTTCGAGAATGGTGTATTCAAGCTCATTCTAGAATTACCTTGTCTCGAAATTTTCAGTGGCAAGTTATGTCAGTTGCTACGGTGTAGAGGGAGGTTCACCACCCGGGTGGGAGTGCGGATGAGATGTGGTTCCATGTGGGCCAAACAAATATTAGATTTGGGAAATTAGAATTTTGTTGTTTGGTTATCGGTTTGCGATTTGGACAGATGCCTACCGGTGTTGTCCATAACTTCAAGGATGTTAAAAGGGATGTGTTAGATAGATGTTTCAGTGAAGAACTGCTGACATTTGATATGATTCTTCAACAATTGGATCAGGGGAATTTCAACCATGCTAATGATGCCATCAAGTTAGCGTATTTGTTTTTCTTAGGACGTGCTTCTTGGGATTGAATACCGAAAACCGTCCCTAGGTGAGCTTGTATGTTTGTAGAGAATTTTTCGGCCTTTGAGAGTTTCCCCTGGGGGACTTACATATACAGTCAGACCATATACTACTCAAAAATTTACCCAGTCCCTAGACCACAACATATGAAATCCGTTCAGCAGAGGTGTAATTTCAAATAGTATACATTAATATATATATATATATATATGCAAAATTTATTCAATGGGAAAAAAGTTTTGAGGTTCAGAATCTACCGTTAGTAACAATGTAACGGTTTACTATTGAAATTATTAATTTTGAGAATTCTAAATAGCAATTTAGAAATAGATCTAATGATTTCTCAATATTTTATCAATTAAGGCCATGTTTGACGCACTCTATTTTTATTTTAATTTGTTTTGGATATTTTGTTAACTAATTGAAATAATTTTAGAATAGAAAAAGCATATTATAAAATATGCACAAATTGAACTCAATGAAGCCTCTTTGATCTGCACCCAACCCAACTAAACTCTAAGCCCATTGAATTTAATTGAGTTTTTTATGTTTAGAGTGAAATAAAAGTTGGTTATGAAAACCAGGTCATAAGAGCAATAGAGTAAGATTCTACTTTTGAACATCAGCCTTTGGACAGCACTCACAATAAAAGCTGCCTACCAATAAGGGGTCTACCCTCTAAAAAGCCCACTCACCTAACCAAAATCTGCGACTGTGTTGGCTTTTCCATTTGTTTTTCTTTTGTTTTAGATTCTACGTATGCGCCTACACAAAAAAAGACCTCTCTCTTTCCTACTCTCTAAAGACTAAAGTATATAATTATATATGTCAACTTATGAAAACAACAATTTTCAAGTGTGTTCTGTTTCCTGTCACTTCTTTTGGGAATGCATTGGACCTTTCAATGAAAGCCCATGTGATCATCTTCTGATCTTATAATTTATCAATTATTTTCGTTTTTTTTTTTTTGGTTATTAAACCGTTTCCATTGCCATGATAATTCTAGGGTTGTTCGACATCCTTTTATAGACTTCGATCTTAAAAAGCTAGGTTGTTCGAGACCTCACAATATCGATACCATGTTGGTAGTCGCTTAATCCTAAAATCTAAGCTATTAAATAAGAAATTAAATATATGCATCACCTCTTAGCACATGTGTTATTACATTTCTTTTTCTACGGTAGTGGGGAGTTTGAGTCTCACTATATGTATTTTACACGTATATGTGGGGAGTTTCTCCCAGTGTTTTGGAAGTAAATACCTCATGTTACCTAAAGTAGATATACGAAACTCACATGAACCGTTTAATCTTAGAAGGTCCTGTCAAACCTCTAATTTGACTGTTCGGTGTCAAAAGCTATCGACACAGGTCATGTATGGGACACCTTGCCCCAATTGAGGCATGCTGATCCAGTCCTGATCTGTTGACATCCCTGATCTAAGTAGATATCTAGACTAATTATGTATCGTTTTGTTCTTGATAGGTCTTGATAGACACCAGACTCGATCAGTTTGGTGTCGGATGTTATTGTGTGATTCTTCTTGTAATACTTAAAAAAAATCAAAGATAGTAAACACAAAACCCCAAACCAAATTGGTTAATGAAATTTGAATAATTAGATTAGTACATGAGAAGAAAAGCCCAACAACATGCAATGTCTTTACAGATATATAGCACCACAAAACAAATCCACTTTTTCTTCTTCCCCGAGATTTGTTACCTACTCTGTTTTTTCTATTCATGGTGTTGATTTCGAGACAAGACTTTGAAAATCTCGTGGTTTTTTAATCAAAATCACATGCACTCTTGAACATCCATGAACCATCGAACGGCATATGTCAATTCAATCTTGATTCTTGAGGTTGTGGGCCCTATTTAGCTGGCTACCGTAGTCCCAAAAAGTTGAAAATCATAGTCGTATATGTTTTGGTTAAAGATCTTCTCGACCGCTTGATTGCCGACATGCTCAATTTTTTTCTACCGGGTCTAAAACTTGACTGGCAGATATTTTGATACAAATTTGGTGACATAAAACTACATTTTTAAATAATTAAAGTTTGCCTTTTCTTATAATCAAACAAGTAATTAAAGTAAAATCATATTCTAATCCCTCAAAAAGATATAATAATAAAATTAAACTCTTTATAATTTTTACTATAGAAGAATTTTAGCGACGGTAGTCTATCTCAATAACTTTTATCTCAATAATTGTCTCACTTTTACTTATTTTGCTGACGTATTAGATAATTAATAAACATATGTAATAATATAACATTTACTTTATCGTGTCTCCTTTTTTAAATCCTATGTTTTTACGACTTTTTTATAAAAGCAAGTGAAACACTAGTTTACACGAGAGAAAAAAAACTTAAACAAATAATTTATCTGTATTTAAAAAAAAAAAAAAAAAACAATTAGAAGAGGAGACTTTATATATCATTACTAATATTAACATTTTTTCTTTGGTCTTATAGTTATAAATTCGGATTTTTCATATCCTTAAATTATAATATAAGCTAAGTAAGAACAAATTAATGAGTAGCTAAGAGCCTAAGAGAACCATGATACAATAGTTTTCAATGGGATCGCTGGAAAAATACATCAATTTCAGTCCGTAAGGGAAAGTTTGAGTTGCACCACCGTTGGTATATAAAAAAACATAATTTTTAATGGATGTTATTAACGTGTGATAGCCACGACTCGAATCCACAACATTAATAGTGTAGGTGTGAATGATATATCACTAAGACAACCTCATATCTTATATATTTAATATATATATATATATGATTAGCTAGTGGCATTTGTTAAGAGGGCAACTTGTGGGTAAAAGATTGCAATTCGAAAATAGATATTTTTTTTATATTTTTTTGGTTATTGAGAAAAGAAAAGCAGATTTTTTTTAATTCATATATATATATATATATTTATATGATTAGCTAGTCATTTGTTAAGAGGACAACTTGCGGGTAAAAGATTGCAATTCAAAAGTAGATTTTTTTTTTGTTTTTTTTGGTTTTTTGAAAAGCAAAGTAGATTTTTTTTTCTTCATATATATATATATATATTATGTATATATATATATGATTAGCTAGTCATTTGTTAAGAGGACAACTTGTGGGTAAAAGATTGCAATTCAAAAGTAGATTTTTATTTTTTATTTTTTATTTTATTTTTTATTTTTTGTATTCATCTAAAAACGTCACATATAATGTAACTCAATTAAAAATTGAATTAGCACTCTCAAAACAATAAAAAAAATTAAAATTAAAATTAAAATTGAATTAGACTTCTGTAAATTTGTACGTACAACTTTTACTGCTGATTAGGATAAAATGCAGAGTGTAAGAAGCAAATGAAATGATTTCGTAACAAGACTGCGAAAAAGTAATGGGGTCGTCTTCGAAGATCGAGTACCATATTCTTCAGTGAAACAAATCATCATGTGCTTTTGTAAGTTTCTTCAAGGAGTTATCATTACCCTAATTTAAGAATTTTATGTACAATTTACAAACAATATGATAATTATGAACCAGACATATGTTACGTGTTGGCATTTTTTTCTTGCAAATTCAGCGACACAATTAATATGTTTCTTACTATTATTGCCCATGCTAGTGTCATCTATTCTCGATCTTCTTCCTACATTTACATTTCTTCGGTGTCGAATTTCAAACTCTCATCTTCATTATACAATATTACGTACAATTTATATACAGGGACGTTGCCAGAAATTTATATTTGGTATCGGTAAATATTTTATGATTAGATAAAAAAAAAAAATTACAAATAGTAACTGAAATATTGCAATAAGATCAATCTAAAAATTGGTGATATGAAAAAGTTAGAGAGTATTTTTGTTGAATGATATATAATTTAAATGAGCATGAGAAATGTTGTTGGTTTATAAAAATGCATTGGTTGCTTTCTGTGATGGCTTTACGTACCTGCAGTTCTGCACTCACATATTTAGACTTTATATATAGAGCACATCTTTTGATGAAAACAGTGGAATGATAAAATGAGATCGATGTATATACATAGAGTAGTACTACAGCTATTCAGAAAATAAAAAGATAAAACACTCAGGTCTGTACATGTATTCCAGATATCATCAGCAAAACTATCAAAACAAATTTAAGCCAAAAAACCATCTCGGACATGCCATGCATGACCTTACAATGCATTATTGAGAAAAAAAAAACAGAGAAAACATATTCTGGAAAACCGGAGACAAAAGGATGATATCATGATTGTGACAATCCCCAAAAAAAATTAATAATACATGCATCTGGATAGAAATTGTATTTCTCTTGATAACTGAGAATAATATGAGATTTATATAGTCTATATATATATATATATAAGAGAATCAAAACAGAAACTAATTTTAAAATAAAAGAAATACACTATATAGAAAATGTACCATAACGGATCATATCGTATTATTCATATCTGATATATGGTAACACATCTAAACCCTTTTGAGGATCACAAGTTTTTTGTTGTTGTTTCCTTAATTATATAAAGATTAGTTGATCATTTCTAGTGTAGATCATAGATTTTCACCAGCTTAGTGAGTAGAGGTTGAATAATCAAACCAGCTTTTTTTTCTCAGAAATGGCTTCCTGACTTGTGAGGACTGAATGCAAAAATCCAACATGCTCACAACTCATCGGTTACCCTTACTGTTGGGTTTTTGGAAACTTGAAAACCTAAGATCCTAACCTACACGTGTTGTTGTCATTAAAAATATATAATGTGTGGGACACAGCAGCAACCAATTATCAAAATGGTGGGCTCTTGATCTCTTCTTTTTTTATTTTTTTTTGATGACCATCGGACTACAGCTAAAATCCCACTTGTGCCTGCTTTTCACACATTTGGGAAAATGGTATATGTATTTTCTATGCACTTTCCAGAAAAAAAGAAGAATGAAAAAAAAACAGTAGAAATAGACCATACCAGAGCTGTAAACTAGCTACTAGGCTATGAATATGACAGAAACTTATGGATTCTTGTTCACCACAAAATGGTAACCCCAATGGATGAGTTTTGTCTGTTCTGTCTTTATTGTGAAAATGTTGTGGACCGAAACAACAACAACAACTAATACTTTCAAGATTGAATATGGATTGCTTCTTCTTAATTTCATGATTATCTTTTCTTTTTGTTTGTGTTTTTTTTTTGGCTCAAGCTAGATTATTTAATTCCAGACATGTTAGAAGAATTGCATGTGCAATTGGGATATATGTTGTCTAAGTTCCATACAACTACATGATATATAGGTTAAACTTGTAACACTACTTTTGCTAAGGGTTAATTATTACAAGTTCACAGCTGCAACTTAATTTCCAGTTGAGTAATGAAATCGAAACTTTTATCATATAATTAAGCATGTGCATGTAATATTACTTTATACAAAACTTCATCCGTAACGTTGATATTCACAACTCTAACATGTAAACATTATACACCGATATTTTTTCAGATATATAAATCGATCGATGTCAATTAGCTTGATCTAATACAATTTTGATGTAGCAAGTGCAATATGTGGGCAATGAGAAAAACTTACATGGGACAGTCTCATCACCTCAACAGTGAGATCAGCCGATGTAATTCTGCCATATCACAAACTTTGTTAAGGTTCCAAAATCTATTTTACGTTTCCGATGCAAATTATGCGTGGCGGTGAGACTGCCCATAATTTTGTCATGGGCAATATATCAGCCCAGTGGAATGGGTCCACCTGGCGAAGAAAGCAATGGCAAGCATATGCCCTCTTGGCTTGTTCACTAACCACATATATGAAGATGAAATGACGAGGCCTTACATATAGCAAGCAAAGACGAGAAGCTTTCACAAGTAAATATGAAAGAATGTTTCACTTTTGCTAAAATATGGTCGTGATAATTAGAAAGATAAGGAAAAGAGCGTTTTTATTGTCAACTTATCTCAAAGAGTTGAAACCATCAGTCTACCAATGAAAAATGATAAGGGACACAACGTTTAAATAGTTCACATAAAAAACAAATTCCCCAACTTCACTCTATGATCTCAAGAACCATGCAAAGAATTGAAGCAGACTGCACTGGACAGCATTACAAACTTTGGTAGACAATTCGCTGGATTAGTTTGCTTAATTATATCAAATGGATTTTACTGTGAACCAATATTTAGGATGCCAAAACCTATACTTAATTAGGTAAGTGCATCGAATCTGAAAAATTACCCTTTGGTGAAAACATTTTTTTACGTGAAAAACCACCCACTGAATACTACTTTTTTGACCTAGTAATTTACATCCTTAATTAACTCGCCCTATTCATTTTTGAAGTGATCATAAACACCCTAAATCACGGCCATTTGAAATCAAGGTTGATCAGGACAAATATACTTTACAAGTATATCATTGATAATTCTTTCAGTAATAGTCACCTGATTTAACAAATTTAACACCGAAACTCCAAATTAGAATATGTATGGTACAACCACCGCTCAACACCTAACAAATACAGGTTCGAGTCTTCATACCCGCAGATGGTATGTGTATATATATAATGAATATGGATGGTACATTTTTCAATGGCATGCTAATTTTGTTATGAGTTCCTTCACTTTTGATATGAACTTTAATATAATAATGAGTAGTTAATGAGAAATGATAAAAATCAAATAAATCCTAACAATTAATCCGTAATTACTGTACTAATAATCACATATAATGCTTGAACGGTAAAAAAAAACCCTTGATTCATGGAAAGAATCCAAATTCTTACCACAAGAAAGGGTAAATTGATGAGTACCTTAATTGGTCCAAATTTCCATTTAATTAGTGATTTTTAGAACAAATCACTAGAAGAACTTGTTCTAGAACTAATATATTGACAAAAGACTTTGTACCAAAACAATATTAGTTTAAGGGGCTGTTTAAGTACTTCAAAAAAAGGGGGGGTTGTTTAAGACAATCACTTCTCCGTAAGGTTATCAGATTCCTTTCTATTTGATTTATTTCTATGATTTAATAAATACAACGTAATAACTTTTTCGGGTTAATAGCACAAGTAGCCCCTGAACATATAGCAAAATCGTATAGTGCCCCCTGAATTTTTTTTCCTGGCATTAAACCCCTCAAACTCCCATAATTTGGTAAAAATGGACGGATTACTAACTTCTGTCTATTTTTTTGTCACGTGCAGCTACAGTTAGGGGTAAAGTTGGAATTAAAAAAAATTATAAAAGAAAAATAATAACATAAAAAATATTACATATATATTAAAAAAAATCTTAATCTTACGGTGGAGATCAAAATTTAAAAAATAAAAATAAATAAATAAAGAAAGAAAAACATTACAGGAAAAGTAAAAAACTGAAAAAAAAAAAAAATCAAAAAAGAATGAAAAGAAAAAAATAAAATATCTTTTCATTCTTTTTTCTTCTATTATATCAGCAACCAAAAAAAAAAAAAAAAAAAAAAACTTCAAATTTCACCAAATTCATCTTCACCCATACGCCATACCCACCGCCACCCTCTATCTTTTCTTCTCTCTCCCCGCATCTCTTCACTAAACCCATACAATCAAAAATTAAAAACTAAAAACCCATACAATCAAATAATAAAAACAATTTAAAAAATTAAAAACTAAAAACTAAAAAACACTCTCTCTCAGTCTCTCCCAGACAACTTTCTCTCTCTCTTTCGTTTTCTAACTCACAGACTATCTCTCTCTCTCTCTCTTCTTCCGGTTGACGGCGTCTCTCTCTCTCTCTCTGTGGTGCTCGTGTAGTTTGATTTTTACGGCAATCGGTTTGTGGTGGTTGTGTACAAACTCTCTCTCTCTTTCGTTTTCAACTCACAGACTCTCTCTCTCTCATATTCCCGTATAGTTCGATTTTGGGTTCTTGTGGTGGTGATGATGTCTAGGTCAGGTGGAGATGACGATTTCGGTGGTGGTGGTGGTGGTGGTTTGATTTGCATTGATGCTAGATGATTGTGGTTTGGGGTCGATTTCGGTTAGGATTTTTGGGGTTTTTGACTGAAATTTGTGATTTGATTTTGGGGCTTTGGACTGAAATTTCTGGGTTTGGAATTTCTTTGATGAATAAGTCTATTGTTTTGATTCAGTGGAACTTCTAGTCTCCTTTTCTTTAATTTGATTACTATATGGTTGTTGAAGTGCTTGTAAAAAAGGGGCAGTAACATTATTAAATAATTAATTTGGTGCATTTTCTTAGTGAAATATAACATAATCTCTGCATATTATATGGTTCATTTCTTTCTTCTTTGGACAGATTACTTTATCTATTGTTTGTAATCTTGATTGTGTTGTTGAATTCTTGATAAACTGCAAGTCAGAATACAATCCTCCCAAGCGAGTATGGACCTTGTGGTTTATTGTTTCCAGTTTCTCTGTTTGTGGATTTCTGGGGTTTTTGACTGAAGTTTCTGGGTTTGGAATTTCTTGGAGAGAGAGTTGGCTGGGTTTGGGTAGTGTCAATTTCGGTTAGGATTTTTGGTGTTTTTTACTGAAATTTGTGATTTGATTTTGGGGTTTTTGACTGAAATTTCTGGTTTGAAATTTCTGGGTTTGTGTAGATGAACAACCAGGTTTGTTGAATCCGGGTTGAATCTGGGTTGTGTAGAAGAACTGGGTTTGTTGAATTTGATGGTAAAGGAAGAAGATGAACCGAGTGTTTTAATTGTTTTAATTGTTTTATTTAAATTATTATTAATTGTTTTTTTAATTCCAACTTTACCCCTAACTGTAGCCGCATGTGAAGAGCACGTGAATAAAAAATGGATGGAAGTTAGTAATCCGTCCATTTTTGCCAATTTATGGGAGTTCGAGAGGTTTAATGCCAGGAAAAAAAATTCAGGGGGCACCATGCGATTTCGCTATATGTTCAGGGGGTACTGGTGCTATTAACCCTAACTTTTTCATGAAGTTTAGTTATATAATACCAGCGCCTAGTCTGGTTCAATGGTAAGAGTACTCTTTTAATTCGACAATGTCTCAGATTTGAATCGATGTCACTGCAAATTAATTATATATATATATATGTATATATGTATATGCACATCACCTCTTAGCAGAGCTGGTAGTGCACCTCTCTTCCATATAAATTGTGAAGGATTCAAATCCCACCATGAGCATTTTATAAGTATGTGTGGGGAGTTTTCTTCCTGTGTTATGGGAATAGTTATCTCCTGTTATAGGAGTAGATATCTGAACCGCACATGTATTGTTTGATCTCGATATGTCCTGACAGTCCTATTGTAATAGTTCTTGTAATATTTCAAAAGTAAATAAATTATATATATATATATAAGGTTAGTTGTACAAGTATCAATCACTCGCAAGATTTACTTCTAATGATATAATCTAGAAGAAATGTTAAGCAAAACATGGATTAAAAATTACTCTACCGTGTATCATCAAATTATGTACATATAGTATATGTGGAAATAGGGGTTTTGTTACTCTTTTGAGTTAGTGTTTCACAAGTGTCACCACTTTAATAACTTAAGTTTGAAATGCATCAAAGTAAGTGAACTTCCAAAAATGCCCTTAATTTACATATATTTTTTATTTACTTTTCAGTTTGTTATTTTTTTCATCTTCTTCATCGGCTTCCATTGGAGGTTGAATAGACCTCCATTGGGGGTTTAAATCGACCTCCATTGGAGGTCGAAGTCGTTCGACCTCTGTTGGAGGTTGATTAAGAAGAAGAGGTCTGTTCGACGTAAGTCCAATCACTTCTCCGTAAGGTTAATTATCAAATTCCTTTCTATTTGATTTATTTCTATGATTTAATAAATGCAACGTAATAACTTTTTCAAGAAGTTTAGTTATAATACCGACGCCCAGTCTGGCTCAATGGTAAGTGTACTCTTTGAACTCGACAATGTCTCATATTTGAATGCCATCACTGCAAATTAATTATATATATATATATATATATGAGTAGTGATAACTTGTGCCTTTAGGGCACAGAATAACAGTTACTTTATTTCTATAAAAAGAAATTAAAAGTCGTATTTATTGTGATAAGAGAATAAATACAATGATAAATGCTATATTTTATTTCCATTTATAGAAATAAAATTGCCCTAAGGGCACAGGTTAAAACTACCCTAAATATATATATATATATATATGCACATCACCTCTTAGCAGAGCTAGTAGTGCACCTCCCTTCCATATAAGTGGTGAAGGGTCCAAATCCCACCATACGCATTTTACAAGTATGTGTGGGGAGTTTTCTTCCCGGATTGTGGGAGTAGTTATCTCCCGTTATGGGAGTGAATATCTGGACCACACATATATTGTTTGATCTTGTTCTTGTAATATTTCGAAAAACAAAATTTATATATATATATATATTTATTTATTTATAAGGTTAGTTGTATTAGTATCAATCAGTCGCAAGATTTACTTCTAAATTTCTAATGATATAATCTAAAAAGAAATGTTAAGCAAAACATGGATTAAAAATTACTCTACCGTGTCTCATGAAATTATGTACAGATAGTATATATGGAAATAGGGGGTTTTGTCACTCTTTTGAGTTGGTGTTTCACGAGTGTCACCACTTTAATAAATTAAGTTTTAAAGGAACCAAATTAAGTGGATTTCCAAAAATACCCTTACTTTACACATTTTTTTTTATTGACTTTTCAGTTTGTCAATTTTTTTTTTCATCTTCTTCATCGGCTTCCATTGGAGGTTGAACAGACCTCTATTGGGGGTTGAAATCGACCTCCTTCTACCTCCATCAGAGGTCGATTAAGAAGAAGATGAGAAAAAAATTGATTTTTTTTTTTATGTAATTTTCAAGACTTTTCAAGTAATTTTCGAGAATTTTCAAATATTTTCAAGATTTTTTAGGTATTTTCGAGACTTTTCGGGTAGTTTCCAAGACTTTTTGGTAATTTCTGAAACTTTCTGGGTAAAAATGAAATTTTTCGAGGCTTTTTGTTAATTTTCAAGGACTTTTAGCAATTTTCGAAACGTTTTGTGTAAAAATGAAATTTTTCGAGACTTTATGATAGTTTCTAAGACTTTCTGGACAAAAAATGAAATTTTCCAAATATAATTTTAATTTTCTTCCTTGAAACCTCCATCGGAGGTAGTTCGACCTCCATTGGAGGCCGGTTTCGACTTTCATTAGAGGTTGATTTTGATCTCCATTGGAGGTCTTTGATGGAGGATTTTGAAAAAAAGAATATATATATATATATATATAAGAAGATTATTGTGGGAGACATTTTTGGAAGAAACCCATTTTATGTGTCATTTAAGCTTAACTTATAAAAGAAGTGATATTTTTAAAATGCCACCTTAAAAATGTGTTATATAATTTTCGAACCCAACGATATATAATATATTATCATGTTATTGTATATAACACAAATCACAATTGTTTTTTTCTCTTATAAAGATTATTAACAATACATTGCGTCTCTTATTGTTGACAATAAAACTAAGATAAATTACTTAAATAAATAAATAAATAAAAAGATAAATAAACTTAACGGCAAAGGTCACTGTGCCATTTTTATAACAGAAATATAAGATTAATTTTTACATTTTCTAGATTTAAACATTTTCAACTTAAAAAAAAATAATAACAATTGAGATTGAGATTGCATATGACCAGATGACATGTATAATATATATTTGTTATTATAATTAACAAAAATATATAACATATAATATTATTATTCTAGTTGTGATATATCATATATTAAACTTATGGAAAAGAAATATGCATACGCCAAAGTTACTTATATGTATTAAAAGATGATACAGTAAAATCCATAAAAATAATATTGTTGGGATCGAAAAAAATTATTATTTTAGAGAGGTTATTTATTTATCGATAAATAATTAATGTATTAATTTATCGATAAATGAATATTTATTAATTTAAAAAGTAGTTTTATGTTTTTACTTGTACATATATTATATATATTTTCGACCAAGAGACACAAGTACATAGAAGTTAATACATATTAAAGGTTATCGAAAGTTTGACAAATGTTGAAATATTTTTCTTGCATCCTAATACAACATTAAAGATTTAATAATGCGATGCTAGGATTATTCAAGCACTAAAAATTCATTATTGACATCGTTTCTACTCTAGCATCTTGGAGGGCTACGGGGTAGGAGCAACAAATCCCAAAAAAATTAATATATAAAATGCCATGAAATTTATTAATGCGGCTTCAAACATTGATATGAAGGCAATAACCATTGCAAATTGTTTTCGACATTGCAAGATCCATTTAGATGAAGATATGCCACTGATATGGCTTCTGAACCACAAGTTGGTGAAGATGAAGGCATCAATGGATTACGTGAAACCATTTATTGTCTACACTATAGAAATGTAATAGATGTTAATCACCTTTTAAATTATCCTAGTAAAAATGATATAGTGATGGAATCGCCTATTGATGAAGAAATTATTCAATGAGTAATGAATACATCTACCGATGATCATAATCCAAATGACAACGGAGTTTTTACCAAGTGTTTCTCCAAAAGAGGTCTTTCAAGCAATAGTAACATTAAATAACCTCTTACTACAAAATGAAAAAATATATATATTTACCAATATGGTGTATGATTTGCAAAAAATTATAGATCAGATTGAGTTCGGTTTCGGTACAAAGAAAATGCGAACGACTTTAGATGCATATTTTAAGAAAGATTTGAATTGAGAAAATAGAAGTCGTTAAGTTTTTTATTTTAATTATATATTTTTTTATTTTTAAGGAAGTTGTTAAGTTAAAAGTTTATTGATATATATTATGAATTTTTTATGTGTTGTATTTTTTTATGTATTTAATAAATTATTAATTTATATATTCGTTATGACCTAAAGGACTTAAAAAATATATATTATCTTATGCATTTAACGAAGTTATTAATTTAGTACAAGATTTTATTATTTAATCGGGGTTATTAATTTATCGAACATTCATTTATCGAGATTTTACTGTATGTAATATTGAGAAAAAACCATAAATAACCATTTGAATTATTAAACTTTTGTTAATAACCCCTTTTGAAAAGTTAATTGTTAATAACCATTTTTTTAAAAAAAAAAATTCACTGTATGTCCATAATTTATTAGAATACCCTTGAAATTAGTTTTTTTTTTTTTTTTTTTTTTTTTTTTTTTTTTTTTTTAAAAAAAAAAAAACATCAAACTTTAAATCATGGCTAAAAACTTGAATGTTAAAACTTGAAATTATGACTAAAATGAAACATGAAACTTGAAATCATGCCTAAAATGAAATATTTGAAACTTGAAATCATGCCTAAAATGAAATATGTGAAACTTGATATCCTTTCTTCCCCAAATTCCCAAAATTCACAATTAGGTTTTTTTGATTCCCTTTTTTTACAGATCTCATCACTGGTGGAGGAGATCTCCGACGGCCGTAATCCCAGCGAAGGACGGCAGCAGCAGCGCGTAGAAGGACGGCAACGAAGCTCGACGATGGCGAAGCGAATGGCAGCGAAGCGAAACTCGACGACGGTGCCACCCCTTCGTTCGTGAAGCAGCAGCGCTCACGGCCGCACCAGCACGCCGATGGTGCTGTCTTCTAACCCAGAAGGGTGCCGGTGACGCTGAGTGTGACACTGCACGGGCACGCTGAGGGAGAGAGAGGAGAGGAGAGAGAAAGAAAAGAGAGAAAAAGGAGGGAGAGTGTTTTGAGGGTAGTTTTTATATGAGGGGTTTCTAGAAATTTCTTATAAAACAAATAAAATATCATTTGTGGTTAAAAACAAATTTCACATAATATATGCGGTCAGTTTTAACAATTTTCATTATAGTATTTGGTAAAAGTGATCGGCGATTAATTGCACCGACCACGCCACTGTGACAGCGATGATATGCTGATGCAATCAAAATATTAGTCAGCCAAAACGGAGCCGAGCCTTTAAAAGCCGAGCCGTACCACCCTCTGTCATATATAATTATATATATTTAATTAAATCGAAAAAATAAATAAAAAATCTTACAAAACGGTCGAAAACCGGAAGGTGACGGGCTATAGCCGGTGCCAAAAAAATTGCATTTACATTGAATTTTGGGTTCATTTCATTTGGCAAACTGCAGGGTAGCTAACCCCAGTCAGATTCTAACCCAAAACATGACCCAAGTTGGGTTTATTTAAAGAGAGAAGCAATGGTTAAGCCAGCTGTGTTGTGAACCAGTTCCTTGATCTTTCCTTCTCTTATCATTTCTCACTTCAAAACCTCACACACACACACACACTCTCTCTCTCTCTCTCTCTCTCTGTTTTTCTTTTCTTTTCTTTTCTGTTTTTTCTCTCTTTGTAGATGAACAGTCTTAGACTATTGTATTCATACAATAATTAACTCTGAAATTGATTGAGCAATTATGTAAAGAGAGTTAGAGAGATTGAGTAGAGTGAGAGTTGCTTCTGGGGTTGTTTTCTGATTTTTGTGGTGTTTGGGGTTTGATTTGTTTATATATATTTTTTTCTTTTATGGGTTCAGAGGGTGAAGTAGTCTTGAAAAGAGAAAGGAGAGATGTGGAAGGTAAGAGAAAAGAGTTGTTGTTGTACAATTCTTGCAAACAAAACCACTCTACAACTAGTTGGTTTGGTGTTTTTAGACATGGCACTTGTGTTCACACTAGTTGTTTCTGAATCTGAGCTCTTAAAGATCTAACTGAAAACACACAATTCAAAAAAAAGAAAAAAAAAACTTTAAAAAAAAAAAAAAGGAAGAAGAAGAAGAAGAAGAAGATCGAAGAGAGCTTTTGATCTAATAAGATCTGTTTATACAGTTGAGTACTTGAGTCATGAAGAGATCACTTGAAAGCTCAGATTCCTTAGGAGCTTTGATGTCAATCTGCCCAACAACAGCAGGTTGTAATATTAAAGATTCCAACTTTTTCAATACTAATCCATTTCCAAGATTCACACGCATACATATATTTATATATATAATTACATGTTGTTTTCTGCTTTGTCTTTATAACTTTTGAAAATTCTGTTTAGAGAAAAAGAAGATTGATATTGATTCACTAACTATTTTTGTTTTTGTTTTTATATTTATAGATGAACACAGTACTCCAAGAAACAACAACCATATTTACAGCAGTAGAGAATTCCAGTCCATGTTGGATATTGGATTAGATGAAGAAGGGTGTATAGAAGAAACCGGGGGACATGTCTCGGAGAAGAAGAGGAGATTGAGCGTAGATCAAGTCAAGGCCTTAGAGAAGAACTTCGAGGTTGAAAACAAGCTTGAACCAGAGAGAAAAGTGAAGCTAGCCCAAGAACTTGGTTTGCAACCAAGACAAGTTGCTGTCTGGTTCCAAAACCGTCGAGCTCGATGGAAAACAAAGCAATTAGAAAGAGATTACGGTGTTCTCAAAGCTAATTATGAGTCTCTCAAAGCCAGTTACGATACTCTTCAACACGACAAAGAAGCTCTGCTTAAAGAGGTAAAATAATAATAATCTGGTTTAATTTCTTGGTCAATGTGCCAGTTCTATAATATGACAAAAGTGCTCTTAGTTTTTCACATTATTAATGATCTGGGGTCTCTGGTATTTTTTTTTTTTTTTTTAATGTTGCAGATGAGGGAACTGAAATCCAAGCTCAATGAAGAAGAAAACACAGAGAGCAATCTCTCTGTGAAGGAAGAGATAGTTGTGTCTGAAAATGATAACAAAGCACAACTTGATGAACAAGATCCACCACCACCACAACCACAACCTCTTGTTGGTTCTTCTCTGGATGTCTCTGATCAGCCTGATCAAGAAGTTGAACTCAACTATGAGAGCTTCAACAACAGCATTAATGGAGGAGTTGGGGCCTGTATTTTCACTGAATTCAAAGATGGATCTTCAGACAGCGATTCAAGCGCAATCTTGAACGAAGACAACAACAGCCCAAACGCGGCCATTTCTTCATCTGGAATCATACATCAAAACCAGCCACTTCTCTTGATGTCTCCGAAATCACCGTCTCCAATGAACTGCTTCCAGTTCTCGACATCGAAAACAAGCTACCAGCAAACCCAGTTCGTGAAAATGGAAGAGCATAATTTCTTTGGAGAGGAGGCTTGTAATTTCTTCTCTGATGAACAGCCTCCTACTCTTCAATGGTACTGCTCTGATCAGTGGAGCTAGAAAGAAAGATGTGTAAGAAGAATATCAAGAAACAATAAGAAATCTAAAGTGAGTATTATTGTGATTGATAAGATAATGAGCGTTCATGATCTCTGGACCAAGATGAGAACCTGGAGCAACTGAGTTCAGAAAATCATAAAAAAATTCGGATGAAGAAGCAGAGAGAGAGAGAGAGAGAGAGAGGAGTTCACGTGGGCTTGGTAAAACCGTGCGGGAATGATTAGGTCGTAATTGAAACTTGAAAGTCGTCGTAATTGAAACTTGAAAGTCACTTGAGCTCCCTCTTTTTTCTTGTAAAAATTAATTAGAAAAAAAAAAAAAAAAGAAGAAATATTTTGGAGACCTGATAAGGGATAAAATTTCCTGTAATGCAGAAATAATCATTTTCTTGTAACTTTTTTCTTCCATGCATCATGCCCTTATTTTTATTTTTGTCTAAATTTTCTTTAATTATGATCAACAGACAACAATACCTTTTGCTTTCTTTTTCTAAATCTGGTCTTTTTTTATCTTTTGTGTAAAAGGTCATTTCATAATTTACAGCTACAAAGTTTGGTAGTGAATAGTGATCGACTGTGTTTATGTAAAGCTTGGTTTCAAATTGTTTCAGATATAAATGGAATGTTCTTTTCTCTGTTGTAATTTTTAAGTTGCACTTCACGGAGCGTAAATGAGTGTTCGGGATTTGTAGCTCTTTTTAATTCACTCAAAAATGAAAAAATTTTACTTCACAATTATAACCATGGCTTTCTTTTAAATTTTGGGACATGCATGTACACAATTGCAATCAAAACATCAATTTTAACATTTTATTTTATTAAGTGGGTTAAGGTGTCAAAACTTTATATATATATATATATACACGATCCAATTTTGGTCGGTGCGCACTGATATAACCAGTACCAATGTATGTTGACCACTGATTATAGAAAAGTTTTGACAAATGCATACACACACTTTGAGTCAAATTATGTAAATCAAATGGTCCACATCCAACGCACTGATGAAGTTATATCAATACGCACTGATTTGAACATTTCTGTATATATATATATATAATGGAAAAAAAAAAAGGGCATTTGAAAGAAAATTGAGGGTGTATTACCTAACGGTGGGCGCAAGTTTGATCGGTTTGATTTTCGGTCAGAAAACTTTATAATCACTGTTAGGGTATAAAGCCTTTAAATAGGAAAACCGAAAACCTAAAAGAATTAGGAAGGTAATAAACAATAATCCTAAAACATCACAAATGTAAATTTCTAATACTAAAATCCTAAAACATTACAAACCTATCTAGTAAAGAAATTAGATTTGATTTAAATAAAATAAAATCATAAAATATTTAATTACCTAACTAAATATATAATAAATGGAAATATAATAATATATATTAATTGCAAGAATATCTTTAAAACCCAAAATATTCAATATTATCTCTTGCATCACCGCCCTAATTCGAAACCAATTGCACACTTGTCATCTTCAATTCAAAAAAAATTCAACATACGATATCAACCCATAAAAATTTCGTAGTTGAAACAAATTGAATTTGAATTTAATAAATATATCAATTGAAGGAATGAAACCAAAAAAATTAAGCATTCAATCAACCCTAACTCAAAACACATCACATTTTTTATGCTTCGGGTCACCCCTGCCCGAAGCATGAAATTTGTGATTTGGGTAAGGTTGACCTTATTATGGATATCGGGTCACCTTTGACCTGAAGTATGAAATTTGTGCTTTGGTTAGGGGGTGACTCAAATCATAGTTTTTTAGCTTCGGATCAGGGTTGATTTCCAACGAAAAAACTTCCAATAAATTTTAAACTTGTTATTTCCATCAAAATGTGGATTGTGAGAAAGAGGCAAAGTAATTTTTGATTCAATGCTCGCATTTTCACCATTTCATATAATTTTCTCCAAATTTTGAGCATTATTAAGAAAATAATGAGGAAGTGAAAGAGTTTTAAAGGAAAAAAAAGAAAGAAAAAAGAGCTAACTATTTCATTGATGATGTTCAAATAGTGTCTTATAATCTTTTTTATTTACATCTTGTGTGATAAGGTTTTAAAGAATTGTAATGTTATATAATGTTACTTTACCCAATTTTGGTGATCAAATTTGGAGCTCAAATAATATGACATCCCTAAAATCCAAACATTTCAATTATATAATTTTTATACAAAGAAATCAATAATTCATATCATTTGGGCAGCACATTTGGATAAAATCATAAAATAGTATTATTGTTGTAATAAATATGGTGGTTGTGAAATGTGAAGGTATTCTAGAAAGTTTGGGGTATATTTGCAACTTTTTTTATACAAGGGGTAATTGTGCAACTTCAATTCAAAATAGGGGTATTTTTGCTAAAATCACTTAATGAAAAAGTGATGGCGAAACGATTGATTTTCCAAAGACACTCAAAAGTCACAAACATTTGCTTTCAATGAAAAGAAATGTTTCGTTTAGAGTAATGAGTAATCTTTGTCCTGTATACTTAGAATATAATAATAATAAAAATGAAATGGTTTTATTTGACCTTTTTTTATTTTATTATTTTTTTACGAAAATACAATGTACTACACTTGTGACTAATAGTTTGAAATTTTTTCCGTCTTCCTATGTTAGCCTCCAGTTCTCCACTTATAAAAGAAAGTTACATTTTGATGGACTATGATAATGATAATCTTACTGTATCAATTTCCTCAAAAGTAGTACTTTATGAATTTATAAATTGGTGTCACCTATAAATGTAATTTAAACATCCATATTTATAAATAAATTCATGTCTAAAAATTAAAATTAAACCATTTCTATAAGCATCCATCAATAGTATCCTATTTCAATATATTTTATTTATAACTTTCTTAAATTATTAACATCCAATTAAAAAAAAAGGAAATGATTTGATCAGTTTTGACAAACAATTTTATTTATCATGTAAAAATATTTTAAAATTCGTTTTTTTTTTTTTTTTCTCTTCTACAAAAAATCTATGGATAATTATTTTAAATACATGGTGTGATGACACAGTACATAGTCGAAAAAACAAGAAAAACTAAAATTTTAATATAATATATAACTATACATCGTAATTTGTAAATTCACTATTGTACTTCATAGTACATTCGACTACAACATTATTCTTGCTTTGTTGAGAATTCACTAAAATTTGATCATTGTTAAATGTACGACTATCTTTAAATAAAAAAAAGAATTACTTCTCACTTTTTATTTATTGATAGAGTTAATGAAAAAAAAAAAAGAAAAAAAAAAAGTAAAGAACTACGTACCAGTCATTTGGAAATTCTTTTTACATTATTTTGTTATATGATAATGAGAGATTCTGATATTTGAAATAGAATTAGGGTTTAACATATATTTTCTAATAAATAAATATAATTGAAGACATATGTGTAATTAATGAGTGTACATAGTATTTAGTTTATTTTTAATTAAAGTAATTTTTCCTTATTGGTAAATTTTTTATTAAGATATTTTTGTAATTAAATTTTTTAATAAAATATGGATGTCAATATCGACAACCTTTATAAATTTTGATATTTTTGAAATGGGTTTTGTGATAAGTGGTCTCACACCTACTTATTAAATACGTGGATTCAAGTAGTATCTCTTATGCCAGTTACAAATATTTTTATCATTTCAATTAGGTAGAAATTAAAACAAAAACAAACCAAGGGTTCGTACAATTTGTCCCTTTCACTCAAGTTAAGTAAAAGGGCACATGGTAAGGAATTTTATTTCCAGAGATTTTTTATTTTCTGTTATTCTTGTATCATAGATCGATAAGCAGATCCTTATCCCCTACAACTTTTTCTTTCTTCTATTTTCATATCATATAAATTTGAAATTGAGAATCTATCTCATAGAAAGATCCAAAGCACCGGTGAATTGAGTGAAGATATGGAAAGAGAGAGATTCAAACCCTCGATAAACAAAAGCTTACATAGCAGTACCAATGCTACACTTTGAACCACCCGGCCATCTCTCCTACATAATGTTTATGACCGAAAATCCGAGTTGTTCATATTCTAAAATCGAATCCATTATAATTAACTATTAAAATGGTAAACTTTTCATCTATAATTGGTTTTCTTCGAGCCAGACATAGCAAGTGTCTTTGGGATGTAAAGACCTAAATCTACCTAATTCCAGTCACAGGTTTCAAACTTTTGTTAGTCAACTTAACGGTTAAATTTAATTAATGAATTATTCAAAAAAAAAAAAAAAAAGAATCAATGGTTTTCAAGGTTTCCTTTCTATATATGATTCAAACATTTTGAGACTTTTTAAAACATTGTAAAAAGGAGCGTCTGACTTCCCAGCTTTTGTATAGACATCGATCGATGATCCTTTGCTGCTGAACTCTTTCGCGAATAAAAATAGAATATAAATTTCCAATTAATATTTTTAAAATAAAATGAAGAAATAGACCATGAATACAAATTAATGATAGAAAGAGGTCATCTATATATCAAGTAACCTGATCTCAGCTGCTGAGGATTCGAATTTCTTGTGGCATACTAGTACACTTTTGGTCAAACCAATAAAACATTGATGAGAAAAAGGATGAGTATACATATACTGATATACATTATTATATTTATATCTATCAGCTAACAAGGGTGTAGTTCAGTTGGTAGATGAACGAGCTTGAGGTTTGGATAAATAAGTAGTTCGAATTCTACCAATAGCAAAAGTTTTTCTCTTTTGCATCAACCGTAGATAGAGGTTAATATTTGTTGTATATATTTATACTTATATAATCATATATTTTTTTTGTATCTAAGGAAATTTATCACTATAAATACTAACCGTAACATTGATATTGAATTTTAGAAGGATTCGTGTCATATGAACAAAAAACTTCTCAAATGGTCAATAGATATGTAATAAAATTACCCTCTCAAAATATACAAGTGAATTCAGTCGGTCACTTAATGAATGAAAAGAAAGATGATACTAGTAGAAATGTAGTCAAAGAGGTTTCATTGATTAATAATGAATCAATAACTTGGTATGAGAATTAAGAAGTTAATTAGCATGAAATTGGATACTAATGGAACTTTTTTTTTTTTTTTTTTTGTGAATCAGCTGACAGACATTAAACAAAAAAAAATGGATATTAGAAAAATGAGAAAGCAAATGCTACGAAAGTGGAAGGCAAACAAACACAACTCAAGAGTCATAATCATGAGAAAACTTTAACACAAATCAAATGCCAAAAAGGAAAAGAGCAAAAGATAAATAATTAAAGAGGGGTCCCTAAAAAGACACGCCACATGATTGGATCCCAAAATATACGTGTCTCTTTGGAGCCGCAGCTTTTTTTTTCACCATAACATCTCCTTTCACTTAAAAGTTATCAAAGCATTACCATCGAAATCATATATAATAAATATTTATTACAATTAAAATATTAAACAAAGAAAAAGAAAAAGAAAATCCAAACAAAGAAGAACCAATCAAAGTGAGGGTGCCACGTACTCCATAAAATGGCTTGTCCAAAAAAGTAAATGAACTTTTTTTTTTTATTTTTTTTTTAACTTTTATTTGTTTATAAAAATTTGAGTGTACTGGGTTTTGGCAACAAGCGCAAAAAACGCTCCTGACTCTGATATCAGTGCACATGGGGTATGCTTTTTTTTTTTTTTTTTTTTTTCTTCTCTGATGATCTGAAGTCTGAACGTGCTTTTTTGATTGTGCGTTCGTACTCTGTAGTCTTTTTATCAACACGTGTACGGTGATGGGACCCCTTCTCTGTTCTCGGCTTCTCGCCGGTAAATTTAATCAAATCTCATTCTTCTGTAGTATTTTTTTATTTACATAATGTTTTTATTTATTATTATTATTATTTTTTTATCATTGTCATACAACAGCTATTAGGACTGACGAGATTAGACTCTACAAGTATAGCCCGGACTGCAACTCCCACAAACGGGAAGAGAGAGACCACATATTGATGAGACAACACACACACTATTGGTGGGACTATGAAAACTTACATATATTCATGCATGCCATGAGGTTTGAACTATGGTGGTGAAGTCTTCTTTTAGAGAGTCACACCACATTGACAAGAGCCTATTGACATTTTTGAATTATTACAATTATTCGAGATTTAAGGGTAGGTGACACAATTCAACCCTACGACTTTAGTTTTGTATGTACGAAAAGCATATCATTCAACCAATCTCATATGTCGAATTGCTTTTACTTTCATTTGTTTGTTACGAAATATATTTCAGGTTAAAGGAACTTTTGATTGAGGAACCCCTTACTTTAATTTTGGTAACAACGTTAATGAAAATCACTTCAATTTTTAAGAATTTTAATATGAATTTTTTTATGAATGATAAGTTTAATGGATGATAAGTTTTAATATTAGAAAAGTGGATCATTTGCTGATCTAATCTTTTTCTGACCTTACTTAATCTCATGACACATAAGCATTGCTATGAATAGGTGACTAAGATACGATTGGTTTTCACAACCAATCACATGATTTAAAAATGTTAGAAAAAAGATTATATCAGTAGTGGATCCAAATCCATTTAAAATAAAATTATCATAAAAAAAAAATTAAAAAAAAAAAAACATTTTATAAAAATGATGTCATTTCATCGAGAACCTTACCAAAATGATACGGATACTTCATTTAAAATGTCATAGTTAATTGTCTTAAAAGCTGTGGTTCCCTGCGGTTTTTGGGTGGGACCCAATTAAAAATTTCTCTTTTGTAGCAAGTAATTGGTGGAGGCATGTGAGGTGGGTCCCGTGATGCATCAAACAAGTCATTTTCATGATGGTCACAATCACTTAAAAATTGTTTTTGCAGGAAAGCTAGTGAATAGCTAGATATATAGGAATTTGTACTCTTCCTTCTTTGGTAAAACCCATCCACATCCCCCCGACATACACAAAATTTCCATATGTACAAAACTCTCCCCAATCGTATAACGCCACATCATCCTTTGAATTGACTAAAACACCCTTTTCTAGATTATTTGCATAAAGTTGTGTTGTAGGCCATAAAATCCTTAAATAAATAAATAAATAAAAAAAAATACGAAGACTTTGGAATCTCTTTGTAGGCGTTTTTCTAACTTCAGGTGCTTCACGTTAGCTTATTTTAATACGGCTCTCTACCTCCACTCTGTTTTATTTATTTATTAAATTAAATTAAACTAATTGTCTACTTTATTTAAATTATAATTATGGGGAATTAATTAAGAGTAATTATTCTAGATCACTTTATTTAGTAGATTTTTGAGGCAGCTAACACATAGGGTGGCATGCTCCACTTTGTTAACACAAGGAATACATAACACAAGCACTTGATCAATTTTTGGTCTTTTGCTTTTGGATTTTTTTTTTTTTTTTTTGCTCTTCCTTTTCAATTTTAAAGTGCACGTATCCATTCCACTACGTTCTTAATGTCAAAATGCATCATCGTCATCCATGCATAATTAATTAACTACCTAGGGTATATATATATATACTCTCCATAATAATTATTTAGTTAGAACATATCTAGTTTTTTTTTTCGTACAATTTCATTGATTATTTCATATGATAGCAATAAAATGTACTACAAAATTGATTATCACACAAGAAAAATTCAATCAGTTCAGTCAACTAAAGAAAGACTTTACATCTAGAGGATAATCTAGAATTATAGATATAATGATTGTTAACAAATAATAACAAATAAATATTAGCATTAATTCGAGACCAGTAAAGGTTAGAACTTTGCCCTACACTATGGCAGGACACTTTTTTTTTTTTTTTTTTTTTTTCCTTCCTCCTATATATATGTGTGTTTAATTGCTATTAGAACTTTTAAATGTATAATGTCTAATTTAAAAAAATTGGGGCTCCAAATTCTCAGTTATTTGATGCGTGGAATGACAGATCAAATTTTGTTGCATTTTTCCAGAATGTCGCCTTCAACGGTCGAGATCCGAACACACACATATATATATATATATATATATAAACATGTATATGTTAATTACATCTAGGGAAACATGAGCTAGTAGCCAATATATTTATTATGTAGGACTGTTTAATAAATATTAAAATTCAAATATAAAATGCGATCGATGAGAGTATATGCGTAAGAAAAGTTGGCAATAGCAGATGCCACAACCGCATATATCTCAAAAGTCTTCTATGATAATAATTAAGAAGAAGAAGAAGTAGAAAATGATGGTGTTTCTAAAATTCTAAGTAGGAGTTGTCTTTTTCAAAGTAGAAAAAATTAAACATCTGATGATGATGTTGTGATAATTGGGCGTGTGGACATCCTGAAATATGCCCTAAATTTATAACCATATAAAGCTTGTTAATTATCTATTATGGCCATTATCCATCCACGTATTTCTTCTAGATTATGTCACTATTTATATATATTTTAAATTGAATTTATATATATATTATAGTTTACAAGATTGAGAATCTTGCTTACGAAATTTTTACATGGAGCAGTAGTATAACAATTTTTATTGGTTTAATTAATATTCCAACCATCAAGATCAAAGTGATTAGGTTTGCTAATTTATTAGTGTTGTTTAATTGGCCAAGTTTTCTCGGATGATTTAAGAGATAATCTTTATTTATTTATTTATTTATTTATTTTACACTGATCAAGTACCTCTATTGAAAAATCATTTCGTAGATTACCATGTAATTATATATTTATTAAATACATCTAAAGGTAGAAATATGTAAATCACTTATGCGGCTATGCCTAATATGAAAATATTCGGTGAGACGTGTACTCTTTCATTGTAGTTACGTTTTGGAATGCCAGCTCCTCCAATAAAAGTTTATTATGCATTTTCAATAAAACAATTACAGTTGTGCAGCACCTCTTAGCACAGGTGTTAGTGCATCTCGATCCTTTTTATATTGTTAGTGAGGGGTTTGAACCCCACTATACATATTCTATACACTATGTGAGGAGGAGTTTTCTTTCACTTTGTAAAAGTAGATATGCGAACTAATCGAACATATATTGTTTAATATTGAACGCTCCCGACAGTCCTATTATAATACTTCAAAGAAAAAAAAAATACAGTCATTGCGATCATTTTTGGGATTTTAAAAAAATTATTAATGGTGGATTCCTTTCCTTTCCTTTCTCTCCCTTTCCCTCTATTTCCTCCCAAATTTGGATAGAAACCAAAGTGTTTAAAATAAAAATAAATTATTCCACTCATTTCCTTCAATTTCCCTCCATTTCCTTTCCCCTCTCATTTGACCATCCAAACAAGAAATTAGAAATCCCCATAAATCCTTTCCTTTCCTTTCTCTCCAATTCCTTCAAACCAAACATAGTGCTAGATAATTAAGCATGGTTTTGAATATAAAATTATGGGTAACGAACTTTTATACAATTTTATATCTCATGCTCTGCGTAAGATAAAAATTTAACCTTTTTATGGAGAAGTAAATAGTAAAAATATATAGTTAATTTTTATATATATTTGATATAATAATTAAGTTCATATTTGGTAAAACAAAATTAAAAAAAATAAATAGGAAACTCTGAACTCCAATGAACCAAGTAGCTGTGTAACGTTTGCAGGATCGGAGTAAATTACGGTAGCGAAGAGTGTAATGTACTTCGAAATAAATAAAAGCGATGCGTGATGCTCGTGAGTGGTGATATGGTAGATTAATAAAATAAGGACAAAGAAGAATCGACGGTCAGTTTTGACGGAGAGTGGCGTGGAAGAAGGTACAACGTTGGATAGTGACAGTATGGTTGATAGATTCTGAAAGCTGAATGAGACGTCGCCGTTCAGGACAAAAGCAATGAGAGTGACTCACACTTTTTATTCTTTTTCTTTTTTCTATACATCTTTACACTTATTATGGTCAATTTTTTTGACCTACAGCATCTTTTTGTGGGACCACATGTTTTTTTTATTTTTTTATTTTTTTTTATAAAAAATATATGCATATTTGAACAAATTGCACTAAACTCCCCTAAAGTTTGCCCTTTTACACCTAGAAACAATTTTATCATTAATTGACACTCATCTCTCCTGCCGATAGTCCTACTTGGTCAAACTTAATGGTTGACCAAGTTTGACTGTCGAAAATACCAAAATACTCATAAAAATTGTTAATTAAAATCGGGGACGTAACTAGGATTAAACATTATGGTGGGCTAGAATAATTTTTTTTTTTTTTTTTCCGATCATTAACATTATGAGAAAACTGTATTGATTAAAAATAAAGATACACCCGGTTAAGAAGATCAAGTGGGGATTACTCTATAAATGTATATTCTAAATAAATACATTAAAAAAAATTAATAAAAAAATAAAGTCAAAACAAATTATAAAATAAATATGAAATGCAAATACAATCAAATACTAATTAAGATGTATCCTACGGTTTTTCAAAAGATCAAACTTATTGATTTTAAAATCAGGATCAATAGCACTAGCAATTTCTCTTTCAATGTAGACAACCATGGAGTTTATTAAAAAAATAAATATTCACTTATATTACTATTTACTAACAAATCTAAAAACAAAAGAATAATTAAAAAAATAATAATAAGCATGTATCTAAATTTCAATCAAAACAAAAGGAAATTTATTAAACAATAACGTTAATTTATAAATTAAAATTAGAATAACTAATAATTAGATTAATCCTAAAATTTAATTACAAAATAAAATATTTAAATTTACAATATTTATAAAAATATATCTAATTGGAAGATGAATTATTGATGTTAATAGAGAGATCGGACTAAGATTTAGAGAAAGATCAGAGAGAAAAGAATTATTAAAGAAAAAGAAAGAATAAATGAAATCAATGATATGTGCCTTTCGCCTTGAGACTCGTGAAGTGAATGAAGTAAAGTAGGTAAAAGTCCAGGCATCCAGCCACCAGGTATGTAGCAGTTGGCATGTTGCTACTTGCCTATTTCCTAGTCCTTCTCCTACACGGTTTCACTGATATTAGTATTTTTTTTTTTTTTAACTTTCAAATTTTTTTAAGCCCACCCTAACCCAACCCAAGGTTCGTCCCTGATTAAAACAATTTGAAAGCAAAAAAAAAAAAAAAATTGCCTCGGTTGAGTCCTTGAGAAATCCTTATGACAGTGACAAACGAACCATGCACTCTCTCTCTCTCTCTCTCTCTCTCTCTCTCTCTCTCTCTGTGTGTGTGTGTGTGTCTCTGTCTCTGTGTTACTGATTTCTCTATATCATCAACTTCACCATTTCAAATATCACAAACTCTAGCAAATGAGACAAATTTGTACTATCACGAACCGGTTAAAAAAAAACTACCAGAATATTCTAGAAAACTCGAAGAACACGAGAACGAGATATTGGAAATTTGACTTTTTCTTTGAACCGAATAAATCAATGCGAAGAGTGGTGAAGGAACGGCGAGTAGTGGGAGTGGTTTTCTTGGAATTTGAAAATATATATACTAAGTGTCTAAATAAACCTGGGGGGGGGGGGGGGGGGGCGGGCGGGGTAATAGGTTTTAACCAACTATTTCGATTAGTCAATATTAATTGCAAACACCCATAATCTCTAACACAAATCATTATGTAAAATAAGTGCGGAAATAATTTAAATGAGACAATGATTTGTTTTATGTAAGAAAACCCCAAAAGGTAAAAAACTCTCGGGCATAATTGCCAATTGAACCCTTAAATCCACTATTTATAAATACGATTATAATCTAGGTTAACCGCATTACACATTAATGATTATTAATCAGTCTTTGCTACCCGCGAGCCTTTAATAGTGATTTTAGGCTCTTGCTTGCAAACTACCCAAGGTAAATACAAGACTTAATTCTCAAAGAGAAGAGATAAACAACTTAATGTGAATATGAGCAATATTCAAAGTGCATAAATGCAAGGTCAAATATTTAAACTTATCTAGCCATGAATGAACATGTTAAACATTCCTAGATATCATGTTGCTATATGACATGCATACAACTTAGCTATATGTGCAAATAAACCCTATATACAATATTTATCACAAACAAATCACAAAACACAACACAACACAAAAAACTCATCTTGAAACTAGTCAAGTCATAAATAAGTTATCTTGTAAAGCAAGAACATGTGAAAAGATGAAAATGATGTTCTAACTACAAGTCATGTGAGCAATGAAGAAAACTCATGAAAAATCATACCTAGAAGATGCTAGATGATGTATGAATCATGAAAGGATGATGGGTGTTAGTGTTTTGGATGGTAAAAATTAAGTCTTGATAACTTTGCTTTGAAGACACTCTTTGACTCTTAAAAGTTGTAATTTTTGCTCTAAAAAAATAAGCCAAGGCTATCAAGACACACACACACACACACACACACACACACACACACACACACACACACACACACACACACATATATAAGATATATAAAAGACCTAGACAAAGTGAGGTCGTTTTGGGAAAAAAAAAAACGCTTCAACTTCTTGTCATGTGCATTGGTCGAGTAGTGCACGACCAGCGCACAAACTCTGTAAAAGTTACACTGGTGGCTATATTGGTCCAGCACTGGACGAGTAGCATAATGAGCGGGTAAGGGAACCAGCACATTGTACACAATGCACAAATCAAACACAAAAATGGTGCAAGTGTGAAAAGTGAAATACATACACACAAAAGGCAATGATCATATATGCATGCTAGAGAGGTGTGTGTGTGTGCGCAACTAAATTTCCTCAATTAAGAGTCAAGACAAGTAAGCTAACTTTCTTGAAGCACTTGAAATCGACAATGAGGTCCATTGGCATTTGAGGAGAATTCTTCAATCCTAAGCTACCCTTACATATTTGAACCCTATTGTGATTTTGTCAATGAAATAAGCAAATCAAAAAGTGAGGCATTTACAGAATTATTTTGGTTTCCGATTTGTGTTTTGGAGTTCAATTTGTGTTTGGGCTTGAAAGATATATATTTGAGTTTGTAGTTATTATCATTTTCTAAACATCTAGGTTTGAGAATTTTATTTTATTTTATTTTATTTTATTTTTTTTGAGATATTGTTTTGATTGATTATAGATGTTGAGTGTTGGAGTGAAGAATCGATGAATATAGGTTTGTAAAGATTAATGGTGATCTCCATCCATGGTGGATAAAATTGTTTTTGGGTGTAAAAGGGTTTCTTCATGGGAGTTTGGTGCAATTTTCTCTATATTTTTGAATTTTAGATTTAAAAGAGGATTCAAATTCTCTATTGAGCTGATCTTTAGGCCGACCTCAATACATCTGGTGACATGTGTAATTAATAGCTGAGATATATTTATATTATTTTTTCTCTTTCATTATCTCTAAATGCATATATTATTTTCAAGTATTTTAGGTCAGCACAACAAAGGATCTGAATCATTTTGAAGAACCACTCTTTCTTTTCTTAGCCTTCACTAAGATTCTCAGCTGAACTTTTCTTCTGCCGAATTCTATTAAATTTTTGGAAATCTAATGACATGTAGACATTAATAAATTGAATTGCGAAGATTTATTTTATTTTTATACCACCGGAAATTTCACATTTATTCCCAAACAAATGGATCAAAGCAAGAGTTTTCTTCTTGCTCTAACCCTCAGGATTATTTATACAAAACTCCACTTTTTTTTTTTTTTTTTTTTTTTTTTTTGAAGGAAACTAAGATTACAAACAGGAAAGGCAATCCGCCGAAACTAAGGAACCAGCACAGGGAGGGAAATCCTCCAGCCAAAACATGTCCTCAACACAGGAGAGACCGTTTTTAGCCAACACATGGGCTAAATGATTAGCCGTTCTAGGAGAGTAATTGATCGAAATACAATTAACTTGTAACAACAGATTTTGAATATCTAAAATGATAATACCAATTTCAGAATCCAGAGCTTTGCCACTGTTTATCCAGTCCACCACCACTTTGGCATCGGAGTCGATCATACAAGAAAATAGGAATGTATCCACTGCTAGCTGCAGCCCTCTTCTAATAGCTTCAGCTTCTGCCACTTGAGGAGAGAAAGAAGCCGTAATTCTTTGGGAGCTAGAAGCCATAACTTGGCCGTAATTGTTTCGAATAACAATGCCGAATCCTACCAAACAGCTGGCCATTTTAATTGTAGCGTCACAGTTGATTTTATACACTCCTGGATCCGGAGGAATCCAAACGGGACTTCTAACAACAGCAAGAACAGGCGCTAAAGTCACTGGAGTGCAGGCATTTTGATACTCAGTAACATAAGCATTAGCCCACTCCACAACATCAGTATCTAAGGAAGAAGAGGGATCATGTACCACCACATTTCGCATCGCCCAAATTTTCCAAAGACAAACACAAAACAGACCAAGATCTTTCTCTGATAAACAAGAATGGCAATGAAGAATGAAATCAAAAAAATTGATTTTACCTTTAAGAGAAACCGGCAGAATTTTGCACCAATAAGCACGCACAGTCTGAAGCTTACTGCAGCTCCAAAGACAGTGAAGAATAGATTCCGACTGTCTCCTACACAAAGGACAAAGCCTATTGACAGGAATTTTACGCCTCTCCAGGATTTCGTTAGAAGGAAGAAAATTGTTGCAGGCCTTCTATATAAAGAATTTAATCTTAGAAGGGAGGGGGAGCTTCCAAAGAGACTGCCACCAAGAAACAAAAATGCTATCAAGAGGACTGGAAGAGGAAGTACCAATAGCAGACCGAATATCACAACCCAACCGATAACCACTCTTAGAAGAATAGGAGCCTTTCTGCTCATAGTGCCATTGGAGGGAGTCTTGAACAGAAGTGTGACTAATGGGGATGCTAAGGATAGCAATGATATCATCTGCACAAAAGGCCGAATTAATCAAGGCAATATTCCAACCTCCAGAAGCTGAGAAAAGCTGATCCACAGTTGAGTTTTCTCCCAAAGTAGGAGGAGAAAAAGGCATGAAAGTAATTGGTCTCGGAATCCAGCGATCCTTGTAAATACAGATCGTTTTTCCATCACCGACCCTCCATCTAGTGCTTGCCACAATAATATCTTTCCCCCACATCAGACTTTTCCAAATATAAGAAGCTGAAGCCTTACAATCTGCATCTATGAAATCAGTATCAGGGAAGTAACTGGCTTTTAGCACACGAGCAGCTAGAGTATTTTTATTAACCATTAATCTCCAACACTGGTTAGCTAAAAGTGATTGGTTATGAATCTCCAAATTCCTGAAACCCAAGCCCCCTAAGTCCTTTCTATCACAGAGTCTATCCCAAGTACTCCAATGAATTTTCCTAGTTGAATCATTACTCCCCCACCAGAACCTAGCACAAAGCTGGTAGATCTCCTGGATACAACACTCCACTTAGTTCATGCCATTGGTACAAATGTACAATATATCTGTGAACTAAGAACAACTTAAGTTAAATTTGAAGCTCCATTAGCAACTTTAGGATCATACACTGAACTTGAAAAACCACGGTGATATATGTTCAACATTATTTAGGATTGTAAGCCCGTAAAAACCAAATTTCATTGGAGTACGTAAGATTTTCGTCGTGGTTTTGACCTTAACTAAGCAAAATCGATTATCAAACTCAACCAATACATTGTTGTCTGGTTAGTTATGCTTGGCAGGTTCTTAGTGATTTCAAGAACAAAAAGAATGTTATCCAACCCTATAATATTATCATGAGGTGTATATGTGTCAACAAAAGATTTTCCAACATGTGAAATTCGAAGAGTTTAGGATGCGGATATTGTCACCCATAAAACTAATCAGTACACCTATATCTAAAATTTTAAAAATAAATATTACTATAAGTACTCATCCTAATGCTATAATACTCTTATTGAAATTAATATAATCAAATCCTCTTTTAATGATGGTCCGATTTACTTTTGGAAATGTCTCAAATGTAGAAGCTTTATAAAAGGAAAGATGTAAAATTGGATTGTATATGGGGTCAAGATAATTTCAATATTGAATTCTCTTATATATACAACTATCTTAAAAACTAAAAATAAATAAATATACTTATTGATATCTATGACTATCTTTTTTTTTTTTTTTAAAAAAAAAGATTATTTTGTTTATTGATAAAGTTCATAACTAGATATAAAAGAAAAAAAATAAAAAATAAAATAAAACTTACCTTCTTAGAGCATCTCCAATGCAAAAGTGGCTTGCATACCAATAATTGTTGACATGGCAACAATGTCAAGAGACTTGCTTCCTATGTGGCATAAAAATAAACTTGATAGACGATCAACTCAAAATTTGATCTCCAATACTTCCATCTAAAACACAAGTTTTTAATGACATGTCCATATTTTTTTTCCTGTTTTATTTTTTATTTTATTTTCTTACCAAAAATATATGAAAAATTAATGTCAGTTTTAAATGTTTGCTGAGTCAACCTAAAAAATAGCTGTACAATAGACCGTCTGAAAGTGGACGGTTATGTTGACAATGTCTAATACTTTTTTTGCCACGTCAGCTTGAAGTTGAATATGCACGGTTGCATTGGAGACACAATTGTTAACATAATATCTATTTATCCTATGTGACATCTCTTTTTTTCACAAGCCACGCTTGCATTGGAGATGCTCTTATGATCAAAGTCCTCTGATTTTTTATTTTTTATTTTTGATTACTTTGTTAGAGTTTAATTAAGGTTTATCATAAGAGTTTTTTATTTATTTATTTATTTATTATAAATATGTATATATATAGTCTTTCTACTGTCAATTCGTCTTGATATAAAATATATTAGGACGAAGAATGTGGACTATAGATTATGAAGAAGTTTTGACAAGTTTATACACTTTGAGTCAAAGTATGTAAATCTAATGATCCACATTCTTCGTCCTGATATATTTTATATCAGGACAAACTATATATATATAAATAATTTTTATATTGTCAGTTCATCCTGTTATAAAATATATCAAGATGAAGAATGTGGACCATTAGATTTTCATACTTTGACTCAAAATGTATACATTTGTCAAAACTTCTTCATAATCTATGGTTCACATACTTTGTTCTGATATATTTTATGTCAGGATGAACTGACAATAGAAAGACTATTCATATATTATTACATATATAGTTGAAGATATAAGTGTAGTTAATGTGTGTACATAGTATTTGGTTTATTTATAATTAAAGTAATTTGTCCTTAATGGTAAATTTCTATTGAGATACTTTTGTAATTATTTTTTTAAAATAAAATATGGGTGTACTAAATAGTTTTATAGGTGATAATATCGACACATAAGAATATAAATATTCAACTAACAGTCAACTAATATAATTAATTAAATGTCATTTATAAACTAAAAATACATTAAGTCAATAAAAAGATAAATAAAATAAAATAATTAATTAAAAAAAAGAAAAAAAAAAAGAAAAAAGAAAAAACTAATTCCATTGTACTTCAGTTGAGGATGATACGAGCTTGTTACATCTAAAGAAGCACTCAAAGCATTAACTACATTTCATAATTTTTTTATTGCAGTTTGAGAATTCAATTCCCTAACTTCTAGGTCCATTATATTAAGAAAAAATAGAGATGTTGTTCAACTATATTTGAATTTCAAGAAAATATATACAAGCAACAATAGAGTCATGTTATATTCGTAATTTCAGTAATTGTTAGTTTATGATATAAATGGGACCACGGATTTATATAGTGGTTTTTTGAAAGGTATTATCTTAATATTTTATTGAAATTATTAATTTATCCCATTGGACCAAGTCCGGACCGAAAAAAATTAGAGTGATGCTATTGACATATCCCTACCAGTCTATTTATACTCCACTTTTTAAAATTTTGATTTAATTAAATAAAATTAAATAGTTTTATTAGTTTTTTTTTTTTTTTTTTTGATTTATTTCCAAAACTATCAATTTTTCTTATTTTTCAAACTTCATACACCCTATCTCTCTCTCTGTATATATCTCTCTCTCACTTCCATTGAACAATTTTATTTTTATTTTTTTAGTTTTTTTTCTTCTTCTTCTTATTTCATGATGGTAAAGAAAAAAAGAATTGTTTAAACACACCAACAACTTGATATCATTATAAAGAAAAAGTTAACTTCAACTTATTTCTAAAGAATGAATTGTTTCTGGATGTTTGATATCATTCTCAGATAACTCTTGTAGATGATGGATATTACAATTTTTGCAGAAGCAAATTTTAGGATTTAAGAGTTGATTTTTTTTTTTTTTCAAAAAACAGATTACAAGAACGTGTTTTTTTTTTTTTTTTTTTTTTTTTTGGGAAAAAGAATGCAGGGTTTTATAATATTTACATTATAGAAGATTTTTTTTTTAATTACCTTAAATTGTATGTCCCTTTAAGTAATTTTGATAAAAGAAAAAAAAAAAAAAAGGAATGCTACATAATTAAAAAGTGGGAATATAAATAGACCGATAGGGGATGTGTTAATAGCACCACTAAAAAATTATTATATTATGGAATTTATTTATTTATTGAGTATTAATTTATAGAGATAGTACGATGTGGTAATGGGTGATCTGCGATGGATATTTATCAACATCACAAATTTTTAGTTAATACAGTATAACCCTTTTTAAAATAATTAATATCCCATCTAATCTCAAAGAATAACTATTATCCCATTTAAACGCTACCAAGCGTATTTGGGTCATCCAAGCATTTTGTTTTTTAAAACGTAAGTAAATAAATTGATGATAGAAATCGGCATTTTGTTATCACAATATAAGTACAAGAAGCAGTCATGGCATTGAACCAGATCAAAATTATGAATAAGTAGACCCTTTTTTTTTTCTTTTTCTTTTTCTTTTTCTTTTGACTTGATGTGTAAGTATACTTTGAATAGGTTAAAAACATCACCATAATTAGCTTGTAATTAGTGGAAGCATGGAAATAAAGAAATGGATGAAATGATGAGTTAAACGTCAAGGCAATGCTGCTCAGTTGTGGTTTAATTGAGAATTACGCATCCTTGATTTTCCTGTTTGGGATTATGGAAGATCTTATGAAATGAATATCCGATTAAATTAAAGCTTTTCCTTAATAAAATATGTTGGGCAGAATCATTTCTCCATCAACTTTTCTAAAATTTACAGTTCGTATACGTCTAATTAATAAATATATGCAGTCAGTGGGACATGAAATTGAAAACTTATAACCACGATATGTTTTTTTTTTTTTTTTTTTTTTTTTTTTAAATATATAAAATATTGGATTAATAAAAATATTAGAGAAAGAAGGTTACACTAAGGTCTTCATCAATTGTGTCACTGTCAGTCTGTCAGAATTCAACTAAAGCCATAAGCTAATCAATATATTTTGGCTCGGCTTATTAATTAGGTTATATGACTATTTTTTTTTTTTATATAAAAAAATATTACAATAATTTGGGTTTTGGAGATAGTAAAAGATTGAAGGTTACACTAAGGTCTTTATCGATTAGTATGAGAGGTTTAACCACTGGATCAACCTCATATTGTCTAGCTTATATGACTAATTAATTATATTTAAACCCATATTTAAATAACAATCAGGATTCTCTATAATGATATATATTAGGTAATTAATCTAATGCATTTCTTTTGATATATCATATGTGGTACGAGAACTCAAACTTAAGATATCGTCTTGTTGACATTATTGTTATTAAATTTTCTGATTTATTATATATTAACTGCTTAAATTGTTTAAATGAACCTATCATGACATATATATATAATCCTATTAACATTTTAGTGTAAATGCTTTTCCTATAAAAATGACACGAGTCATGATAATACTGAATTTCTATTCGGGACCGTTGACGTATGATTAATAGACAATTTGATATATATTTTTTTTGAAAGAAAAAAGCTTCATTCAAAACACAGAAAAACACAACGAAACATCAATTTCTTCTAGCTTACACAGCCAGAAGGAAAATTATGGTCCAAAGAATAGAACTGTTAAAACTAATTGACAATTTGATATTGATATATAAATTTATGAATAGAATTGAAATTTGTGGTTGATAGAATTTGTGCAGTCCACGTGAGTTTAGGGTTGGTTGGGAAGAATTATTGATTTGATTAACCATTTCACAATGTGATATGTCCCTTTATTTATCAACCATATCATTTCAGATATGATTACATTAAACTTGGTTAAGTGGATATATACCGACTGGGTCGATAATTAATTATTATCTGTAGACTAATTAACCATTTCACACACGTCATCATAATAAGTTATCAATTATATTTGCCAAATTTTCCAAATTGAGAACATATACAATTAGTCAATTACCAATCATGCCAGCCAACTTTGGCATTTTATTTATTTTTTGAATTTTAAAATTGCTTCTCTAAATCGACAAGGCTTCTTTTTATTGCTACTTTTATAGTATTTTTTTTTATATATATACCATACGTCCATTCATATGTGGTAGCGGCGAATCAAACTTAAGATATATTTGTCAGATCTGAATGAGCATTATTTATTACCAAATTACATAGAGTGGTTCATGGTTGTAAAGTTATAGTGTTAAGTTGATATTTTCTTAAAACAATTACTAGAGAACATTTTTTTTTTAATGATCCAAAACTAAATTTTCAAAAGATTTAAATATAAATTTGAGTTTCTTAGAAACTATTTAAATACAATCTCATTTTTTTAAAAGAAAAAAAGTCAAAGGTTTCTATAGTTTAAAACTTTAGACTAAATTTTAAGAATCTATAGAAATAATGGTTTTGTTCTAATCAAGAAATTAGAATCCCATGTGCCATTTTATTTTAACTAAGAAATATTTGAAAGTTGGATGAATATGATATGATTTATTTATTTAGGGTAAAGGATTTACTTGAGCAAACCTCAAACCTTACCATGTGTCACATATTTTTGAACTTATTATCACAACAATTTTTAAGTTACTTTTATAGTTTTATTTACAAAAAGAATATTGTTTATTATATATGGTACAAACTGACAGAAAGAAAATACAAAATAATTAAATTGACGAAAATACAAAATATTATAGTTTAATAAGATCTTCAGATATAAAATAACCAATTGTGCCACTGGATTCTATTCTTAAAACATAAGCGTAGTTAAGTTGGTAGTTGGTAGTTGGATGAGCTTGGGGTTTAAGTAAATGACTCCCAAGTCAATAACTCGAATCCTACCGATAGCGAAAGCCCTAGATGTATGCTTTGCTCAATAGTTTAAATAAGATCTCAGATATAAATAAAAAAGGTTTTTTTTTTTTTCCTTTGTTTGAGGCCCTAAGGAAAAAAAAACCATGGCTATTGGGAGAAGTATAGCGAGAGAAAGATATCATTATTTAGAAAATTATTACAATTACACACTCAATATTCTCTCTCAAACCTCAAATCTCAATTACAACCGAACCCTGCTCATAGCTCTCTCTGGGTGTCCCCCCGATTATCCCTTAGGTTTCCCCTTGAATATCTGTATCTCTCTGGATATCTCTCAGATCTCTCTCCGAATTGAATATTTCATTAGATATCATGTTTCCTGGTGTTTGCTTCGTGTTCCAAGGATAAGGCACCTTATTCATAAATTGAAATTACTTGGAGTCATCACAACATTCTTAGAGTCAAAGTAATATTCTTGGAACTAAAGTAAGCTTCTTCGACCATTTTCACCTAGTTGAATTTTGTTTAAATAACATGAGCATACGAGCCAATTTCCAATAAGATTAGAGAATAAAATAATTTCATTTTTATATTTAAAAATTATCTTCTCCTCTTCTTTTTCGTTTTTTGTTCTCATTTACCAATAACATCCCTCATTCAGTCGAGGTTAGCTAAAAAAACAAAATGAACAAAAGATAAAAAGGGAATAATTGTAACAAACTTTAATAGAGATTTAATTAAAAAAACTTGTAGCTAGTTATAAGATTTGAATGCAATTAAAACCACAGGTGGTGAGTTTAGAATCTTTCGATTAATATAAAATTTTATTATCAATGCAAGAAGAGATGAGAACTCATATATAGCAGCCAGTTTTGGCACGACAAGAATGCTGCCGGTTGTTAAGTTCACCAAGTTTGACATTAAAAGAATGATGCACATGCTCTCTCTATATACTCTAACTCCATTAAAAAGTTGAATAGTTGTAGCATTTCACACACCAAATGTCTCCAATTTTGGCTCTAAATTTTTTGCATGCATGCAATCTTATTGATGCCACATTGCCACCCACCATGTGCACTCTCTCTAACTTGTCGGTGAAAATATATAATCTACACAACCAACCAAACAATGCCTTCGATGAACCTAGTTATTACATACATATATATATATATATATAAACTTGTCCGGAATCAACAATAATAAATAATTTAATTACATTAAATAATATAATATATCTTGCAAATCTGTTTACAAAGCATAAAATCCTGTGTTTTTGTCTTGAACAGGGTGCTAAATCATATTTAATCAGAGAAGCAATGAATTTAATAATCAAAATATTCTCTGACAAATACATCTCAGTGCCTCATAACAGCTGATCCTAGGTTTATTCTACCTATGGCAATACACACCATGTGAACTCCAAATTTGGAACCCATTTCATTAAATTCAAGTTAAACAACCTGATCAATTTATTAATTAATTTCAATTATGGTTTAGGGAGAAGAGACAATGATATAATAACAAATGCTAGAGGGCAAGGTAATTAAATATTTTTTAAAAATAAATAAATTGGGATCCACACAATTGAGAATCATCAATTATATATATGGCATAAAATTGTTTTATCATATTTAGTACTTACAGTATAGGATAAAATGAGTTCAATAATCCACATCTGGAAAATGTTACTGAAAATATAAAAGGGCCTGAAAGGTATGTGAAAAGATCACATGAATGCTATTTTAATTAGGGTGTGAGTGTGGAGGAATCAAGTAATTTAAGCATAATGAGATCTAACTGGATAATAATGACAAGTCAGTTTTCTACATTTGGACCCTAAACTGACAGTTTACTCGTGGAGGAAATGTGTCATGACTCGTGAGTTTGATTATTATTATTATTATTATATTATTACTATTACTATTAATAATTATTATTGTTTTTTTTTTTTTTAATATTACAATAATTTGGGTTTAAATAGGGGGACAGACTCGAACTCATAACCTCATGGTGTAGGTATGAGAGGCAAACCACTTGGTCAACCTCATATTGTAATTATTATTGTTATTATAGCACATAATTTTCTTCATCCTATATATATATATATATATATCTAAGTATTACAATAGGTTAGGACTTGCTGAGATTAAAAAGTACATGTTCAATCTGGATATTTAATCTCACACCACACCGAAGAAAACTCGTCACATATGGTTGTAAAATGCATATGATGAGACTTGAACCCCACTACTTAAGTATAATGGGAGGAGCACTATCACTTGTGCCAAGAGATGATGTTCTTCATCGTTGTTTAATCATATTAAAGGGTTAAAAAAGTTTCTATCACTCTTTACTCCATTACTTTTAAGACTAGCACCAACTTAATAACTTAAACTTAAATAACAAATAAAGTGTGTTTCTAACAAGAATACCCTTAAAACATAATCATAAAAATAAGTCTCATGCTTTTTTTTTTTTTTTTCAGAAACTTATTTTGGTATTTCCTAGACTTATTTGGGTATTTCTGAGTCATATTTTGTATTTCCGAGACTTATTTTATATTTTCAAGACTTATTTTGTAATTTATAAGACTTATTACGTATTTGTGCAAATTCCAAAACTTATTGGGCAAAATATAAAATTTTCCAATTTTTTTCATCTTCTTCATCGACCGACATGGAGATCTATTAGACCTCTAATGATCTCCATAGAGATCAAAAATATCTCAAGATCGGAGGTTCGACCTGCATGGAGGTCTGTTAGCTAGACTTCTAATTGAGGTTGAATGACTTTGACCTTTAATGACCTCCATGGAGGTCGAACAAACCTCTAGACCTCCAACCTCCATTGATGGATGAGATCCATAGGTTCTCCATCCATGGAGATTTTTGAAAGAAAAAAAAAAAAACTGAAAAATGGTAGAAAAGGTAATAAAAAGAAGAAGGTGTGGGTATTGTTTTCTATTTGTGCCATTTAAACTCAGATTATTAATCTACTCCAATCCTAAAAGTCACTGTGGATTTGGTGTTATTTAGATCTATTTCCACTCATATTAAATTGTATTAAATCTCTTATAAAGAAGCTAAGTTGAGATTAGTCTAAAGATAAAACTCTCGTATTCTTTTTCTCTGACTCTCAAATTTTTCTAGTAATATTTTACGCACTATCTTCTTCTTTTGAGAATTTTTATTCATTGAATTTATTGCCGTCTAAGTTCATTGATATGAAAACTTCAAACAATTCCAGCATGAAAGACAATTTACATGAATTCATCTAGTAACCAATGGCCACTTGTCTTGGTGGTTAGAGTCTCCCAAGGGATGCTCTACCACCAAGGTTCAAGCCTTGCTTTGGTATGTATATATATTAATTTGTCCCACCTTGGCTATTAAACCCAAGTGTAGCTAGTGGTGGCACCGGTTTGTTTTCGGTTCGAAACCGCCGGTTTCGGTTTTTTGGCCACCAAAAACCAAAACCGAAACCGAAACCGGAACCGCTGGTTTGGTACCGGTTTGGCGGTTTCGGTTTCGGTTTCGGTTTTTTTTTTTCCCAATTTTTTTCTCAAATCCCAATCAATATTAATTCTTCCCAATCATAATTCCAATGAACAAATTTTTAAATAAAAATACATTTACAAACACTTTCCATTGAAGTATTTAAGTAGTTCACAATGTTTAGAAGAAAATAAATTGACATTTATTAATAAATACAACTTTACAATTTCACAAAAAATAAAAATAAAATTAGAAATTGGCCTTGAAGGCCTGAATTCAAATATACAATATTACAATGTAATAAAGTTAAATTTTTTTTTAAAAAAAAATACCAGCCTTACACTTAATTTTTTACCACAATTAAGCTACCTACGTATCCTCCATCAATGTAGAGGAATCAAAGGCCACGTAGTTCTTTTACCTTTAATTAGTTGCTTGGTGTTGGATGTTGGAAGTTGAAATGGAATCTATTCATTGCCTTCCGTTCCCGTGGTTTGTTCATCTTTGAAGAAGTCGTTCACTATCTCAGGCTGGAGTTCTTGTTGTCTATATTTTGCCTTTGTCCAATCATCAACACACACCTGGATTTCAAGTGATTGTGGAGACATAGATGATCGTCTTGGGTCCAAAATATTTCCACACTAAATTCTTGTTCCACAACAACTGTAGAAACCGACATTCTAAGAATTTGTTTGGCAATAATAGCCAAAATTGGATAATCCTGTTGATGACTCTTCCACCAAGCCTGTAGACTAAATTCTTCATCTTTAAATTTATAAGTGTCTTGTAAATACCGGTTAACCTCAGATTCCGTTAAGGATGAAGAAGATGTTCGTAATTTTTTGGTTCTTTGGGAAAACAGTTGATCCCCTAAACCCCTTAATTGAAATTTTACAAAATTACTAGTACCACTAGATGTGGGTTGGGGTTGTGAAACCGGCACATTCAAAGACGGACCATACATTCTAAGATATTCATCGTATAATTCATAAAGCAATTTCTTAATAATCACAATACTGAAGAACATTAACTTCTAAATCTAAACATTTGTAATAATTAGCTAAATAATCCTGCAAACATTCAAATTTAAAGCGTGGATCTAAACATGGTGCAAGTAAGTAAATATTTGAAATCTGCCCATAATATTGTAACCATTTTCTCCTCATGGCAGCAACACATGTACTCAATTGAACATAAAAATCACAAGCATTGAATGCACTAATAATATTAACACTTTGAATAAGAAATAAATGAGTACTGAGATAGTAAACACTAGATAAAACGGTGGTAGCATCATTAAAAACACATAACAATTCAAGAATTTTTATACATACATCCCAATGGTTCAATTGAAGAGAAATTGAAGGAATATTATAAGTAATAAAAAAAACTAATAAATCCCTATATTCAACACTTTCACTAAGTAACTTATAAGTTGAATTCCAACGAGTGGTAATATCTCGAGAAAAGTTTTTGGGATGCATATTATTCTGAGAGCAATATTTTAACCATTGTTTCTAGATTTTGTTATGCTTCTAGATATAGTTTATACTATCTCTAATTGGTCTAACAAAAGTATAAAGCTCTGCTAATTTAGCTTGAACACACAAATTTAAAACATGACATGCACAACGTTGATGAAATAATTTACCCACAAAATAGGGATTGCACAAATCTTGTAACATAGGAATAGATGTGGTATTACTTGTAGCATTATCAAAGCCAATAGCAAAAATTTTGTTTAGGATATTATACTCTTGAAAAATGATTTTAAGGAGTTGAAAAATATTTTGAGTTGAATGCGAGTTATCAAAAACAGGAAATGCAAGAATTCTTTTTTGCATGTCCCAATCATTGTCCATATAATGACATGTAACACCCAAATATGAATGACTACCAAAATTATCGGTCCATATGTCGGCACATATGGAAACGCGACCTTGAAATTCAGAAAAAAAATGTTTTCAATTTGTTTTTTTTTCTTCTATAAATGCCATTTAGTGTACGTGTGAAAGTGGATCTAGGAACACGTTGCATTGCAGGATTTAATGCATTTTGACAATAATTAACAAAACCTACTTTCTCACCAAAACCAAAAGATAAGTGTTCAGTTGCAACCATTAATCCTAATTGGTCTCTATTTTTTTTTCAGACGTGTAATGAAATAATTGATTAGAAGAGGTTGCGTACTTGGAGATTTAGGATTGGTTACTCGCCACCACGTATTCAGACGGGTGATTTTTTTTTTTTTTTATATATATATATGGGTCCAGAACGTGCCATATCCAAAGTTTCTTCCAACCTTGTATGATCTGGTGCAGTAATTGCACTGGATTTGGAAGCCATTATATAACTTAGTTTTCTTCGCACTCTGAAGAGTTCGGACTTCATCGGCTTTTCTTCTTCACATTCACCTGCAAAAAAATCATCCGAAGAGGCTTGGGGGGTTAGATAGATTTTCATTACTATTTGGGGTATTTTGAACGGGGTCGAGTCCGTCGAACTCGGGAATTATTAGAGGGGGATTAGGAGTAGAAGGGGGATCAGATCCAAACCGATCTTGAAGGAACTGGTGAAAAGTCACATTGTTGTAACTGACAACATCACCAATATCTTCCAACAAGTTTTGCATTAGACCCTTTCTTTTGTTCACATTTCTTGAACTATCTCCCCCACTTGCCATTGAAAAGTTAATAATAAAAAAATATAGAGTAAAAAAAAAAGATGATTGAAAAAAAAATATATTGTTGGAATAAGAGTGGTAAGCAAGTAAAAATATATATATATGATTGAAAAAAATATATTGTTGGGATAAGAGTGGTAAGCAAGTAAATATATATATATATATATATATGAGAGAAAAAAATTATATTGTTGAAATAAATATTGTAAATCAATTTGATGATTGAAAAAATAGTAGATATTAAAAAATATAAGCAATAATTTATAAATGAATGAGAATTAAATAAATTGTAGAATGTAGAGAGAATTGAGAATTTGAGATTGAGAGAAGTTGAGAGAATGAGAGTGTGGTGTGAAGAATAATGATGGGGGTGGTGGTGGTGGGGGACACGCTGCCACGTGGCAGCGTCTGATTGGTGGATTTTTTTTGTGCCAGTCAAAATGGTGGTGGAATATATATATATTTTTTATACTGAGCCAGTCAGATGTCAGAATAGTAAATTTTTTTAAAGACGCTGCCACATGGCAACGTCTGATTGGTGGGTTTTTTTTTTTTTTTACTCAGCAAGTCAGAACAGTAATTATTTTTTTTTTTAAAAAAAAAAACGCTGCCACGTGGCAGCGTCTGATTAGTGGAATTTTTTTTTTTTTTAATAAACTGGCGGTTTAAACCGCAGTTTAAGCCGGTTTGGAGGAATCCCAAACCGAAACTGAAATCGGAACCGAAACCACCAGTTTCCAAACCAGAGGTTTTGGTTCCGGTTTGGCCTATCCGGTTCTAATTAAACCGTGGGCAAAACCGACGGTTTACCGGAACCGTGGTCACCACTAAGTGTAGCTATTAAAGTCTAATCTCGTCAAGTTCCGGCAATTGTTGTAATTAAAAAAAAAAAAAAAAAAAAATTTCATCTAGTAATGATGAATATATAAATGAAAAAAAATAAATAAAAGATATGCTCGAAACTTCTAAAGCGAAGTGACAATCTTCTTATCTAGTTTTCTGTTTTCACTGTTTCGTGACAAAATATGCCTGAGAAAGTACAACTTCAAGTCGAATTTCAAATTGTAATCAAATTAGGGGTGGTTTATTTTTATTTATTTTTAATTCAATTAACACTTAACATTTTAATTGGGCTTATTAATTTGTTTTTGTGTTTTTAAGTTGTCAACAAAACTTTAAAACAAACTTCAAATAAAAATAAAAAATCTTCACTTTTTACTTGATTTCAAATTACTGAATCATTTAATATAATTTATTCCAAAACTATATATGGTAGATACTATATTTTCAATTTTATACCATGTAAATATTTTTCTTTTAATTTATTATTTATGATAAAAAAGAAACTTTTAAAACAAACAAACTCTCACTATATTCAGATGTGAAAATATAAAATAAACTTAAACATATCATTAAAACTTCAAATTTCAGGTTTCAACCCATATTCAGAGGAAAAAAAAAAAAAAATGTCCCCCAAGATTTAGACCATTCTTTCTTTATGCGAATTATCATTATTTTACTGTTTTTTTTTTTGTGAAAAGAAAAAATAGTAGCAATTAGTTACTTGATTATATTTTATTTCAAAAAAATATATTACTTGATTATATTGAATTGTACTAAAGATTTAAAATTTACCTTAAAAAAATAAAAGGGGCGGGTCAGTATTCAGTCAAAAAAAAAAAAAAAAAAAAAAAAATGTCCCCTAAAATTTCGACCATTTCTTTCTTTACGCGAATTATCATTATTTTACTGCTTTTTCTAGTTTATTGCTAATTGTTTTTTGTGTGAAAAGAGTAGTCATTAATTACTTGATTATATTTTATTTAAAAACAGAATTTACTTGATTATATTGAATTAATGAATTGTACTTCAGAAAAAAGAAAAAAGAAAAAAAACAGGAGGGTTATGGTGGTGGTGATGTAGGATTAATGGGGTTGGGCCAGGATTGGGCTGACTCATGAACTCAAGTGTACTTTTTGTGTGGGACCTACAGGAATGCGTGTTGGTGGGGTCCTATGGGCCACCTCGCCCAAGAAGCCCGGACAGATCGGGCCCATCGAAAGGAACAGCTGACGTCCTCTTCAGTCTCCATATATGGTTTTCCCCACATGAATGAGGAGCGCGTCAGCCACACACTCTTGGAAGTTGGAAGTTGGAACCTATTTAAATGATAGACTTTTTAATAATAAAAAATAATTTGACACAAATCGGGTAAAGAGTCTATCAAGATCCGATGAGATTAATTATTACAAACACATAACGAAATGCAACTCCAACTACAAATGATGAGTTTTCCCACACTTTACCATTTATTGTGCAACTGGAACAGCCATAATAGGCTTAAATTAAAAGATGATGTTATTTACAAGAAGAGGCAGCTACGTGAAGCTTATAACAGTAATTATGGTGGATCCTGGGACAGAGTTCAATGTATAGAATCCCAACTTGATAGTCTTTTGGAGACAGAGGAAAAATATTGGAGGCAACGTTCTAGAGTGGAGTGGCTCAAATGTGGAGATAGTAATACACGGTTCTTCCATATGAAAGCTACGGCACGGAAGAGTAGGAATTTTATTCGGGGCCTCCGAGGAGATGATGGTCTTTGGCAGGAGACACAACAAGGTATGGAACATATTATTTTCAAGTTTTATAGTGATCTTTTCACATCTAGTAATCCTTCCCCTTTGAATATTAGCTCTGTGACTGAGAGTTTGCTGCCTCGTCTATCTCCTATTATGAGTGATTTTTTAGATTCTGATTTTACTGAGGAGGATATTAAACAGGCAGTTTTTGGTATGGGTGCTTTGAAGGCACCGGGTAGTGATGGTCTTCCGGCGTTATTTTATCAGCACTTTTGGTCTACTGTTGGTCCGTTTGTAGTAAGGGCTTGTATGGATTGTTTGAATAAGGGGAGTTCTATGGAAAAAATGAATGATACTTTGATTGTCCTTATTCCTAAGAAGAAGATTAGTGAAAGTGTTTCAGATTTTAGACCTATCAGTTTATGTAACGTCATTTATAAAATTATGGCGAAGGCTATTGCGAATCGTTTCAAGATGGTTTTAGGTGAGGTTATTTCAGAATCACAGGGAGCTTTCATTCCTGGGCGTATGATTACTGATAACATTATAGTAGGTTTTGAGTGTTTGCATAGGATTAAGAGGAGGAAAAGGAAGCGGGGGTCGATGGCTTTAAAGTTAGATATGTCGAGGGCGTTTGATAGAGTTGAATGGAATTTTGTGGAGGCTATGATGCGGGTGTTGGGTTTTTCCAATAAATGGATTAAACTAGTTATGCATTGTATTTCTTCCGTGTCTTATTCGTTTGTTGTTAATGGTAATACCTGTGGGCATATCAAGCCGTCGAGAGGATTGTGCCAAGGGGATCCTCTTTCCTCTTTTCTCTTCATTTTATGTGCGGAAGGTTTCTCTAATTTGATTAACAGTGCTATAGTTTCGGGTGAGCTTCAAGGCTTCCAGTGTAGTAGTAATGGCCCAATTATCTCGCACCTTTTGTTCGCAGACGACAGCCTTTTATTTGCCAAGGCGACAGGCTCGAACGGCAGGATTATTAAGTGTATTCTAGAGAAATATGCTAGGGCTTCAGGTCAAGTTATTAATTTCGATAAATCTGCTGTGTGCTTTAGTCCTTCTTTAGTTGAGCAAGATTGTGTGGATTTGGCTGCCATCTTGGGTATTAAGGTGGTTACTTGTCATGAGAAATACCTGGGTTTGCCGTGCTTTACTGGGAGGAAGAAAAAAGAAATATTTTCAGTTATTGTGAGTAGGATTTGGGATAAGGTGAAAGGGTGGCGGGACAAATTTCTCTCAGCTGGGGGTAAGGAGGTGCTGCTCAAGGCAGTCATTCAGGCAATTCCTTCGTATACAATGAATTTATTCCGCTTGCCGAAGGGTCTTTTAGAGAACATTTATCGCCTTTGCGCAAGATTTTGGTGGGGAAGTAATGATACTACTAGGAAGATTCATTGGTGTACTTGGAAGAGGTTATGTGAGAGTAAAGAGAAAGGGGGTATGGGATTTAAAGATTTAGAGAAATCTAACAAAGCATTATTAGCTAAACAATGCTGGAGGTTACTGTCTAAATCAGGTTCTTTAGCGGCTCGTGTTTTAAAGGATAGTTATTTCCCTGATGTTGAATTTTTAGAGGCTGAAATGAAACCTGCAGCTTCTTTTATTTGGAGAAGTTTGATGTGGGGGAAAGAGGTTTTGGATGCTGGCACAAGATGGAGAGTTGGGGATGGTACTCATATCAAGATTTATACTGACAAATGGATCCCTAGACCTATTACTTTCAAGCCTTTGTCTTCTCCAATTTTGGGTATTCAAGCTACTGTCAATCAGCTCATTAATTCTTCAGGAGCTTGGGATATTGGTTTGCTCAATTCTAATTTTTGCATAGAGGATGTGGAGGCAATCCTCAGTATCCCGATTGGTAGTGGCAGCTTGATGGATTCCATCCAATGGCATTTTGATCCTAGAGGCTGCTATTCGGTGAAGTCTGGTTATCAGGTTCAGTGCTCTCTTACTGCTCTGCCATCTTCTTCTAATTCTGATCCTTTTGCTCTGTTATCTATTGATTGGTGGAAAGCTCTTTGGAGGTTTAAAATTCCTTCTAAGGTGAAGATTTTTGTGTGGAAAACATGCAATGAAATGTTGCCTTCTTTTCAAAATCTTGTTCGCCGTAAGATTCCAATCGATCATCTTTGCCCTATTTGCAAGAGTAAGAAGGAGTCTATTTTTCACAGCCTGTGGAGCTGCAAGAAGTTGCATTTACTGCGTCTTTTTTGGTCTCCAAAGTTACCAGGTATTAATATGAATATTTCCCATTTCTTTGAGTTTATGTTGGTATGCTTTTCTAGTTTGAAGAGTGTGGATATGGAGCTTTTGTGTATATGTTTGTGGAAGGTTTGGTCATTGAGGAATGTGGTAGTTCATGATCCTTTAGCTTTTAGAGAAGTAAATGTGGTAGAGTGGGCGCAGATTTATATTTCAGAATTCCAAGGGGCTGTTGCTCGAAGAACTAGTGCTGCTGAAGCTCTGCCTATTCGACTACCTATTTGGAAGCCTCCAGACCCTGATTTTTATAAGGTCAACTGTGATGCAGCTGTGGATATTGTTGGCAATCTGATTGGTGTGGGTATTGTCATCCGTAATTTGAATGGTCAGGTGATGGCCTTCTAGCTCTCAGAGAATTGTGGCCACTTTTTCTCCTCAGGTAGCGGAGGCAGTAGCAATCCTTCGCAGTCTTCAGTTGGTCATCGATTCGGGTTTGTTTCCTTGTGTGTTGGAATCAGACGCGGAGGTGGTTGTTAAATGGATCAACAACAAGGGTCCTATTTATTCTGAAATTGGAAATGTTATTTCTGATATTCGTGGGTTGTTGCATCTAGCTCGTTGTGTGTCTATTAAGTTTATCCCTAGAAATGCTAATTAGGTGGCTCACATATTAGCTAAAAACAGTCTCTTTTGTGTAGAGGATCTGTTTTGGCTGGAGGAGTTCCCATCCTGTATTGGTTCCATTATCGCGGCTGAGAGTCGTGGGTGTTTGTAGTTTGTTTGTATTAGTTACCTTTATCAAAAAAAAAAAAAAAAAAAAAACTCCTATCATTGAAGATTTTAAATGAACCAGAAGTGTACAACTACTTTACTAAAATTTGTTGTTATATAAGAATTTTATCTTATCTTATCTAATCTCTTTTTTATCTTTTAAATTTATTGTATTCTCTTATAAATACGATTTGCTTTGTCAGAAATAAAATGATGAATTAATTTGGCTATCAGCTATGTGTTAGTCTTTTATGACTTTTGGGAGGTTTTGGTTTCCCTTGAAGCAAACCAGCATTTTATTTTTGGTTCGAAGAAACGTGCTCGTATCAATTGGTATCAAAGTCGGTCCGTGGTGAACTGCATACAATCTTGCTGTTTAGGAGCAAAGAAATCGGCAACAATTTATAGGCTATATTAAGATGTGTTAATATTATGTATGGGCATAATATTATCGCATCGAATACCGATAATCCGGTGACGGGTGAGTGTCGATATGTTGGCCAACATGGATGTTGACTCGGAAGCGTGGTGAAATGTTATGATTACATTTATTTCAATTTTTTAAAAAAATATAGATAAATGTTTGTTTTAGATTTAAATTTGATTTTTTTTTTTTTTTGTTATATAGGATTTTTATTCTATCAAATCTCTTTGTTATCTTTTAAATTTCTTTATTCTCCTATAAACATGACTTGCTATGTCAATAATAAAACAATGAGTTAATCTGGCTATCATCTATTTGTTAGTCTTATATGACTTTTGGAAGGTTTTGGTTTCCCTCAAAGCAAACTAGCACTTTATTTTTGGTTCAAAGAAACGTGCTCGTATCAATATTTAAATGGCACCAATGGACTAAAATACCCTTATTTCCATCTTTTATTGCGTTTGTGCCATTTTTAGATTTATTTTCTTTTCAAAAACCTCCATTGATGGAGGACCTCCATAGGTCCTCCATCAATGGAGATGAAAGACCTTCATTGGAGGTCAATTTGGAGGTTGAAATTGGTCTCCAATGGAGGTCTCGATAAAGAAGATGACCAAATTTTTTTTTAGAAAATTTCATTTTTGCCTAATAAATCTCGAAAATTGTAAATATACCTAATAAGTCTCGAAAACTACCTAATAAGTCTTAAAAGTTAGAAAATAAGTTTCAGAAATATAAAATAATTATCGAAAACACTAAAATTAGTCTCAAAAAAAAAAAAAAAAAAAAAAACACACACACACACAAGACTTATTTTTGTGAGTGTGTTTTAATGGTATTTTTGTCAGATCCACAATTTTGGTTATATTAAGACTTTAAGTTATTAAGTTGGTGATAGTCTTAAAACTAGGGGTGACAACGGGTCGGATCGGGGCCGGATCGGCTCACCCGAAACCCAAAACCCATTTTTTACAGGTTGCCCCAAACCCGACCCGTAACCTGAACGAGTTTTCAATTTCTACCCTAAACCCGATCCGATTGGGTCAGGGGTGTTCCAAACCTGACTCGAATGACCTGATTCGTTTTATCATTAAAAAAAAATAAAAATTCTCAAACCATTAAATATACAAATTATTTTACAATATGATTGAATTTTAGGACATTGACTTAAATTTTAACATTAAATTAATATATATATATATACAATTTTTTTTTTCTTTTTTATTGGAAATTTAAATATACACTTAAATACAAACATACACCATAGAAATATTTTTTAACATACACTTAAAATTCATACATAAACTTAAATTTAATAGAACACAACATCTAATTTTAATAAACTTTAAATTCAAACATAAAATATGATTAGGTAAAGAGATAAAGAGATTAGAGATTTGTTTTTCCCTTTATATTTTTATATTTTAAAAAATAATTATATAAATACTGGGTCAAACGGGGCAGGTCGGGGCATAAGGGGTTGACCCATACCCGGTCCGATAAAAACCGGGTCAAAAGAGTTTGACCCAAACCTGACCTGAGCCCCGTTTTAAGTGCTCCAAACCCGCCTCAAATGGATAGGAGCCCCGCTGGTTTGGAGCGGGTCGGGGATTTTTGCCGTCCCTACTTAAAACTCACTCTTTAAAGAGTGCTATTAAATTTTCGAACCCATATAAATTCCTACAACGTAGTGAATGTTATTGTGATTGGGTTTCTTTATTATTTTAAAGAATTATATCTTGATAGTGGTTCCCTCAAAACAGCTAATTAGAGTGTGGTTCTCTCAAATCAACAAATCGTATATTTCATTATTATCCAATTTTTCCTAAATTTTGAAAATTGCCAAAAATCCATGTTTCTAGAATTTGTGATCATATCAATTGGTATTAGAGCTGGTTAATTGGGGACAAGCTTGGGAATTATGGAGACACGCTTAGAGAAGATCGAGCCAAAGGTGCAATCTCTCATTTTGGGTTAGCGACAAATATTAGAAAAGTTGTCAGAATTGATCCAAAAGATGGGAATGTAGGTGGAGCAAGCAAAGGTTCAATTGGAAGATCAAGACCAAAGAATCAAAATTATATACAGAAACAAAATTGTAGCAGTTTCAAGTACATCTAGTCATCCATAGACAATTCAAATTCGAAGAAATGATGATTATTATAATTAGGTGTGCTTGAAGGGACCAAATAAATTATTTTACATAGTGAAGTCTGACACAAAAGTTACTAAAGATTTTGAGGTCTCGAGTTGGGAAGATGATGCTTCATCTATCTTTGAAATGAAATTTTTTGGATCATTATCGATGTCAAAATATTTCAAGCATGGAAATGGTAAAGAGGTTCTTATTAAGCTAACAAGTTTTGATATTAATTATATCTTAAGTGTGGTTTTAGCTATAACACACTGCATACGAAAAGTAAGATTTCAGTCTCAAATTAATCCCGTTTTAAAGATTCTTAAAAAGAGAACGAAACAAATCAACCACACTCAGTTCATCCTTGAGGACAAGGATGGTTTCAACGGGGATGGAATGTTATGTGCCTATTTTATGGGATGTTAGTGATGTAGTGAATTAGTGGATTTCAAATAAATCTCCTATATTTTATATACTTTTGTTACATGTACGTTAAAATTGATAGTGGTTGTCAGTTGTAGGTGTAGTTACTACAAGTAGTAGGTGTTTTAACCGAAAATTATCACTGAGGTGAATTTCCAATTAACAACTTTGATGATTAAAATCGGGTGGATTACAGTCGGAGAGATATCAAGTAGTTCAATACCTATGGATTCTCAGTAAAAAAGGTTAAGCACTACGAAGAAGGTGAATAAAATAACTTATCAATAGGATCGTATTCCAAGCTTTTTATTGATCATAAACATATAACGAAAATACAATGAGTATTGTATATGGCTATGGTGATAAAGATATAACTCAGATGGCGATGATGGTGGTGGAGCTCTCGTACATGTCGATAAATAGAAAAACGAAAAATAGAGTTTTGCATTCAAAGTTGCGGCCTCTTTTCTATATAGTAGCATGTCATATATATATATATATATAGTCCCCGTGCCTGATGAACACTCCTCTAAATTCAGTCTAGTGACCTAGGATTTTTCGGGGCATTTCCTGATGATTGGCGAGAAGATAGTTGCTTTCCTTTTAGGAATTAAGTGATCCCTTCTTTTACGGAATTTGATAGAGTTGACTCCTCTTTCAAATAGAACTCTCGAGTGGTGGGAAGGAATCAACTTCCTTGTTATCAAAACGATGGTGTTTTACTGTCCTTTTGTGTGGCTTGATCTTACCTTAGTACTTGGTAGTTGATTAATCTGATACTTACCGCTGGATTAGCTGGCCTATGTAGGATCAGGGTATATGGGCATCTCGCTTCCTAGTTGATCATTATATTCAGTATAAACATACTGGGGTACAAAAAGCATCGAGGTATCAGGATATCGGGTTAATACGGTAGCGAGATACTAGGACTTCAGCAGTAATGGTGTCCTTATTAACTTGGTTTCTGTGTCTTTTGGTATCTCGAAGCTTTTAAGAAACCCCAATCTTGGTCTGGACCGACAGATGGCGTGTTTTGGCTAATTTCTGTGGCGAGGTACCAGGATGCCCTTCCTTCTATTCGGGTTCTTCCCTTGTGTAGATAGAAAATTCTTCTTTGAACCCCTGTCCTTTTAGGCAGTTAACAGTAGGTTTAGTTGTTCATTATAATTTATAAGTCCTTAATTGTAGGTATTTTGTTTAGTGTCAGTTAACTGTGTTTGTTTAAATCCTATGCGTCGTAGAAGACAATGTAGTGAATATTATTGTAATTGGGTTACTTTATTAAATTAAAGAATTCTGTCTAGAGAGTGGTTCTCTCAAAACAGCTAACCGGAGAGTGATTCTCTCGAATCAACCAATCATATTATTTCATTATTATCCAATTTTTCCTAAATTCTCAACATAGCTAAAAATCCATATTTTCAGAATTTGTGATTGTATCATTCACACTTTTATATGTTTTATAAGAGATTGTTGTTTCTTTCTCTGCTCACTTTTTTTGCCTTTTAGAATTGACCAAGCAAAACACATTAGACTAAATTGAACCTTAGAGGGTTACCATTGGAATCATGGCTCTCTTTCATGAATTATGAGTAACTTTCTTCTTATACAGTTTTATGATTAATACCTAGAGCAAATGAAACATCTCACCATCAAGTCTAGTACTCAAACAATTTGTACAATTTCTTGTTAACTAATTTCTAAAGTTAACAATAATAATTATATATGAATCAAGAGTCCTCTTTTATTTACACAATTGTAAACCATTGGCTTTAAACATTTTGTATGATTAAGTTTTATTTTACAAGTGACTTTTCTTGTGTGTATAAATTTTGAGGAAAATATGAAAAATCATCTTTGATATTTGAAAATTTATCAATTTAATCCAAGGGTTTACATAATTACGCAAAAAGGCGCTTATTGTTTCATTTACTATCAAAAATTTTGTTTTTGTATTTTAAAAAATCATTGTATCCATTGTTAATGCTAAATTTCACTTAGCGCTACCAGAGAGGGGGAGGCTTGCTCACCAGGTGTACTAGGTTCACTAGGTGGCTTGAGCCTGACAAGGTGTCGAAACGACCTGAGGATGTTTATTGGAATCCAGATGTGTGGGAAGATGGAGATATCCCTCATCATAAAGCAGGAGGTTCACTCACCAGGTGAATAGGGTTTACTAGGTGGGCGAACCTAACAACAAGTGTGTATAGTGATAGTTTTCGAACTGTCTTATAGGCTCGTCGAATCGTTTGTCCTAGTGTTAACTTGGGTATTGTCACCAGGTAGTGAATCTGGCAGTGCAAGGTTATTTAGTGATGAAGCTCGTCAAACCATTTGTTCTGGTGTTGACATAGGTATTGTCACTAGGTGGTGAATCCAAAGTGCGAGATCACCTGGTGGTCAATCTAACATTGTATGGCAATTAGATGGTGCATCTACGAGTTGAGATTGCCATGTCAGAGGGGTGTCGACGACCACTCTTCGATGCTCAAGTCAAGAAAGGAAATGAGGCAACTATTGATGGTAGTAAGAATGAAGGAGATCTATCATATCTAACATGTATGCATGTATGATAGTATGTGTAGGAATCATAGGAAATGCTCTCAAGATATATTTAGACTCTCCCTAGAAGATTACATATCAGAATAATGGCCAAGGCCCTTTAAATGAAGAGGGAGAGAGATACTTATAGAGTTTGTAATAGGGGGACATGTGTCCTTTTTCTTGTTGGTCATTCATCTTTCTCACCAAGAATAGTGAGACCCGGAACCAATAAATGGCAGCGTAAGAATCATTTTCCAATTCAAATTTATAATAAAGAAAATAAAAGGACATTGACTTGTTATCTATAAGGAGATAAGAACCAACGATATCAGAAAGATTGTAGACGCCACACTCAAGAATTAGGAAGGAATTATGAGTGATAAGTCAAGGTTTGAACACCACAAGGTAGATCCCTTGATAAGTTCACAAGTTCTCTGAGAAACCAAAGAGAAAATTCTCTATCAATATTATTTCAATTCAAAAACTAATTCTTAAGACATACAAGCGTCCCTTTTATACTAAAAATATCTAAGACTTAAAAAGGAAACAAATATTAAGCATTAATGTCTTACAATCAGGAAAGAAAAAGAAAAAGAAATTTAGGAAATAAATAAAGACTAAAACTAGCAACTAGTTGATTTGCTCCTTATTTGGAAAGTTGAATTTGGGAAACAAATCATCCCTTTATTTTAGGAAACAGATCAGCTCTTTATTTTAGGATAATAAAATAGGAAATATGATGAAATTGCAATCTCCTCCAACTATACGCCGCCACACACCCAAGCTCTCTTATTTAGCCCATTCAGTTGCCTTGAGGACGTAAATTAAGCATTGGTTTTCACGTGGGCCTATCTTTGACTTCAACATTTTTGAATAAGTCTAAGTTTCTTGAATCAAGCTAAAGAGTGCTTCTTTAATCCTCTTGGCCCTAGTCCTTGTAATTGACCCAACTGGAACATGCAATGGATCCTTTGGTGATACTTTTCGATTCTCATCATTCCCCCTCTTCTCAAAAGGATTCGACCTCGAATCTTTACCGTAATGTTGTTGATAGCCTGCATCACGAAGGATGGTTCTCATATTTCTTCTTTGTTTGATGAATTACCCTGGGAAAACATATTTTCTCTTCTTTTGGTATAACCATCTTGAGTTACATGCCTATCAAACTGCCATGGTCACCCTAAAAGGATATGACCTGCATGCATTGGCACCACATCACACAAGACTTCGTCTTTGTACTTCCCAATAGAAAATGACACCATCACCTATCTAGTCACCTTGATTTCTCCACAATCATTTAACCATTGTAGCTTATACGGTTTTAGGTGCTTCAAAGTGGCCAAATTCAACTTTTCCACCAAACTAGTGCTATCCACATTAGTACAACTTCCCCCATTAATAATCATGCTATAAACCTTATTATTAACATGGCATCAGGTGTGAAAGATATTATCACATTGTACCACATCATCTTTATTGGTTTGCGCACTAAGAGCTCCTTTTGAGACCAAAAGCTCTCCATCCACTGGATACTCAATGTCCCTTGCATCCTCCAAAGGTGGTATGGACTTATCATCATATTCACCTTCGAATTTGATGTCACCATCATCCTTTAAAATCATGACTATCTTATTTGGACATTAAGATGCAATATGACATGTTTCCAAACACTTAAAGCATTTAATATCTCAGATTCTAGAAAGTTGGAAATCTACTTTACCTTAGTTTGGTTTGCCTCCGGCTTTGTAATCTTTGGAAGGTTCGACTTTGGCCTTAAAACTAGGTTGGTCATCCCTCTTGCTCCAATTTGGTTTCCATGATGAAGAAGAACCCGAATGTTGCTCAACTAGTGTGGAACCCTTCCTATTCAATTGTTGTTCCACCTTAATGGCCATATGTACCATGTCATTCAATTCAACATAATGTTGCAACTCCACCGCATTTGCAATGTCTCAGTTTAGTCCATTTAGAAACCTAGCCATAGTAGCTTCTCAGTCCTCCTCTACATTGGCTCAAATCATAGCCATCTCCATCTCCTTATAGTAGTCTTCAACACATTTAAGCCCTTGAGTAAGACTTTGCAAGTTTTGAAGCAAACCCCTATATTAGTGACTTGGAATGAATCGCTTCCTCATAAACATCTTTCATCTCCTCCCATGTTTCAATAGGCCTTTCTCCATTCCTTCTCCTACTCACAATTAGTTGATCCCACCAAACAATAGCATAATCGATGAATTCTATGGCAGCCAACTTCACCTTCTTTAAAAATATATATTATATACTCACGTGTGTCTAAACAATCTAGAGGAGGATGGTTGGGTTGTTAATTGATTATTACCAATTTTTTGATTAGTTAAAATTAATCACAATTAACCCAATTCAACAAACAATAAAAATCAAGTAAAAGTATGGAAATTAAAGAACACTTGATTTTTATGTGGAAACCTTTAACAAAGAAAAACCACGGGCTGATATGTGTGCCACACACATTCCTCAAATCCACTATATGTAATGATGATTACAACTCTAGGTTGATCTTTAGTCACACCATTCTCGGTTACTAACCCACCACTACTACCCGCAGGCCTTTTATAGTGATTCTAGACTAAAGGTGCTTGAACACTACACACTGGTAGTCACAAGATTTAACTCTCAATAATTAGATCAATAACCTATTTGAATATGATAATATTCTAAATGGAAATAATATTAGGCTACACTAGATGCTTATCTAGGAATTTAAGATGTCAATGTGGACAATTCTAGATATCATGATGTCTATATGAATGCTCATAAAGACTTAACTAGACGAAGACACGCAAGTCTAAGACCTAGTCCTCAAACAAAGCCGACTCAACACAAGTTATCAATAAACATGGTAAGAGCAATAAATATGCAATTAAAAAATGCAATCAGTGAATCATACACATCAATATCTAAATGCAAATCATATAGACTTAGCTAGAGGGCAAAATAGTCCTAAATGCTAGCTATCAACAAACAACTCATCTCAACCAAAAATCAAAGACTCAATCATGTTAGAAACAACATTAAGTAAAGAGTCATGCATTTAATCATAAACTAAATGCTAAACCTAAGCAAACATGTTATAAAGATAAAACAAGAAGTTCTAAAACATGTAAAGATTACCTAGTCAGAGAAAACAAAAAAACACATGTTTGGATGATGCTAGGAAGATTCTAGATGCTCATAGGAAGGTGTTTGGTTGAGTAAATGTGAGTTCTTGGGAGCTTCTCTCTCTCTCAGGTTTGAGTTTCTCTCTCTAATTTTAGTTTTTGAGCTCACAAAAATGAGCAAAGAAGAAGAGAATATTTATATAGAAGCCTTAGAAGAAATGACGATGTTTTGGTAAAGAACAGCCCTAAAACCCGTAAAATGCGTAAATCGAGTAGCGCACCCTTTGAGATAACCAGCGCAAGACCAGCGGTGATCTTCTGTCTAAGTTGCGCTGATGTGGCGCATGATGACCAGCGTTAGACAACCAGCGCAATGAGCGGGTGATGCGCGGGTTAGAGGACCAGCGCACACCACAACAATGCACATAGAACAATAAAAAATGTGCAAGTGTGAGCAGTGAAATGAGTACACACAAAAAGCAATGAACATGCATGCATGCAAGAGAAGTGTGTGTGTGTGTGTGTGCGTGTAACTAATCTCTTCAACAAGGGTTAAGCACAAGTGATTTTACCTTCAATAAGCTCTTGTGCTTGAGGGCTTGAAAACCAAATAAGCTTGATCATGAATAAGGAACCCTAAACTACCCTTACATATTAAACCCCACAATGTGGTTTGTCATGATAAGCCAATTAAAATTAAGAAACTTACAATCTCTCCATTTGGCTATTTCATGATAAAACAACCACTCAAAAAATAATCCTCACAAGACCCAAAATAAAGCTATTGGTCAACAAATGTATATTCTATGTTACAATGAGAGAAACTTAAGAATCTAAGTATTCAAGGTCTTCAGTCTCTTCGTAGATCATCATACCTACACACAATAGCAAGAAAGCACTTTCTAAGAACAAATGCATGTGAGGTGATCAAAAATAAAAAGCATTTGCACTCAATAAAGCAATATAAATTAATGTATGTGCAATGCTCCTCCTAAAAGGTTACTCTCTCTCAAGGCTTCTCCCCCAAAGCATACACAATGCTCCCCCTATATCTCTCAAGAATTCTCTCCCTTTTTTTCATGAGATAGGCAAAGGAACTCCCCATATCGGGTTGTTTTAGCAAAGAGTGCTATTAGCACAAAAGGCATTTGCATAATCATATAAACGAACTTTATGCAACTCAAGTAATTGAGAGAGATTCAAGGAGTTTTATTTATATAAAAAAAAATGTGTGACAAAGCTGCTTTGCATGCAAGACATGTTGTATTCAATTCCAAAATCAATGATATTTGGCAAAGCAAACATCAAAAGAGTTTCCAAGATAATTCAAACCAATTTGTTCCATTTTGTCATAAACAAGCAAGACATAGTTTTTCAAAAGATATTTTTGAGCTACGAACAAATATATCAATCCTTAAAGGCAAATCAAGACATGAATATTTATAATCCTATTTGATTTTTCTGGATGAAGTATCTGTATGATAATAGCCTTACACCTTTAAGAAGAGAAAGAAGACTAATTTGGATATAAAATCCTTATTGATTAAGTGGATACTCAATCCTTATTGATTAAGTGGATACTCGATCCTTATTGATTTTAGTCTTCTCATTTGCTTTTTACACAAAATTTGCATATAAGCAATCAAAAACATTTCATGCATATCATTTCAAGCATGTCACAAAATTCTCATATCATGGAGATAAATTATGGGTCATTCTCCTAAAATGCATGTTTGAGCATAAATATGACATGGATTGCAAATAAAGTAATGGTTCACACTTATTATGAAAAAAGAACATATAAGCAAATATAAGCAACCAACAATCTTAAGCAATTATCAAAAGATCATAAATTTAATCAACTTTTTACATATGACAAATCATGCAAGTTTGCTCTCTTTGCTTAAGATCCCTTCATAGTATCAATTCCAACCAAGTCAAAAGGAGGCAAGAGCCTCAATAGATTTACCAAGTCCATTGGACCTAGTTTCATCTATGGGTATCACATTGGCACAATGGCAAGCGGGTTCATTCTTTTTAACCCACATAGGTTCCACTTTATCATTTCTAGTGGTCATAGTCATGTTTCTAAGTTCCCTAGGTTTATGCAAACTTGCCCTCTTTTTCAACCGTTTTTCTTTCATGCTCTCTAATCTACACCTCTTTATGTAATCAAAGCATTTTGGTCTTAAGTGACCAATCATTCCAAAAAAATGACAAGTAGGTACAAAGTAAGAATTTATACCATTGCATTGAGATCTCATCGAGGCGTTGTCATGCTGATGAGGTTGTCTTTGATGGTGCATCAGTTTACTTCTCTTTGGAGCTTAAGCCGATTGGTGGTAGCTTGTTGAGGTGGTTGACCTAATTAAACGTGCCTCCTTGGTTGTGCAAAGCTTGGGTATGGAGCTCTTGTAAGTTGAGGTTGAGCTTCACCCTTTGTTGGCATCTTCATTTGACCATTCTTGGATGACTCTACAAGATCAATCTTCCTCCTAGGGTGTTGAGAGGGTGAAGCTAAGATTTTGCCTTGAGTTTAAGGTTGCTTGATCTTAACCTTCTTCAAAACTTCTAGATATCTCTTCTCTTTGTCCTTGACAATCTTTAAATGAGCACTCTTAGAGGATTCACCCACTTCAAGAGTCTTCTTATGGTAAGAAGATTGATAAGGCAACTTAGAAACAATTTCCTTCATAAAAGTTGTCTTGTTGGATGATGGTGTGACTTCCTTATCAACAAACCCTAGGCCTCTCTTGTCACTAGGCACCTTCCCACAACCTAGCATAATGTTGAGCTTCTCCGTACCCGAAGTGAATTTTACAAGTGACATCCTTTTTTCTTCAAGCTCTTTCTTCAACTTGTCCTCATTTTCTTTGACAAGATTTACTTCCTTATCTAAGAGAATCACCTTTTTCTCTTAGTTGAAGATTATCTTCCTTTAACCCTAAAATCTCATTCTTTTTATTCTTCAAGGAGTCATGAAAGAATATCATGAAATCCTTGTAACTCATTCTTTCCTTGTTGTCAAATCTCTCCAAGTCGAAGTTATCATCGTCACATGAGTATGAGCAACATTTATCACATTGCCTATCACTAATTGAGTCAACTTCCTCATCAAGACCTTTGCTTTGGTCATTTGATGTCATATAAGCAACTTCCCTTTATGTAGATATATCAATCAAACTTCTAGCTACCTTTTCATCTACTCTTTCTTTAAGGTCACAAATAAATGTATTTTTGCCTTCTTCTCCAACATCCACATGAGGCTCCGAAAGCCGTGTAGTAAATTGCAAGCTCTTTATCACTTGAAGATTCTTCTACATTCTTACTATCACTTGATGAGGTAGCCATCTCCTTTCCATTTCTCTTGTTCTTCAAGCTACCACAAACCTTGGTGATATGACCGTATCCTCCACATTCAAAGCATTGAATGCCTTTTCTTAAAGACTTCTCTTGGCTTGGCTCAACCTTCATGGAGTCATTCTTTTGTAGCCTTAAGAACTTCTTGAATTTCTTCGCCATTAGAGCCATGTCTTCATCCGAATCATCATCCTCCTTCTCAACCTTATAGGTCTTCAAGGCTATATTTTTTTGCTTCTTATGAGGTGAGGTTGTAAGAGCCTTCCTAGACTCATAGGCTAAGAGTCTTCCAATCACTTAACTCGGCTTCATCTTCTTGAAGTCACTATTCTCTTCAAGTGCCATCACTTTAGATTCAAATCTAAGAGGTAATGACCTCATGATCTTTTGCTTGATCCTCCTATCCGAGTATGGGTCACCTAGTTGATGGCTTTGATTGACGATGTCCATTAACTTCACTTAAAAGTCATTTAAGCACTCATGCTCTTCCATCATAATAGTCTCGAATAGGGTTTAAAGCACTTGGAGCTTGGAGTTTTTCACCATTTCGGTTCCCTCATGTACCGTCTCTAAGATTTTCCAAGCTTCATGTGCATTTTTAGTGATTTGGATGAATTTATATTGACTCTCATCCATTGCAAAAAGCAAGGCATGCATGGCCTTGTTGTTCCACTTCAAAGCTCCAAACTCTTCGTTACTCCATTGAGCCTTGGGTTTGGGCACAATGTTTCCATCTACGGCGGTTACGGTGGGAGGTATCCGTCCTTAATCACCATCCACACCCTATTATCTATCGTCAATAGATAGGACTCTATCTTCCCCTTCCACGAGGAGTAATTATCACCCTTGAGCAATGGTGGCCTCAAGCTCGACACTCCCTATGTCCTAGTCCCAAATTCACTCATAGTGTTTGGGTGAATGTATGCAAATGAATGCAAATAAATATAGCAATCAAAACACATAAAAGCAAGACACACAAGTAAGAGCAAGGATCACCTAAGTATGTCTAGAAACCCGCTCAGATACCAATTGAAAATATATATTATATACTCGCATGTGTCTAAACAACCTGTATGGGGGTGATTGGGTTGTTAATCGATTATTATCAATTTTTCGATTAGTCAAAATTAATCACAATTAACTCAATTCAACAAACAATAAAAATCAAGTAAAAGTACGAAAATGAAAGAACACTTGATTTTTGCGTGGAAACCTTCAACAAAGAAAAACCACGGGCAGATATGTGTGCCACACACATTCCTCAAATCCACTATATGTAATGATGATTACAACTTTAGGTTGATCTCTAGTCACACCATTCTTGGTTACTAACCCACCACTACTACCCGCAGACCTTTTATAGTGATTCTAGACTAAAGGTGCTTAAACACTACACACTGATAGTCACAAGACTTAGCTCTCAATAATTAGATCAATAACCTATTTGAATATGATAATATTCTAAATGGAAATAATGCTAAGCTACACTAGATGTTTATCTAGGAATTTAAGATGTCAATGTGGACAATCCTAGATATCATGATGTCTATATGAATGCCCATAAAGACTTAACTAGATGAAGACACGCAAGTCTAAGACCTAGTTATCAAACAAAGCCGACTCAACACAAGTTGTCAATAAACATGGTAAGAACAATAAATATGCAATTAAAAAAATGCAATCAGTGAGTCATACACATCAATATCTAAATGCAAATCATATAGACTTAGCTAGAGGACAAAATGGTCCTAAATGCTAGCTATCAACAAACAACTCATCTCAACCAAAAATCAAAGACTCAATCATGTTAGAAACAACATTAAGTAAAGAGTCATGCATTTAATCATAAACTAAATGTTAAACCAAGCAAACATGTTATAAAGATAAAACAAGAAGTTCTAAAACATGTAGAGATTACCTAGTCAAAGAAAACAAGAAATCTCATGCTTGGATGATGCTAGGAAGATGCTAGATGCTCATGGGAAGGTGTTTGGTTGAGTAAATGTAAGCTTGGGAGCTTCTCTCTTTAGGGTTTGAGTTTCTCTCTCTAATTTTAGTTTTTGAGCTCACAAAAATGAGCAAGGAAGGAGAGAATACTTATATAGAAGCCCTAAAAGAAGTGACGACGTTTTGAAAAAGAACAGCCCCAAAACCCGTCAAGTGTGCTGGTAGAGTAGCGCACGACGAGCGCATGCCCTTTGAGATAACCAGCACATAACGACCAGCGGTGATCCTCTGCCAAAGTTGAGTTGGTGTGGCGCATGACGACCAGCGCTAGACAACCAACGCAATGCGCGGATGATGCGCGTGTTAGAAGACCAGCGCACACCACAACAATGTACATAGAACAATAAAAAAATGTGCAAGTGTGAGGAGTGAAATGAGTACACACAAAAAGCAATAAACATGCATGCATGCAAGAGAAGTGCGTGTGTGCAACTAATCTCTTCAACAAGGGTTAAGCATAAGTGATTTCACCTTCAATAAACTCTTGTGCTTGAGGGCTTGAAAACCGAATAAGCTTGATCACGAATAAGAAAGCCCTAAACTACCCTTACATATTAAACCCCACAATGTGGTTTGTCATGAAATAAGCCAATCAAAATCAAGGAACTTACATTCTTCAATTTGGAATATTTATGGCAATCAAACACCAATTCTTCTTTTCTCCTACTCCAAATAAGCATCAAGATCGGTTTTGCCTTGGAAAGTTGGAATCTTCATCTTGATGCTTCCCAAGTTGTTATCAAACATCTCTCCATACTTATCTCCTATATTCCTATACCTAACTCCTCTACTTCCCATTCCACGCCTAAATCTGTCCAAACCCTCATTAGAAATTCGATCATCTTCTTTTAGGTCATTCTCATATTCATCTTCATAATCAAACCTAGGTGGATCCCTTTCTCTTCGTTCCACATTAGGAGCTCTAAGTGGCTGCCCCCTTTGTGAACTAGACTCCACTTTGTCTATCCTATCATGCACCTCACCAAACCTCATCTCCATCCGCTCAAACTTTTGTTCCATGACCTTATACAAAAATTTAACAAAAGTTTGAGATCTATCATTTTTGGTGTATCGTCGGGTAAGTCTTTACTTGTTTCTTGAGACATATTTAATAACCTATAAAAAAAAAAAGTTAGTAGGCCTCACAAACACCCCCTCACGTGTTTACTCTCAATAACGATGGCATTTACACTTGTGTTTCACTCAATTTTTTTTTTGGCTTTTACCCTCTTATAATCTCGTACTCTCTTGCCTTTTTCCACTCTTCGTTCGTTCACTCTCTTAGTTCTTTATTGAACTTAGACAGACACTCACAAGAGAAATCATGAAGTTTCAATAAGCAAGTTGTAACAAGTGATGCAATAGGACCCGATTTGTTTTTTTTTTTTGATGAATCTCAATGCAATGAAATCAAGAAGAAAGAATAACAAGAGTTGATATAATTCAACTACCTGACTTTTCGATTTTTTTTAAACCCTACTTGATCAAATGAAATCAAGCAAAGTTTGGGATTTTTTAAATTTTATTATTATTATTTTTTTGTACCGGACTTGACCAAACAAATTCAGGCAAAGTTTAGAATTTTTTTTTAATCATACGAAATAAAAGAAATAACAATTGAATGAAGAACAAAGATAGATCAAACCTGATTTAGAACCCTAAGCTCTGATACCAAATAATGTGAACCTCACCAAGAGTAGTGAGACCCAGAACCAATAAATGGCAATGTAAGGATCGTTTTCCAACTCAGATTTATAATAAAGAAAATAAAAGGATCTTGACCCATTATCTATAAGGAGATAAAAACCAATGGTATCAGAAAGATTGTGAGGAAGGAATTGTGAGTGATAAGTCAAGGTTTGAACGCCACAAGGTAGATCCCTTGATAAGTTCACAAGTTCCCTGAGGAACCAAAAAGAAAATTTTCTATCAATATTATTTCAATTCAAAAACTAATTCCTAAGACATACAAGCGTCCCTTTTATACTAAAAATATCTAAGACCTAAAAAGGAAACAAATATTCGGCATTAATGCCATACAATCAGGAAAGAAAAAAAGAAAACAAATTTAGGAAATAAATAAAGACTAAAACTAGCAACTAGTTGATTTGCTTCTTATTTGGAAAATTGAATTTGGGAAACAAATCAACCCTATATTTTGGGAAACAAATTAGCTCTTTATTTTAGGATAATAAAATAGGAAATATGATGAAATTGAAATCTTCTCCAACCATACGTTGCCACACTTGATGACATAAACTAAGCATTGGTCTTCACATGGGCCTATCTTTGACTTCAACATTTTTGAATCTGCCCAAGTTTCTTGAATCAAGCCATTGAGTGCTTCTTTGATCCTCTTGGCCCTCGCCCTTGTAGTTGGCCTAACTGGAACATGCAATGGATCCTTTGGTGATAATTCTTGATTCTCATCACATGTGTCCTTTTTCTTATTGGTCATTCATCTTTCTCATTGTGGTTGGTGATAGAGACTAGTTATTTCTCCCCTTGTGCCTTCCACATGCCTCAATATGCCTTCAACCAATTAGGAGCAGCCAGCTAGGCCGTTTCTCTCCAAGTGAGTTGTTTCTAGCTGGTTATGGCCATATGGTGTCAGCACATTGGTAGTTAGATATCCAAGCCAGCTCCTTCAGGTGAGCTGTCTACTGGTGACCGACAGTGTTCCCAGTTGATGTGCATGTTTCAGTTGGATCCCTCTTTGTTAGGGATATGTCTGACAGCTGCTAGTTGTCCATGTCATCTTTTTCTTCATGCTTTCCAACTCATAATGAGCCATGTCTCCTAGTGTACTGATGTGATAGCAGATATCTTGAGAAACTTGGTGGACAAGTTTTTGCCAACAAGAGTTAATTTGGGTGATCCCAACACTACTATTATGACCACCTCTCTGATCATCACTAGGTGATTCCTGGGTAACTAGGTGGCAAGTAAGCTCTTTCTTCATATGGTCAGGCAACTGTTCAAAGGGGACAACTTTCCACCTACTCAACCACCTGTTTTAGGTCTAGACGAATATTATCATTAACACTCATATATATGATACTTAGAAAATTAATTGATCATATAATCTATTAAAAAAAAAAAAAAACCTTGAAATATTACAAAAAAGCATTATAAAAACTTGTTAACATTATAAAAATACTTCTATCAAATTAATAAAAAAAAACTCCCCAAAATTATTTGAATCTAAACATACCAAAATACCCTTATTCACTAGCACAAATTTGACGGGAAAAAAAAAAAAAAAAGTCTAGAGGAACTATTTTGATAAAACTTGAAATAATAAAGACTCTTTTAATAGTAAAATAAAACAATAAGGACCTTTTTGATACATATAAAATAATTAGGACTAAACTGATAATTATTTAAGTAATAGGGATGATAATGAAATTATCCCTTAATTTTGCATGTTAGATATGGTCTTCATACTAAAAAAAAGTTGTAACAACCCTTCAACTATGCAAGCACGGTTTGGAATACAACTTTCATACTAGGGTAAATTTTCCCCACATTTGAGATTTTTAAGGGGGTATATTGAATTGAGATTTTATTAGACAATTTTGAGATGCAAGGATTTTATGGCTATTGGGCTTATTAGGATTGTTATGATTATACTTTTAGGATTATTAGGATTATATGGATTAGACTTTTAGGATTCTAAAAGAGTTTTTCGACTTTATTTATAGACTATTAGGATTATCTAAACTTTATTTCAAGACTTTTTGGACTTTTAAAAATATGGACTTTCAAGAGTCGATTGTAGTATTCAATTTTCTCCTCAAGTTCCAATGCTCTATAATCTTGTTGAGGGTAGTCATTGAACAACAAAAATTGAATGAGAAACATGTATAAGCTATGAAGAGAAGTAATAAAATTTTAAAATACCATCAACCAACACATAACCTTCGGCTGGTTCATATGGTGCAGAAAATATTACCATATGAAATAAATATAATAACCAACAACCCATCCCCCACTATTTCACTAGAAATGACATGAAGTATGGAAAAAAAAAAAAATAGCTTGAACATTGAAGTATTTCTGTTTGGCTTGTTGGACTTCATTAATTCATATGTTATCAAACTCCAATATTCACTACTCTTTAATCATTTTTTTTTTTCCTCTAGTGGTGTGTACAATGTACATTATACATCCCCCTTTTATGTTAGTGATAGATGATTCAAGTCTGGTGTGATGAGTTGATATACAGATTATGCATGCATTGGTTAAATTTGGAGGGTCGGAGCATGACAAGAAATTTTTTAATACAAAATGTTAACCGGGAAAATGGGTAACTAAACCAAGGAAGAACTTTTCCACCAAAGAAGCGCTTCCACTTCTCGATACCTGGAGCCAAGACACCCCACTCCCCTTTGAGAATTTGAAGCAGGGAAGGGTGGCTAGCTCCATAAGGGGCCTACCTCACTAGAAGCACCTAATATGACAACAGATCCGGTAGCTTGGCCTACCTAGCCTCTTTAGAATACTAGAGAAGCGGAGGGAGTCACGATCCATTAGGAGCCCGCCTCCCTAGAAGCGCCTAACAGGGAAGCGGACCTGGTAGCTGAGCATACCCGATCCTTAAAAGCACATGAGAATACAAGAGGATCGGTGGAAACCCCAGAGAGTATTCTGGAAGCCACCCATGAAGCCCCTTGCAAGTGGCGATCCCTCTTAGTGGGTGACGTTAGCCCTCACACCTGGCCATATGGGAGGAGGAGAGGAGCTGGAGGAAACCTGCAAGACCCCAGCATCAGCTCATTAATGCAAGACAGTAAACATAGAAGAGGGAAGACAAGCAACCAATGGCGGTGATCCTTTAGAGCCACGCTACATCAACAGTCCACTCCCCCTCCACCTAAGCCCTAATGAAGGTCAACTATCCCTTACATGAAGAAGGGTGCTGTAATTTCCCAGTAAAATACTTATAGAAACCCAGCAAACATGAATAATGAAACAGTGAAGAAGGGTGCCTGACAGGGTGCAGCGTGACAGACGCTGACGTTGTCCCCTACCAGGTCTAGCCTTGACAGCGACCTCCCACGATTGTAGAGGTCCATTCTGGCCAATCGAACCCTCTCAAAACGCCACCTAATCGTCATATCAGCCCTATTGAAGCCTCCATCTAGGTTTAGGGTATAGGTGGAACGATCGCAGCCCTTAAGGGCGTATGCCAGTTCGGCCCAACTGGGAAGCAACGGTTAGGATCAATCTCGTCAACTCCAGTCTTGGAACCAGTTGCTCCCACCTACCTAGACTAGGGTCACAGCAAGGGACACACCCTCATGGCATCATCCCAACCCTCTAACCTTTGTTACATCAACATGTAACTAGAGGGAACAGTGGAGATTAAATCAAGAGTTCCTGCCAAAAGGGGCATCTCTCACCTACCCCCCTACTACGTACCCTATAAATACCTCAACTTTTCGTGAGTTAGGGGTTGGCTTCTAAAGACTCAGGAAAGAGAGAAAATAACTACTACCTTACCTAGCTAAAGCTCTATCATGGTCGTTCTACTTGGCTACTATCTCGCCTAGCTAAAGCGTCTAGGGTGTCTTATCTACTTGGCTAATACCCCGCCTGACCCAAACTACTATGTGCTCGCCTTATCCCACTACTATCTCGCCCCAGCCGGATCCAATATGACCAGCCAAGGCTTGCCACCCTCCGTTCCCGGTTCCCTTTGCTAATGTCTGTAACTACCCCCCATGAAAACCTGTAATTGTTTTGTGAAAAAAGATCATGACCCATATACCCCTTTATTAATTAATGAGAATGTACTATGGTTACAGTTAAGAAATCTCTTTATTCCGACCCCCTATCCATCTTAAGTTTCATCACCCCTCCAACCTCACATCTCCTGGTAGGACTGGCCAAGTAGTCCTATCCCGGTCCCTGGCAATCGGATCAAGGGTCTCCCCGGGTTCCTAGCTCGAAGATAGGGGGAGTCGCACCCTACCCGGTCCGAACCAACCACAGTGCCCCCGTACACCGTGGTCAACTGTTACTCGAAAAACACCCAGCTAATTTTGCAGGATAACACAAATGTAAATAACAAAAAAAAAAAAAAAAATTGATATATAAGAAAATAACTTGTGCTTGCTCTCGACAGGTTTCAGCATACCCTTCCATTATCGGATTTCAAAAAAAAAAAACGTGTATCTAAATTTTATAGAAGCATGGTTTCATGCGAGACACATATCTTTTTAACTTGCTCAGGCAATAAATCAATAGAAATAGTGACCATTTTCTTTTGTCTTTAAACTCAATCTACACAAATGACGATATTATCAGTAATGGACCAGCTCTTTTTATTAGGTATATATATATAATCAACTTCCTATTTATCTTTACCTTTTACCAAATCTATTTTTTATAGATGTAGATAAAGCGTTTGATCAATTTTTACTAGTAATCCTAAAGATTTTAGATACCGGTAGTGGTGGTGGGATCATGGAAATCTAGTATAAAACTATTTTTAACTCACAGAGGCATTTTATCAGTAATTTGGTACTTGACTTTCAAGTATAGTTTTATGCTGTCTTTTGCATGTTTGACTATCACATTTATTATATACCAATACACCCACCAAATATCTGAAATCAAATAAAAAGTCTGGAAAGTATTAAGGGAGAGGGCAAGACAATTTTGGGTTCAAACTATTTATACATGTCACTGAAAAGTCTGGAAAATCCAATTTGTTATGAAATCCTAAAAATCTTGATCTCAATCTAATACCGACAGACAATTTTCTATCTCTTGAAAGTCTAGATCAAATATCACAAGACAATATAGACTTTTTAAAAAAAAAATTAAAAGTCTTGATCGAATACCGCCAGACTTATCTAAATTGTTAAAAAGTCTCAATCCAATATCACTAGACTTTTACTTTCTCAAATTGTCTATTAAAATCTTAAACCAATACACCCCCCTTAATGTACAAGTGTGAGATTATATTTACAATAATATGGTTTGAACCTTGGTGTTAGAGTTTCATTTTGAAGTTTCCAACTATAAGGCAAAAGACATTTTGTTATATAAATACATGAATAACCTTAATTCATAAATGGGTAAAAATGTTTTTAGTCCCTCTAGTTTGCCCTATTGTTTGTTCTAGTCCCCCTAGTATCAAGATTGGCCCGTTTAGTCCTTCTGTAACATTTTCCGTGGATAAAGTGGTTTCTAACAGGGACAAGGGTCAAATGACCTTGCTGCCCCTGATTATTTTTTAAATAAATCATCTATTTTTTTAATTAAAAAAACATATTTATAAAAAAAATTAAAATTAATTTAACAAAAATTAAAAACATATTTAAATAAGTCATCTTTATTTTTTTAATTTTAATTTGTTAGTTTTGTTCAAAAAAAAAAAATTCCAGATTTGTTCAAATTTTTTTGTTCCATATTTAAAGAATTATATAATAAATAAATTAAAATTAATTTAACAAAACCCATCATAATCATCATCAAATCCATAAATCAAAATCAATCCTACCAAATTAATAAAAAAAACTAATATTAAATTAAATAATAATTTTTTTAAAAGAATTAAACAGTAAGCAAATATTCAAAATAATAATCTTATTGTTTAAAAAAAATCTTATTCTGAATAATATTAGTGTTTCAAAAAAATTAAATAAAATTAATTAAATTCAAAATTAAAAAATATATAAAACTAATTAAAAAGATAATAAATAAATATTAAACTAATTAAATTTAAAATAAAAAATATCTTTTAAATTAAAAGAAAATAAAAATTCAAACCGTAATCCTTTCTCTTTTCCATCTTTTTTTTTTTAATTATAAAAAGAAAAATATATTAAGAACAAAAAGTGAAACCCTAGCCATCTTCATCTTCTCCAACATTGAAACCCTAGCCGCCACCACCACTCAAACACCAAACCCACCAAAATCACACCGCTTGATCTCCTCCTTCCCATTGATCCCCTTCTCTTTCTCAAACCCTTCTCTTTTCCCTCAACAGAGGGGTGACGGGTTTGACTGGAATTCCGTCGCTCCACATCTAACTGAAATTCTGCAAAATTTACAAGGGATATCCGAATCTCATCCCGATGGTTCGAGTTAGGGTGGTGGATTTGGTCGGCGACGGTGGGGGGTTTGGGTGGCTAGGGTTTGGGTGATTGGGTGTTAGAGATGATATGGAGAGAGAGATTGAAAGAATTATAATTGTTTATTAAAAACTGATTTTGAATTCGGTCCAATTTGTATGTTGGCTAACGGTGTGGATTTCTGGAGATGATGTTTTTGGGAGATGATTTTTGTTGGTTTGGAGAGACAATGGCAGTGGTCCATTTGGTTGTTTTCATTTTCCAACTTATATTCTGTTTATATATATACATATATATTTTTGGTTTGCTTGTATAAAGAACCCTGAATGTTTGATTGTTTATTTCCAGTGGTTTGGATTTGATAATCTGGGTTTGATTTTGTAGTGATGTTGCATCTATTGTTATTGATGGGATCTGAGATGATGATGACTTTTAGGGTTCATAGGGAGAGAGATCAGAGAAGAGAAGAGATTTTTTTTTTTCTTTAATATTCTTTTTTTAAAAAAATATTTATTATTTAATAAATCATGACAAGTTTTATCATATTATAATTTTTAATATTTATTTATTGTTTAATTTTTTAAAAAATATTTATAATTTAATAAATCATGACAAGTTTTATCATATTATAATTTTTAATATTTATTTATTGTTTAATTTTTTAAAAAATATTTATAATTTAATAAATATTAAAATAAATCTTGTAGAAAACATTATGATGCGTTTACCATTTTGCCCTTGTCCCATAGATAAACTTTTTAAAAACCCTAACGGAATTAAACAATAGGGACCTAACCAACAATAAACCTAAACTATGGGGACCAAACGGGCTAATCCTGATACTAGGGGGACCAAACGGTATAATAAAGCAAACTAGAGGGACTAAAAACATTTTTACCCTTCATAAATTGTATATAAATACATGAATAACCTTAATTCATAAATTGTTCCGTAATAACAATACAATAATAATACGAGTTTAGCTACTATATAATTTTTGTGCGGGTACGAAGTTAGTTGTAAGTCATTAATACACTAGTCGACTTTGCTTTCATTTTCTTTTTGATATGGAATGGGATGTGAGAAGGAGTGTAGATGAGGCGCGTGAGGATAGAAAAAAGTGAAGAAAGAAAGAGGCAGTAGGTTTCACATGGTTGGTGGGAAGTAGAGCCCACAGGCGACGTATGAGGTCACATCAAAAAGAAATTACCATCAAAATCAAAATCAGACACACAGGATATTTGGCTTTTGGTTCCACCCAATACCCACCTTGTTTTGGACTTTGGACTTTGGACTCTGCGAATCGGTCACCCATTCACACCTCCAACTGCACCCAACACATTACACACACGCTGCTCTATTCATTACATTAATACCCCTCATCTTTTCTTCAATTAAGAAAATGAAAAAGAAAATTAATTACTTTTTTTTATAAAAAAAAAAAGGAAATAAAAACTAAAAAGATCTGTGGTGTAAATAATGGGAAACGCTCCTCTCTTGTCTTCTTCTCCGGACTCAAGAAATGCAAGTAGAGGAGAAAGAAAGAGAGGAAGCCAAAAATATAAGAAAAAGAAGAATAGGAGGTGGGAGCCACCTCCACAACTGTGAGTTTTTTCACTGTGGACAAGAAGTGGGACCCAGAGGGGTGGGTCTCTGGCCTCTCTGGGGCTTTTGATGGATTCTCTCACACAGTCACAGTCTGAAAATGGATACATACAAATACAGATACAATCAACTGCTTTCCTTTCCTTACTTTTTCTTTTCTTTCCTTTTATTATTTTTTTCTGCACAGATCCCCAGAAGCATCTGAACAACTTACCCTTGAATTCTGCGCCCATTGTTTATGTTTTCTTTTATTTTTAAATATTTAATATTTCTTTTAGTTGTTTTAGTCAGTGTTCGCGTTATGGGGTTCAACAACTTGTATTTTGTTGTGGCCATGCTGCCTCTGGCTTCAGCCGATAACACAATCCAGCCGGCCAGCCACTCTTTCTTCTTCTTTTTTTGCCTTCAATAATAGGTAAATAACAACTATCAAGGTTAATTGGTACTAATACCCTTAAATTCTTCCAAAATATATATTATACTTCTTATATATATATTTATAGCCACCAAACCGCCTGAATTCTCCTTTTTTTTTTTCTTTTTTTTATTTATATATATAAACACTTGAGTTTTTTTACGGGTTAATTGCACAAGCATACCCTCTATTTATCTAATAAAGCAAATTTTTAAACAAATATCCAATTTAAACACAAACATCCCAATTGGAATGTACTTGGGGTATGAAAAGTCAATAGTGCCTTTGGATAAAAGGGTCAGGTTATTTTGGTGGGTAAATTTCATAAACAACCATGAATTTTAATGTAATTGTATAAATATTCATTTTTTTTCTAATAATTACATAAATATACCCTACCGTCATTTGACTTTTGTTAACTTTAACCATTAACCACATTTGTATCCCGAATGACTAAACTACCCTTGAAAATTTATTTATCTTTTCTTTTATTATTTAAAAATATTAAAAAATATTTACTTAAAAAATTGAAAAAATTAGTATAATTCTTTTTGTTGCTTATATTTTCTTTTTCTTTCTATCATTTTTTTTCTTACATTTTCCATGTCCCCAACCCACCAAATTTTCAGATTTCAAAAACCAACTTTATCACCAAAACATTCAATTTCATTTCATCAACACAATCAAAATCCACCAACAATTGTATTTAATCAATAGAATCAAAATTCACAACACTCACTAAATACAATCAAAACCCATTAAACACAACCATTTTTTTAGTTTTGTGGGTTCTGATTATGTTAAAAAAAAATGATATAAAGAAAGCAAAAATAAAAAATAAAAGTACCGATTTTTTCAATTTTTTAAGTATGTTTTAATATATATAAATAATAAAAGAAAAGATAAATAAGTTTTCAAGGGTAGTTTAGTCATTTCCCGATTCAAATGTGGTTAAAGGTTAAAGTTAATAAAAGTCAACAGACGATAGGGTATATTTATGTAATTATTAGAAAAAAAATAAATATTTATACAATTACACCTAAATTCAAGGTTGTTTAATTTACCCACCAAAATAACCTCTCCCTTTTACCCGAGGATACTATTGACTTTTCATACCCCAAACACATTCCAATTGGGATGTTTGTGTTTGAATAGAGCATTTGTTTAAAAATTTGCTTTATAAGACAAATAGAGGGTATATTTGTGTAATTAACCCTTTTTTTACCTCCTGTGAGGGTGCATCTACTGTTGGTATTTAACAATTTATGAGAGTTTAGGAGGTTTAGTGGTGAAAAAAAAAAAAGTATATGGGACAGTGTGCATATTTTGAAAGGGTTTAGGAGCCATCAATGCCAATTAGCCAAATAACAATTTCTAATAAATTGCTTCCAAAATGTAAAATACAATATAACTAGATGATGCATAGCAATTAGCAAGTTCTAAATTCCAATTTAACACGTAAATGACTTAATATGAACTCACTTAAATATCGCACAACGTGGTTAGAGGATGAAAATTTAAAGTGTACCTACATTATGAAGGATGCATAAATTTCTTCTTTCTTGTAAAATTGATTGCAATTTGCAAGGCAAGTTGCAGGTTGAAACGAATCCATGGGCCCAGAAGCAAATTGAAATGTCGAATGGAGTGGCCTACCATGACTAATAAGTACAAATACTTTGCTATCTTCAAATGCTCAAGCTGGATAGACTTTATATTAAGCTTGTCCACATTTTCAAGTGACTGAGATGTTACTTGGATAGAAACTCGCATTTTAATACCATACACTAAAAGATGACACCTCTCTTACTACATAAATATGCTCTACCCAACTTGATCACCCAAATTCAATCCCAAAAACCAACCGATCCAAGTCAATGCATATCCAAATTGGATCGGATCGGATAGGATCAAATCAATCAACAAAACGATCTGAAAAGAAAACACATTCAAGCTCATTACTCATAAACCCAATACCCACCCATATAGTTAAACCCTGGCCAATTCGAAATCTTTTACAATCACTTAGGAATCATGTACTTTAGATAGTTATTTGTTTGTTTTGGTAAAATGTTGCCACAAATACACTAGTACTATAATTATTAAGTTTTTAGTTAAATATATTTTAATAATATTATGATCAATTGAGGGAAGTGAAGTATGTAAATTAATTCTAAAAATATGTATGACATGGATTTGTAGGATGTGGGACAAGACAAGTTTTGGTTTAATTGCAATTTGCAAAGCTGAAAGGACCCATTAGCTACCTCATTTATAATAAATTAAGACAACACATAAGCCCACGTAAATGAAAATGAAAGAAAGAAAGAAAAACTCCTCTTTTTCCCATTACAATAGATAAATGATAACACATAGCGATATGGACCAAATTAAAGGTTAGGATTTTTGATGACGATGTTACAGTTACAAATGACGTTGTTAACTATATCTATATTCAACCAATTGGATCAGTATGCAGGTTAAGAAAATGGAATATAATGTTGGAAAAGTGGTGAACGGATGAATGAGAAATTGATACTCGAAATATACCTGTAAAATTGAAAAATAATAAGGGTCAGCTTGATATTACTGTAACTTATAGAATAATTGCCATTAACCGTACTGAAGGAATAATTAATTATGAAATTAATCATCAAATGCTTGGTTACTTGTAGTTTTAAAACTACTGTATTTCTCAAAAGCAGAATACATATGATTGATGATTTTATTGTAAAAATGCTGAGATTAGTTACAATGATAAAATATACATGATTTTAGAATCATACATATTTTTTTTTTCATTAATTATATAAATAAAATTAATATTTAAGTAGAATATTTAAATTAGAAAAAAAAATTCCATAAGAATAATAATGATATTTGAAAAGATTTTATAAATCAAATCAATATTTGAGTAGAATATTTAATTTTACAATAATGCTACTTTGTTCTTCTTGCTTGTTTTGTTCTTGGGTTTCAATAGTTCTTAATTTTCTTCTATCAAGTGTGGTAAGTTCAGATATTGTCAAAAAAAAAAAAAAAGGTGTGGTAAGTTCATACCAATATCCAGTTTGTTGGTGTAGAAGTGTTTAAACACTATCTACTAGAGAACCATTGTATCTTAAGAGACAAACACCAAATACATATGGTGTGATGGGCGAATTTATCTTAAGGACAACATATGAAACACGGGTCTCGGTTCTGGATTTGTTTTGAATCAAAATTTACATTAATTTACAATTTATACAATTTGTTTTATATTTAATTTATACAATTTTCTGTTATCTGTTTGTATTTCGTTGTATACAAATTTATTTTGTATTTGTATTTTATTCATGTGTAATCCGAAATAATAAATTTTTCTAACATATAATTATCATGTATTAAGCCATCTATGAGTCCACATAATAAAACTTGGTCATATATTAACCTTTTCTTTTGAAGTATTTTGTATAAAAAGTATTTTGTATAAGAACTATTACAATAAGACTATCGAAACCTACTAAGATCAAATAATATATGTGCGGTTCGGATATCTATTTCCATAACGGGAGATAACTACTCCCATAACCTAGGATATGTTTGTAAAATGTGTATGGTGGGATTTGAACCTGTCACCACTTATGGGGAAGAGATGTGCACTATCAGCACTGCTAAGAGCATCTTCAAAAGACTCTTCTATTTTCACTCTTCAAATGTTTATTTGCTTACCTATGTAGCAATTTGAAGAGTCAAAAAAGAGGAGCCCCTCCAAAAGACTATTCAATTAGAAATAAGTTTATATTATTTTAATAAAAGCACTCAAATTCCTCCCCCAACAAATCTAATTACCCTTCATTTTTTTCAAGTTAGATATAATAATATGTTATTATTAAATATTCAATATTAATCTCATTTTAAAGATCTAAATGAGATCTTTCTAATGGTATAATTTTTATGATGATAAAATTTATAAATTAAAACTTATTATATATTAATTGAATTTAATTAAAAAGATAAAAAGATATAGATGTCAAATATTAATGATGATATGATATAAAAAATAATATTATAATAATTGAAGAGGGAGAAGTTGCTCTTCAATATTGAAGAGAGAGAAGTAAAATCTTATTTGAATAATCTCATTTGAAGAGTCTGTTGGAGCAAAATATGCTGATGTGGCTCTTTTGAATTTAACAAATATCTCATTTGAAGAGCCTTTTGAGGATGCTCTAAGAGATGATTTGCGGCCATATATTTACTTCAACATCTCATTTCTTAATCAAATCAATTACAATATTCAAAAATGATATTTATTTTTGATTAAATATGTATGGTTTTTATTGGATAAATATACTATCTGAAACATGAATTTTTGGATAAAATGGAAACAATTGAGCTTCGTTGACTCGAGAGAACCACCGTGCACTATCCTAATGAAAATTACTGGATGAATCTAGAAGAAATTCAGTTGTATCTAAATTCTCCATTCCCAATTCATTTGTTTAAATACAAAATAACAAAACCTACAACTGATCAACAACTCACCACAAAAGCCCATCAAGTAATTGAGTGGTAAAGTGGGTTGAACATAAAACTGGACCGTAATAGCATCTCTAAAATTGCTTAAAGAAACCCCACTCCTTTATTCTTCCTACCCCTTTTATAATTTAAGGGATATTATCAAAATCGGCCCTGTAGTTTTCCATGCTCCTTGTTCTCTCCCCTCTAGTTTCATTAATGGCCAAACCTCCAATTTACCATATTCCCCATTATCCCATGCTGTTAATTTCCGTTAAGATTTTGAATCAAATGATTTTTTACCCTTCAATTTAACCTGAAAATTATTGTCTTACCCTCAAGATATTTATAAAATAATAAAGAGTATTTTTAAAAATAAAAATAAAACTACAAGCATGCTATACATTAACACAAAATGAGAGAAAATATTTACAAGTTTCTCAAATTGGTGAAGTTTCCCGATAGCTTTCTTCCAACATAATAAGAAGTGTCAATCTCAATGAAGGCAATATATTAAGATTGAAAAGTCATGATTGTCATATTGAAGAGATTTATGTTAGTCAGCATCCGTGCTTATTTGTGTAAGGATGTATGTACTACTTTAATGGATTGTCTATTTTCTTTCAATAGATATGTGCAAAAAAACTTTAAATGACCAAGATTTGGAGAAACTAGAATAATATATTCTATTAATTCCATGCAAGTTAGAAAGAAAAAAAATTATGCTTGTGTTTTTTAATGTTATGGTTCATTTGGTTATTCACTTTTCATGTGAAGCAAAACTCGTTGGACATTGGTTATAATTGAATGTACTCAATTGAAAGGCACATTTGTAGATTATTAAACACTTAAATGATCCTTTGTATGAACATAAAGTACCCATTTGTTAATTTTCAATATGGTTGTCCAACTCTTTGGGAAGATGTAATTTCCCTCGAGGATTTTTTGAGCTAAGAGTTATCCTATATATAGGAGATGTAGGTGTATGATTTGATTGACCACAAGTTGGAGACTTTTGCGATACAAGCCAAAGTTAGCATAAAAGAGTTGTGACAATGTGTCAGTAATGATTTATTGTGCTTTGTGCAAATATTTTTATGAAACTTCACAGTTCAGAGAAGAGGAGCAGAAATGGGTGTTTAGAGCATCTCCGATATAAATATAATACGTATTTTTAAGTTTATAAATAGTGATATATCAAAATTTCTATTTATTATGAACCCACTTTAAAAAAAAAAAAAAAATAGAGAAATGCATATTTATATTTCCAATGCAATTATCTAAAGTCAAATATGTATCCATGACCAATCATAATAAAACAACTATTCCACCATCTCTCGTTTTTTATTTTACAATTAAATGAGCTTTAATATTATTGGTGGAAAGAGTTAAAAATCATAGTCAGCATTTCTAGGAGAGTTTCTAAAATTAGAAACTCAAATCCATATTTTCTAACTTTTTTTTTTTTGCCACATCATCTCCATATTGAAGTTAGATAATTGCATATGAAAAAGTTTTTATAACTTTTTAACTATCTATCCTATATGAGTAATATGACACTCAATTTTTTCTAAATACATATTTGTATTGGAGATGCTCTTATACCTTTGTAAGTTATTTTCATATTCATGGAAAAATAACAACAATGAATAATATATATATTTATTTATTTATTTATGAGTAAATATATATATATATAACCGGGGTCACGGCCTCGTAGTATAAAAAAAAAAAAAAGTATTTATTACACTGGTCCTATATAATTTTTCAATTTTTTATACTACGGGGCAGCGGCGGTGCCGCGACCCCGATTGTATGTAGCAAAGCCATATTTTTATAAATAGTGATGAAAACATTCCACTTCAGTATTTTATTTTCTTTCTTAGATCCACTTTAACTTAGAAAGAATAGCATATTAAAAATCCTCTCATTCATTAGAAATTAAATTAATTTCAACTTTATATTAGTTCATGCTACTATATATACAAGTTGAAAAAAGTTAGAGGATTAATGATGTTCATTAAATTGAAATCCAATAATTCTAAAAATATATGATTTTTTTAATTTTTGGAATTAAATCTCTCAATCACATTAAGAAAATTATTTTAAAAAAGAGAGTTTATTAAAATCAAATTTTAATAAAAATAGTTACAATTAATTTCTTTTATTCTTATAATTTTATGCATCATTCTTATAATTTTTTTATTTATATATTATAATATATCTGTATAGCTACAATTACTGTACAAGACGTATACAGTTTTTCAGTAGAGATTTCATAATTTTTCATTTTTTAATTATAAAGTCTTTATCTAATTTACCCATTAAATTATATCGGTTACCTAATATCAATTAATAGAATGACTCGACTATTATACTTACATTTTAAAACTTGTATAAGAATGTTCCAAAAAAAAACAAAAAACTTGCATAAACAATTGTGATTTCAAGTCATTAGAAATTAAATTATTAAAAAAAATAAACATTCGTAGACTTTCACTTATAAGTTAAAAAATAATGTTGAAAAAAAGAAGAAGCGTAAAAGTGGCAACATAGGATTCAGCAAATAGTAAAACTGTTGTCGCTGGAATCAATAAACATATATACATGCTCATTTTTCCCAATGGTCCCATGTCAATGTACGGACAAGAAGATCTTCCATGGAGCGGTGGAGCCTCCACCTTGTCCGTTTCGAAGATCCTGGTCGTCCATTTCGCCTACATCCCCACGTGTGCACGGATGACATTAAGATTTTGACCTGTTTAACAAAACAACTATACATGTAATTTATAATTTGAATTAAATCTCTCCTACTATTAATTAATTTATTTATTTTTTGACTTAATTTATTGTTATTTAATTTTCGTTAACTATAATAAAATAAGAACATTTAAGTTTTTATTTTTTTATTTTTTATTTTTTTTATTTTTTTTTACGGGAAGAAGGTTTATGTATAAGATTGGTTATTAATAAAATAATAATTTATATATATATATTCTATCTACAATGTCGGTGTGACGATTCAAAATTAGAACATAAGAATCAAACCACATAAAGTGATGTTCAAAATAAGTGCTATAATCACTCTCTCAACTCACTCTCCCAATTTACTCTCTATTGTCTTTTTAACAATCGTTCATTATTTACTTTTTTGAAATAAATTTTAGAGTCATCATTAATGAATTATTTTTACATGTTATTATCTTTTCAAATTGCCCCTTTTTTTTAAAACTAAATTGTCATAGTCATTTTCTTAAATAATAATAATATTATTATTTTATATACCTCTTTTTTATTTTCTAAAATATCATAACAAACACAATTTATATTTGCAAAATCATAAGTTCAACAATCAATATATTTATAAAGTAATTATTTTTACACGATTTGAAAAATATAGTTAAAAAAATTAAAATTTCATTAAAAATATCAAAACTCAAATATACTAAAAAACGCAAGATGTTAATGTTTATTGTGTTTTAATAACTTTAATATTGTTAATAATATATATTTGCTAATTTTCTTTTTAAAATAAAATAAAATAAATTTAATAAATATTATTCAACCCATTTTATCTTTGAAGATTTTTACTCACATATTTGGAAATGACAATTTGGTGTAAAAAAAAAGGGTAATTTGGGAAGATGTGGATGATTTGAATTTTAAATAACATAACAAAAAAAATTCATTAATAATAGCTCTAAAATTTAGAGCTAAAAAGTCAATATAGGACAAGTGTCAAAAGGAAAAAGGAGAGTGGATTGAGAGAGTATCTAGCACTCATCTCAAAATAATAGCTGAAAGCAATCAACCACTTATTTATTGTAATATTTGAGCAATTTAATGGAGGAGTTTTCTCCAAAATATTTTGAAAAAGATTTAGCTACTATAATGAATTAATGATGGGTAATTATGAGAGTGAGATATTAATCCTTTTAATTTTATTTAATTTTTAAATTTTTAAATCTTTGATTTTATAGACCATTATATCGAAATTTAATGGCTAAAAACTGAACCTTGAAAATCTTTCAAATGACATTATTGTATTGCATTATAATACACCAAAAAGTAGAGGATAACTCTTTCCTCTCATTTGTCAAAGTGCACGCACTAACGCACGTATATTCATTGAAAGTACTCGTGCGTGCATTCGTGCGGCGACTTTTAGAATAAAAAAATACAGCGTGGCTCGAGACCGTATTTTCTTTCCACGTGATACGCCGCCCAACAAACCATTATATGCTTGCCACGTAATCATGCAATGAACCGACGCTTTAATTGGACTCCACATTTCGTAATAGTAAAATTTATATTTATTTCTCTTTCAAAAAATAAAATATATTTTATTTTTTGAAAGAGAAATAAATATAAATTTTATATTTATTTCAAATCCCGACCGTTCGTTCCCTTCACACTCCTCAGTCCTCACTCTTCAAAGCCCGATGGTTACTGCACGTAAGGTAAGCTGCTACTCTCACAGCTACCAGCTGTGACTATTCTTGCTCACCCTCATTTATTTTTATTTATTTATTTATTTTATTTTATTTAACACAGTTACACAAACTTCACGTTGATATGTCGATTTACCATTTTTTTCGGGTGAAAATATATTGATTTACTTTTAGTAGTTAAAATTAAATTTAATGTACATAATTAATACATATAATGAGTAGGATATGTGAGATTCAATTTTTTTTTTTTTTTTTTTTTAAATAATGTGATATTTAGAGGCCCTGTGTTTTTTTTTTTTTTTAATTTTTTTTTAAATTTTAAGATAGAAATCTAATAACAATTACTATAGAATTTATATCATTGAACTACGTATTATAATGTATTATTATTTATTATGATAGAAACAACTGAAAATAAATGTTTTCATAAATTCTAAACTAAAATTATCTTGATGAGATGAGTTTGATTAATGGTAAATCCCTTACATATATACTGTAAGATTGTAAGTTTGATCCCTCACCTCCTTAAAAAAAGATCCTAAATTTTTATAATAGTGTAATACTTAAAAAAAAATTAAAATTATCTAAATATTGATAATATTTCATCGAGTAAAATTTTATTAATAATAATAATAATAAGTAAAATATTATTTATTTAATAATTTTTTCCTAAAAATATTAACCTCATATATATAATTAAAAAATATATAATTCTTTTAATTTATATATAAAAAAACATTATTAAAATGTTTGTACAAAACAACAAATTTATTAGCGGTATATGAAGAATTAAATTTTCTAGAATATTTAATTGTAATAAAATTGAAAATATATTAATTTTAGGAAGAAATTTATGAAGAAATAATTTTAAATACAATTTAAAAGTAGTTTACTGTTGAGTGATGACTCAATATTTTTAATTTTTAATTATATATTTTAAACTGTTTTTTTAGCATTATTCTTTTGTTTGACCACTTAAAAAAAAATTAATGAGCACAATTAATAAGTGATAATTGTATAAATAATTACATTAAAATAAAAACGAGACTATTAATTAATCTATCAATGTGTGTGTGAACTGTGAAGAATGTTTCATATTTGGATCCAGCTAATAATAGAACTAAATGACGGTAAACAAGGGATTGCAATCAGTGAAGAGATTACAGATACGCTCATATGTACCTAATGTGTACATATACGCTCATACGAATAGTTATTTGTTAGTGGTTGGTAGTTACCAGAAAACAAAAACAAAACAAATAAAAGAAATTGCATTCTTAATTAAAATATTTAAGAAAGATTTGCAAAAACATCCCTGAGGTTTGACCCATCTCCAAAAATAACCATACAATTTTATTTTTAAAATGAAAATCCCCTGCTGTCAGATTTCTGTTATGAAAGAACCGACATAGCTTTAAAACAAGTAAAATGACAGTTTAAACCTTCTTTTAAAAATAAATAAATAATGTGAAACAATTTTTTTTTTTTTTATAAAAAAATATATATTATGAATTAAACGAACCTTCTTCACAATCAAGCAGGGAAGTCGAGCCTCCTCCTCTAACTGATTGTGGTGTAGGGACTTGCCTCCTCCATAAACTGAGCTCTTACACATATATGAAAAGGACAGTTGCCTCTATGAATTTTTTTTTATATTTTTTTTATATTTTTCAAAATTTCATTTAATATTATATGTTAATTTACTGAAATGCTCCTATTTTTTATACCCCTATTTTGTTTTAAGAGTCTAACAGAAGGGAATGGAAGTTAATTGACAGTCCGTACTCCGTAGTACGTTTTTAACTGAAAATAAAACTAGAAGATTGTTTTTGTAGATAGTTCAAATCTAAGAGGTTGTTTTGCAAATCCCACAAGATTTAATTGAAATAGAAAGGCTGTGACGAATACAAACACACCCAGCTGTGATAGAAGGATCCTTCTTGGAAACACGTCTGTCTGTGGTCCGTCTCTATCAGTTTCTATATATATATAAAATCACCACCAGTTTTATAATCATAGAAGTTGAATAGTCAAGAGAGAAACAGATTCAAGTTTTCAATCACAGAGAATCCAAAAATGGGGTGGTCTGAATCAGAACTATTATGCAAGAAGCACCAAAATCAGAACAAAAATCCACAAGGGGTTTGTCCGATTTGTCTTGGAGAGAGACTGTCTCAGTTATCAGCTACTCCACAGAAGAAAGCTTCAATGGTTGCTCCTTCTTCTTCTTCTTCAATCTCTTCGTCTCCAGTTTCTTGTTCTTCTTCTTCTACGGTTCGACCTCGACATAATCGAAACGGTTCGGAGATTAAGGGTTCAATATCATTTATGTTAAGTGCTGGTAATTATGGATTGAAGAAGAGCAGATCAATGGCTTGTGTTCCAAAAAACTTTGTTGGAGAGAATAACAATACCGGGAAGAAGAAAAGAGGGTTTTGGTCAAAGTTGCTTCATTTGGAGGGTAAAAAGGTCATTTCGATGCATTCAAAGACTGTGTCTTAGAGATAGATTAACTGGGTTTTGAGTTGATGTAATGTTTTTATTATTGTTATTAACAGAATAATCATTTGTGTTCAATTTTGTATAAATATGGAATGGATTTTACTCTCATATTCACAAAAATTGGTCTCTTTCTTTTTTATCTATTTATTTTTAGTGGATTTGAATCCTCCGATCATCTGTTTTCTCGATTTTTTTTAAAAGCATATGATAAATTGTTGATAAAGTGATTGTGGAAATCAATCTTATCAGATGAGATTAGGAAAAATATCAGATCAGCAGGATCCAAATTCATTTTTAAATAGTTGCAGTAGTTGTATATGGGTAATGGGTGGGCTTCATGCCTTCATCTGTCATGTTCGTTGGGGCAAATTAGATTAAATTTGTTAGGTCGACTGTTGACTTGTTGATTTTATAATTTCTTTTTCATGCATCCCAATTCCCACGTTTGCTCAATTTGTAATTTTGTATGCCAAACTATTACCGGATTTTGGAAGTTTGACCTCCAAACTCATTCACGTTCTTCGAAATTTGATCCTCTTAAGTCTTATCTGTCTTTTTGTCTCTGTCTCAAGTAGCTTTATACACGTAACCCACTTACATTGTTATATGCCGCCCTTATCAAGTCCATCGAGTCGCAGGGTTTAGATTCCAATCAAAGAAAAAAAAAAATGGCTCCTTAACGTATATTTGAGCTTTAAAAAATTAAAACTGTTGCAGTCCAAACTTCTTGTAAGATTATAATAATATCGGTTGTAAGAGATCATCGGACCCATTTTTTTTTAATTTTTTTTAATTTTTATTTTTTGGAATGAAAATATGGATAAAAACAAAGGGGTACATTTTACATCTTCAAAAGCCAGATCGGTCATGATATTGTGTCATATAGTATAGATATCTATATGATTAGTCATTCGAACATAAAATGATTTAATTGGATTGAAAATATAGATTAGGACCTCATTATATAGGTTAAATGCTAGACTGTTTAAAATATTTGTTCAAAATCATACCTAAATAATATGA